>CM024766.1:62684286-63084286 GCA_014218235.1 Colocasia esculenta
TGTCTAACAGGATCAAAGCCGGCACACCGTGAAGCGGTACTATCCTGTACATGTACAATCTGGCTAAACTGTCAACTGACCATGTCATTCTCACTAGCAAAAAGTGTGTTGTCTTCGTCAATCTGTCCACTACCACCTAAATGCCGTCATGTCTCTATTGTGTGTGGAGCAATCCAACCATAAAGTCCATGGCGATGTCGTCCCACTTCCACTCGAGAATGGGCAATGACTAAAGTCGCCACCTAGATGTTGATGCTATGCCTTCACCAGCTAACAAACTATGCATCTGGACATGAACTCGGCAATCTCCCTCTTCATCCCAGGCCACCAGAAGTGTCTCTTTAGATAGTGGTATATCTTGGTGGAGCCAGGATGAATGGCATACCTCTATCTGTGCACCTCCTTGGAGATGGTAGAACCATTGGGAAGAACAAGGTGGAAGTCAGCATTGAGGCAACTCTTCTTTGTCTTGAACGTATGAACGCTTTTTGGTCAATGTTGATTGACATAAATTATCTTTCTAATGATTTCGTGCATGAGGGGATGCAAGGTACGTTGAGCATATGATGTGATGTATTCTTACTGAGATTTTGTAACGCCCCTCTTAGACCCAGTATAGTTATACCAACTCACATTGGATCTAATAGAGGTATTACAGTGGGATAAATCCAACATTTGACGGTACAGGTTGAGATATACACAAATGTCAATTCAATTCCCATAATAAGCAACGGAACATGGAATCAAATGTTTGTAATCAACATTATACTCAAATATAAAGTCTAGTGCATGAAAGAGATATAACAATAGTCCCAAATTTATTACATTTCATAGTCCAAATACATAAAGGAAAGTACAACTATTCCTCACATACAATAGTCACTCCAATTCTCTCAATCAAATCTAAGCCTCCACGTCCTCTCGCTCCGAGTCAGTGTGCACTAACTCTTGTGTGTCCTCTGGCTCTCCTGAAATGTTAGGCAAGTATGAGTCTACAAGACTCAGCAAATCACATGAAAGATAGTTCAAGATATAATATGTTTAAAACATGGTAGCATATTATCATTCACTTCCTTGTTATCATATACTCTTCCTACTAATCGTGGTTCTATGTCAATTGGAAATCAAATATTTCATAACATTCTAATTATCATGGAAATAGAACATGTCATGTAATGCATAAAATCCACATCTTATTTTCTAACAATTAAATCAACATGTTCCTACATATAGCATGCAATCATTCTTATCATGGAATCTACTTATTGTCATGTAACATGTAAACCATTTTAATGAAAGCCTTATGCTACATTATGCAATATGCAACATTTATCATGTAACAATTGATCATTTAAACATGTAGCAATTCTTTTACATAACAATTTGCATGTAACTCATGTAACATTTAACACATAGACATGTAGCATGTAATCATGTAGACAATGTTCATGTAGGCATGTAGCATGTAGGTCATGTAGACATGTAGACATTTTCAATTAATTGCCAAGACATAGCCCGCACTATAATAGAGATCAGTAATCATTTAACATTCACTTATCACCTAGGCAATACAGTGATGAAGTCATGGTATTTGCGCAAAACCGGGGAAAGTCCTTCTCACCTTAACCAGTAGAACTTACCTACCTCCAGGATTTCAATCCGTTGCCCACGGATTCAATAGATCATTTACATGTAGGTGAACCATTACCATAGGGGCATCCATGGTGTAGTTCCTTGTAGGAATCTCTAATATAGCAATGTCTTTATTGGCACTTCTTTTCAATGCATGCACTATCATGTAAGATATCACTACATTTCTTTTACATTCCATGCAATTCTAACATATATCAATGCAATAATCTACAACATAACTTTTCAGTTCTGCAATTTCATTTTTCTGTATGACAGACCCCTATCATGGTACTACATGCAACACATTCATTCATGCACATCCTTGCATTATTATTTAAATTCTACATGTAACTTATTATTCAAAAATTCATAAGAGAATGCACAGATGTCTAAAAATTTCAAAATTTTGAAAAAAATTCAGAAACAGGTCATACTATATTTCATATTTTTTTAATCTTTGTAACCATTTTTCATGAATTAATTCCATCAGTTCGACTAATTAACAGGGTACAACATTGAGGAAAGATCATGAAATTTTATACAGAACAGAGAACCATTGGCATGCATTATCTCCCACAGTAATTCAATCTTCAACCATTCATATTCCAACATACATCGCTTTACAATCTATTTCACTTGCCTTTTGTCAATATAACATCAATAACATTCAAATAAATATATATATATATAACCTGTATACTATTACAATAATCAGTCCATATCATGACAGTAAACAGACACCTTAAACATCACATGGTCGAAACTCATACAAGCATGGATTATATATGGACAATTAAAATCAGTTTTCTAGAAATACATGATACTGATAAACTTGACGGCAAGGTATGTGGCATTTATTGAAGTAGACGTCCACATACTCTGTCGTTAAGTCTAAATAGACGGCGGCACATAGCACCGTTAACACATACTAACGGCGGCACATAGCGCCGTTTACTTATAGTAAAAGTCAGAAAACGAACGTTGTTCTCATGAAGTAGACGACAGTTGATGCCGCCGTTTACAAGATATAGACGGCAAGCGATCTGGACGTCTAGTTCTAAAGCGCAGAAAACACAGAAAACCCTACATGAAATAACGCAATTTCCACCCCTTCCCGTAGGTTATTTTCATGCTTTAAAAATACATAAAAATGTTATTTACATAGTATAAGATATCCTAAACTAGACCCCCATGTGACTTGCCTCTTTCCCTCCTACAGGAGTGACGATTCTAAGCCCGAAGAAGCCTGCCTCGTCTGTGAGGCAGTTCTTCCCGTCGACTCCAAACGCTCCAATCAGCCACCAACGCAAGTTCTCCTTCTTGGATGAGCTCCTGATCACGTAGCTGGTCGAACCTCCTTGTTTTAGAAGCCTCCAATCGCACGAACTAGCACAGAATCACCCTTTCTCGGCCCTCTTTCTCTCTTCCAAAACCAGAGCAAAAACCCCTTTCTAATCGCGGAATCCGGTCTTATAAAGACCTCCCACGCAATGGCCAGCCTAAATCTTGACCCTCAGATCCTAAACGCTCGGATCTTCGCATTAAAACTCCGTAGAAACGGCCGATCTAACTCTCCCGAAACGGTAATATCAAAAACAGGCAACTCAGGTTAACGTCAACATAGATTGTCGTCAGCCTCAAAGTAAACGACAATCGATAGTGTCGTCTACGCTCTTGCCTGAAAATTAAATAATTTGGAAAATAATAAACGACAATATGTACTGTCATTAACAAAGGGTAAACGGCAGACGATTTTGCCGCTAAAAAGACTTAATGCCAAAGGATGTTGACGCCAAGTTCCCCACAGATCAGCATTCAAATGCATGCAGAAATAAACTTACAATTGCAACATAAATTCAAGAAAATTTTCTAGGGCACTACATCCTCTCCCCCTTAAAATAATCTTCATCCTCAAAGATTGAGTTAGATTACTCACCAAACAAGGACGGGTAAAGCTTCTTCATTCTTTCTTCAAGCTCCCACGTTGCTTCTTCACGTGAGAAGTTGTGACGGAATGTCTCGTTCAAGCCCGTTAAACCACTAACGAACTTGATCCGAGTCCGCCTCCCGCGAACGGGCCGAAGCCTCGCAAGGGATAACATACACACGTCCGTGAAAACACAAAGGAACACACCAATATGCATATATATTTTTTCACAAGTTTACATAGCCATATTTCACAAGAGTGTAAATAAATACAAGAGCCTGGGGTATACCCCAAGGTACAACAGAAAGAAAACTAAGTAACTATACTGCTGGAGGTGCTGGTCCAACACTGCTGCTGGAGGTGCTGGTCCAACACTGCTGGAGGTGCTGGTCCAAGACCTTGGGTTTCCTATCCTAGCTGGAACCCTTAGTTGGGTGGAAAGGATGCTTTTTGCCGTTGGTCAGCTTGGCAGATGCTGGTCTCGATGTCATTTCTTTCTTTACGAACTTCCCCTTGATACGGTCAGTGAAGTCCGTAGCATCTTCTAGTAGTTGGGCCTTCTTAACCATCTCGGCATAAGTTTGTATGTCGAGAGGTGCCAGTTGAGTAATGTACTGAGGCTTTAGGCCATTTAGAAAGCGCTTAGCCTTCATTCTCTGAGTGTTGATCAGATGTACAGCATAGCGTGCCAGTCTAGAGAACTGGGCTTCATATTCTGCTACCGTCAGGCTTCGCTATTTAAGAGCAGCGAATTCAGCAGCTTTCTTTTCCTGTACTCGTTCAGAGAAGTACTTAGCATTATAAGCTTCCTTAAATTCGGCCCAAGTAAATTGGTCGTTTTCCCTTGTGGCTTCCACGAACTCCCACCATGCGCGGGCATCCTTCTCCAATTGGAATGTCGCTAATAGGAGTTTGTCTCCGTCCGCACATTGCATTACACGGAAGATCCTTTCTGTTTTCTTTAGCCAGTGCTCCGCTTCATCTGGATCCGTAGACCCACTGAACCTAGGCGGGTTCAGACCCCTGAAATTACGATGCAGCTCGTCTGCACCCGGTTGGTTCCCTCCGCGGTTACCACTGCCTTGCTGGGTGGCTTGTATTATGGCACGAGTCAGTTCCTGGAGGGACTGTTGCATGCCTCTCATCTGGGCACGCTCCGCAGTCATTGTAGCTGTTTAGTTCCTACAAAATAGTTGGATAGTTATAATGCTGATTAAAAAGTTTAATTTCTGCGTGTGTGAGTTTATTTTAGCTGATTACCCATGGTTCTACCCACATCTCTCATAGGTAGGATTACTGACTCTTAGTCGAGGCTGGTCAACCTAGATCACCCTATACTTAGAATAACCTAGGCTCTGATACCACAAAACTGTCACCCCCCGACGGGGAATATCGGAGCGCAAAGGCAGTTGCAAGAAAAGGGTATAGAGCGAGTACTAGACATCAAACCATTGCACATTGAATAATACTAAAGCAAATCTTTCTCATTAATAACTTTTCAAATGTCTAGTTACAACCACTAATATCAGAGCCATTCTATAGGGCTCGATTACATTGTAAAAAGAAATAACTAACTACAACTCTAAGATAACATAATGACTCGAGGGTACTCCTGGCTTCACTCTTGGTCATTCCCTTCCTCGTGAGTGTATGTGTCATCCTCGGTCTCACCTGAGAACACAACATCAAATAACGTAGGGTGAGCGATAACGCCCAGTAGGACTTAAATCTCAGGCTCAAGCAGGCTTTAAATAATTAACACATTTAATGGCAGAGTATCTAAAGATAGCAGGTACAAGAGAGTCAAAATATAGCAAGAGATAGCACAACAGGTAACAGGATAGCACAATAGCACGAGATCGAGTATAGTTTCCAAAAATAGCAGGATGGTCATAGCACAACTAGCACAAGTATAATAATAGCACGACAAGTATAGCACTTGTTTGTCATTCTAGACATCGAGAGGGTATAGCGCGTTTTGTGTTTTGATTGTCATATAGATAGTCGAGATAGATAGCACTTGAGTGTAATGCCAAACACTCTGATCATTTAACTCCCATGGGCACTAGCACTTTCGGGCGCACATCCCAGGACCAGATCGGGCCCTTTATATATTACCAGGCATTGGTTATATTGTTTATCTTTAGACAATCAGTCAATGGCCAATATAGAGTACTAAGAATTAGTTGAGAGCACTAGATGAATAGACGAGATAGTAGAGTGAATGTGAATAGACGAGCGAGTAGAGTACAGATAAGAGCTAGTGGTCATTGCACGTAATGCGACGAGTAAACAGACGATAGTAACAGTTGCACAACACGCGCACTTGGTGTTGGCAGTCAGGTAGAACTCACGATCTTCCTGCTGGCCATGTTATGCACAAGTCCAGAGGTCCGACGTGATTTAAGGTAAGAGCGAACTTCTAATAGCCGTTTGGATCATATCGATCCCTAAAGGTGTAATGGGTGTTAGAGTACAACCGGCTCGTCGACCATGTGGGAATCCATGATCAGAGGAGACTTACGGAGGCCTTGTGCAAGGGTTCACTTGTCCGGCGAAAGGAATATCCGACGGAGAGTTCACCACAAGCCAAGTAAAGTGGGTATATAAAACAGGTGCTCGACGTTCTAGAGGAATTCTAGAATAGTGGAGTGTCGATATCGGTATATAAACAACGCAAGAAACGAATACAAGTCCTTTAAAATAGGGCAATTAATATACTTTATTGTAATAAATTACCAGATACATTATGAGATATTTTATGCTAGATTTCAGCCATATATGGATGGTTCATGTGTGTGCATGTGTAAGAGAAATCATAGATAGAAAAGAAGTCGTGAATATGTATTTTAAAGCATTCAATATGGCTCCATTTTAAAACAGGTGTTTTTTTACTGCGTGTGTGACTGTAAAAAAGGCGTAAGAATATTGTAGAAGGTGAAAGCAATAAGTTTTATGGGTTTTCATGCAAAACCCTGTGAAGGCGACATAGGCCAGTAAGGATTGCGACAGGGGTAGGGCAGGTAGCGACAGGGGGTTACACAGAAGGCGACGGGGCTGCCAAGACAGAAGGCCAGAACGCGACGTTAGGTACTGTCGCATTCAGAACGCGACAAGCAGAGGCGTCGCGACGAGCTTGAGAATCAGGTACTGGAAACGCGACGGCTTACCTGTCGCCTTCTTGGTCGCGATGGGTAGGCTGTCGCAATTGGACCCCAGAAGGCGACATATCGGGCAGTCGCGATCTGGTGATCTGCGCCTGACTCTGACAGGAGTCAGACCAGACATTGGATTGCGGACCAGAACATTCAAATGTTGATACAGGGTCGTTTAGAAAATCATAACTAATTATATACATGATGAAAAATCACGAAATCAGTGGCAAATGGAACTAGACATAGGAGAGTACTTCCAGTAAATAGGAATTAGAGAGAAAGCATGGTTTGGGCATGAACAATAATGAGTAACACAGAACATGATACAGAGAGCAAGATCGATTTAATTCGAGCAACATGCTCAATGAAATTTAGGGCTTTTAGGGGCAAAAGATCCCTAACAACATGTAGTATCTACAGTAAAAATTTCGTAGCATGGGATCAAGTATAAATAGATATTTGAATTAAACATGATGTCTCGGGGTTATCATGTTTGCAGATCTTCTAAAATCAAGAACAAAAGATTGGCTCGATGGAAAATTATGAAACAAGAGGACTTTTGTTCCTGGTGATTGGAACTACCTACAGACGAGTTTAATTTAATTTTGCTCGTGAGAATGCCTACCTTTGACTCGATTTATCTTCTAGGGCTTAGAACTTCAAGAACGAGAAAGAAGCTCCAAGAACTCCCTCTCCCCACGAGATCCTCTCCTCCTTGGCCTCTTCTCCACGTCCAACAACCTTTGGCAACGAGCTAGGGTCGGCCAAGAGGGTTTAAGAGATGTATTTATGTAAACACAAGTTCCTATTCCTACTACTACTCAAATTTCTCTTAATTCCGAGATTTCCTAACTCCACCTTTCCTCTCTTGCTTTCCAATCTCTAATTGGGTTAGGATAGTATCTAAATTCGTGCTAGACTATATGGGGTAGGTTTAGGAATCCAATTCCAACTCTAATTGTCACTTTTATTGCTTTAATAACTCCTTTCCAATTATGAGATAATTAAACTCCGAATTTAGGATATTTTCTTATTATTCTCCCTTTGTAAATTCATATTTTGACCCAATAAATTCTAGATGGTCCATTAAGCAAAACCCATTACTCTTTTCCATTTAATGGGTTTTATTTAATGCTCTTTTCATTTAAATATCCATTTATCTAGGTTTTAATTCTTTATTTAAATTTTTATTTTTCTTAAAAATTCAGGTTGCTACATCCTCGCCCTCACCTGTGGGGGGTAGGGGTGAGCCTCTCTAGTCACTGGCTCAGTAGGGAACTCCCCCAACACCGAGCAAACCAAAACACAGGTACGGAAGCAGTAAACTGTGCTAGCAATTTATAGAACAACTAAGCAGGATATTAAAGCTGTAAATGTACTCACCGTTTACCAACTACGTAAAGCAACTGTAATAAATAAACGACAAACCCAAACAGGTGTACGAGCTATAGTAGAGACCGCCACACACGAGCCACGTGAACTGGTTCGCGACACCAGTGACTAACTCGGACAAACTAACACAGGTCTACCTCTTAGTCTCGCAGCCACGAACGAAAGGTCCAGCTGCCGCTCCACGTGGAAAAGTCAAACAAATGTGGAGACCAACTAAACACCACTCCTTCGGACACACAACCGCAGGCCCATGCCTGGCACCTCTAGGGTCTCTGGCCGGAGCATCCTAGAGTGAGGCATTGGAAAAGGACTAGTCGGGGACCAGTGTCGACTACTGGTGTCCGTACCCCCAACTAAGAGCGCGCTACAAGTGACTAAAAACAAACTCAAGAGTCACTGTCCCACTGTCGTCTTTCCCTCAGCTGGACATACAACTCAAACAAAGGAGTGAGGGTGTCCAGGACAGACGACACAGACCTCGACGGTATAGCACAAGTACCGGGACAAAGCCCCGAGCTAACAGCCTGGCTCACAGAGAACCTGGGGCACCCAACTAGAGAGGTAACCACGGTAGGCGTCGTACTACTTGCCACGCACACAGAACCACGTGCACGTCACACACAAACCACGTGAAACGTCACGTAAACCTCAAGTAACAACTGTTCACAACACGTAAACACAACACTGCTTGCGTGAACACCACGCAACTACGCAAAGAACCAGCTAGCTACACAACCGAAGTGCTAGCTTCAAGAACCATGCACTCTCAGAGTGCCACAAGTGCCAATGCACCGCTCGTTATCGATAAACACGTTGCATAACGATATTCGGATAAACCAATCGCATGAGCCATGCATGCATAGACCTCTCGGCTGAAGTCGCGACAGGGTCTTGTGTCGCCTTCAGATAGCGACAGCCGGATAGGTCGCCTTCAACACATTAACGCGACATACAAACAAGTAGCGTTCACAACCTGAACACGATGGGTCGGCCCGTCGTCACCTAATCGCGACAGGGGGTTCTGTCGCCTTAGCAGACGGAAACCCTAATCAGGGATCCCCTCCACGGATTACCAACCCACACCATGCAAACCACCCTTAATTAGTGTTTTTCATACTTTAATGGGTTCCTAGGCATGATATCTATTGTATAAAAAGCATTAAACTGATCAAACCCTGCATCCCACGTGATTCTCGCCCCGGAAACGGGAGGAGTCACCCTACCTCGCGAAGAACACGTGATATGACACTCCCCCGGCGTTTCTCTCGCTCCACTTGAGCTGCCCACGGCACGATCATGCCGAAATCACGAATTCCCGCAAGAATCGCCGCAGCTCCCCTTCCCCTGGCCGAGCAGAACTCGCTGCAGTTCTGTCCGGTTGGGGTTTCTTAAAAACACCCAGCGGTTGGGAACGCGACATATCGTCGTGTCGCGACCTGATCGCGACGGACCTAGGCGTCGCCTTCCTTCCTGCCGCTCTGCGCGCTACACGTGGTGCACATGCAGACGATCAACGCCCCAAGGCAATCACCAGAACGCAACGGCCACCTCTGTCACGTTCAGAATGCGACACTCCTCCCTGTCGCGTTGACAGGCTGAGGACACTGGGGTGCTGCAGGCCCGGACTATCGGCCCAATAAGCCCTTGAAACACGCACACGTACCACACACAAACCACATTGGCCTCACGATAGCCATCACAACCACTAAACACAGAATCCACGAGGATCCGAAAAATGCGCGACGTTACAGAAGTTCCTCCATAAGATCTTCACAAATGGAATAGACTTCGATCTTAATTCCTGTACCTTCCGATCCAGAATCTCCATAGGCTGCTCCGCATAAGACAAGTCTGGTTGAAACTGCACTGGCTCATAACTGATCACATGAGCCGGATCTCTAACATAACGCCTCTGCATGGATACATGGAACACTGGGTGCACCGCTGCTAAAGATGGTGGCAAAGCCAACTGGTATGCTACATTCCCGATCTTCTTCAAAATCTCAAAGGGACCAATGAATCTCGGGTTCAGCTTGCCTCTCTTCCCAAACCTCACTACACCCCTAGTTGGTGATACTTTAAGAAAAACATGGTCTCCAACCTCAAAAGCCAAATCCTTTCTCCTTGTATCTGCATAACTCTTCTGACGATCCTGAGCTGCCTTCAATCTTTGCACAATCATCTGGATCTTCTCTGAAGTTTCTTGCACCACTTCTGGTCCAACCAGATGCCGATCTTCTGATTCCTCCCAACACAACGAGGATCTACAAGGTCTCCCATATAAAGCCTTAAAAGGTGCCATACCTATGTCGAATGGAAACTGTTGTTATAAGCAAATTCCACAAGAGCTAGGTGACGCTCCCAATCACCCTTCCACTCCAAAACACAAGCCCTAAGCATATCCTCCAACGTCTGAATAGTCCTTTTGGACTGTCCATCCGTTTGTGGATGAAATTCCGAACTCAACTTCAATTGACTCTCAGAAGCCTGCTGCAAACTCTGCCAAAATCTGGAAGTAAATCTCGGATCACGATCTGAGATAATCGACTTCAAAATCCCATGCAGCTTCACAATGCCATCAATATACAGTCTGGCCAAGCTCTCTACGGACTGCTTCTTCTTCATGGCAAGGAAATGTGCACTCTTCGAAAATCTATCAACGATCACCCAAATGGAATCATTTCCTCTAGCCGATCTAGGCAATCCAGACACAAAGTCCACGGTAACTTGTTCCCATTTTCACTGAGGAATATCCAGTCTCTGCATCAAATCTGAAGGTCGCTGACGCTCTGCCTTCACTTACTGACAAATCAGACACTTCGCCACAACATCAGCAACATCTCGCTTCATTCCAGACCACCAGAAAGAACGCTTCAGATCCTTATACATCTTTCCACTGCCTGGGTGAATAGAGAATTGAGATCTATGTGCTTCCTCTAAAATTTCCTTTCTCAGATCAGCATCATTAGGGACACACACCCTAAGATTCAAACGAATCACGCCATCCTCATCTCTGGTAAAACCGGCCTTTCCAACCAACTTCTGTAACAATGGGTCATCTCTTTGCAAAGCAATAACCCGATCAAGAATAGAAGAACTGAGTGACAACATGACAACTGCCATGAACAAACTGCACAATTGAGGTTCCAAAACAGCCAAAGCACTCGAAGCATCTTCTATCCACCTCCGCTGCCTCAGATTCAATTCCTTCTGCGAGAACAAATACTTGAGACTCTTGTGATCTGAGAAGAGCTCAAATCTGACTCCATATAAGTAATGCCTCCAAATCTTCAAAGCATTGACCACTGCCGCTAATTCCAAGTCATGAGTCAGGTAGTTGCGCTCATGCTCCTTGAGTTGCCTAGAAGCATACGCCACAACTCGACCTCCTTGCATAAGAACGCAGCCAAGCCCAATCTTTGAAGCATCTGCATAGATAGAAAAAGAATCTACACCATTGGGCAAAACAAGCACTGGCACTGAGGTCAGACGAGTCTTCAGCTTCTGGAACGCCTTCTCACAAGCCTCTGACCACTCAAACTTGACTCCTTTCCTGGTCAACCTCGTCAAGGTATCCGCAATAGAAGAGAATCCTTCGATGAACCTCCTATAATAGCCAGCCAAACCGAGAAAACTCCTAATGTCAACTAATGATCTCGGCGTCTCCCAATCAAGGACAGCTTCTACCTTAGCCGGATCCACAGACACACCTTCTCTAGATATGACATGTCCCAAGAAATGGACCTCCTTCATCCATAAGTTACATTTTCTAAACTTAGCATACAGCTTGTGCTCCCTCAGGATATCTAGCACAATCCTCAGATGCTCTCTATGAGTATTCTCGTCAGGCGAATAGATCAGCACATCATCTATGAAGACCACAACAAAGGTATCTAGATACTGCCGAAAAACTCTGTTCATCAGGTCCATGAAAACTGCTGGAGCGTTCGTCAAGCCAAAAGGCAAGATAAGGAACTCGTAATGGCCATATCTCATCCTAAAAGTCGTCTTAGCAGAATCCTCCGGCTTAATTCGGAGTTGATGATAGCCAGAATGAAGATCGATCTTAGAGAACACCGAAGCTCCTCGCAACTGATCAAACAAATCATCAATACGAGGTAAAGGATACTTGTTCTTGACAGTTACCTAGTTGAGCTTGCGATAATCAATGCACAATCTCATCGATCCATCCTTCTTCTTCACAAAGAGAATAGGTTCTCCCCATGGCGAAACACTCGGCCAGATAAAGCCCTTATCAAGCAATTCTTGCAGCTGCTTCCTCAATTCTTCCAACTCTACTGGTGCCATACGATAAGGGGCAATGGAAATAGGTGCTGTGCCAGGAACTAGATCAATGCCAAACTCAATCTCCCTCACAGGGGGCAAACCAGACAAATTCTCAGGAAAAACATCGCTGAAATCTCTGACTACCTCAATATCCTCAAAAGACAATACCTTCTTTGAATCCTCGGACACAACCACACTAGCCAAAAAACCGCTACAACCTTTGCTCAACATCAGGGCTGCCTTCAAAGCAAAAATGACGAACTTGCCCGACATATTCTTAGGCAAAGGATGAACAAACTCCTCCTTTCCAGGAATCTGGAAAATAATAAGCTTCCGCCGACAATCCATAAGAGCATAATGCTCCTCGAGCCAATCTAAGCCCAAGATAGCATCATTATCTTTCATTTTCAGCAAATAGAAACTACCCGGCAAAACATGCTCCTCGATGCACACAGGAAGTGAAGAAAAACACTGCTCGGTCAATATAGTCACGGCTGGAGTATGCACAGACAAAGGAACCTCCAACTTTTTCGGAACTAAACCATCATCCTTCATCAAGACCTTGGCAAATCCCTCGGAAACAAAACTATGCGTGGCACCGGTATCAAACAAGACTCTAGCATGCATTCCTATAATTAAAACCATACCTTCTGTGACATGCTCTGCTAACTCTGCCTCGTCTCTCGCCAAGGCGAACACTCGAGCTTGAGCACTCGGTCTCCATGTTGTTCTCGGTGCTGGCCTAGTTTCTGCTGGTGCTGGTGCTGCTGCAGTCTGCTGCGCCATCTTCGGACAATCCTTGATCTTGTGGTTCTTATCACCACACCTCAAGCACCTCCCAGAAGTCACCCAACACACCTCGCCTCGCTTCCCACACTGGGTACACACAGGCTTCTCTGCAACTGTGCCTCCGCCTGGTGTCGGTGCAGCCACTCTCGCTGGTGCAACTACTCTCTGCTGGAAAGCTGGGGCCTTCTTTTTTCTGTCCTACCTCTGGAATGCTGATGCTGGCCTCTTCAAAGAATCCCTCTTCTCCTCTAGATAGACCTCCATCTTTGCCTTCTGCATGCAAGCCGTTGACAAAGCCTCCTCCATGGTACGATGTCCTAAAGCCACCAATCTCATTCTCAGGGACGGGTTCAACCCCATAATGAACTTCTTTACCTTCCTCTGCTCATTTGCCACTATGTGGGGCGCATACTTGGGCAGCTCTGCAAATCTCGCCTCGTACTCAAGCACACTCATTGACCCCTGGGTCAAGGTCAGATACTCCTGCTCCATGCGGTCCTGCACATGCTCTGGAATATACTTCGCCCTAAACAAACGGATGAACTCAGTCCAAGCAACCTCCATAGCCCCGTCTGCAAACTATGTGTGTAGTACAGAGGACCATCACACATCGGCACGCTCCTGAGAAGAAAGATCAATATAGCTAAGGGTACATTCCAAACAACATGCATAACCCTCAAAGCCAACCTTTACCTACAACATATATGTAGCTAGGGTCACCCTCTCCTCTTCCACGCATTGGATGGCATGAAAGATCTTCTCCGACTCCCGAAGCCAACTCTCTGCCAAAATAGGATCACTCTACCCCTTAAAGAAGGGTGGGGTCATCCTCTTGAACCTCTCCGTCATAGGCACACCTCCAAAAACTGCCTCGTGAGCAGGTGCCTGCACCTACAATCCAAGACAAACTCTTAGATAAATTCCCCTTTATAACACCTTACTTAATTCTCTTATCTACCAACCTGAACCTGCACCTGCAATGCCGCTATAGTCTAAGCCTAAGTCTGCATTGTGTGCACCAATCCCTGCATCAATGCCCCGTAGTCCACAGGTGGCGGTGGGGGTGGCAAAGGTACTCCAGTCTGGTCCTGAGCCTGCTGAGCTAGAGCCTGCGAACCTCCTGTTGACTCATCTCCCCGGGTCGAAACAGCTCCCCTACATCCACGAGTCGCCATAGTCTGCAAAACAAGCATCCATTAAAATAACCTATTATTCTACATAGATATTGGACTAATTCTCTATGCAGACTTAAAATATGAATACAATGTTGATATTCCATTTATGTACATGCTCAACTTGGAACGCTCTGATACCAATCTCTGTAATGCCCATCTTAGACCTAGTACAGTTATACCAACTCACATTGGATCTAATAGAGGTATTACAGTGGGATAAATCCAGCATTTGACGGTACAGGTTGAGATATATACAAATGTCAATTCAATTCCCATAATAAGCAACGGAGCATGGAATCAAATGTTTGTAATCAACATTATACTCAAATATAAAGTCTAGTGCATGAAAGAGATATAACAATAGTCCCAAATTTATTACATTTCATAGTCCAAATACATAAAGGAAAGTACAACTATTCCTCACATACAATAGTCACTCCAATTCTCTCAATCAAATCTAAGCCTCCACGTCCTCTCGCTTCGAGTCAGTGTGCACTAACTCCTGCGTGTCCTCTGGCTCTCCTGAAATGTTAGGCAAGTATGAGTCTACAAGACTCAGCAAATCACATGAAAGACAGTTCAAGATATAATATGTTTAAAACATGGTAGCATATTATCATTCACTTCCTTGTTATCATATACTCTTCCTACTAATCGTGGTTCTACGTCAATTGGAAATCAAATATTTCATAACATTCTAATTATCATGGAAATAGAACATGTCATGTAATGCATAAAATCCACATCTTATTTTCTAACAATTAAATCAACATGTTCCTACATATAGCATGCAATCATTCTTATCATGGAATCTACTTATTGTCATGTAACATGTAAACCATTTTAATGAAAGCCTTATGCTACATTATGCAATATGCAACATTTATCATGTAACAATTGATCATTTAAACATGTAGCAATTCTTTTACATGACAATTTGCATGTAACTCATGTAACATTTAACACATAGACATGTAGCATGTAATCATGTAGACAATGTTCATGTAGACATGTAGCATGTAGGTCATGTAGACATGTAGACATTTTCAATTAATTGCCAAGACATAGCCCGCACTATAATAGAGATCAGTAATCATTTAACATTCACTTATCACCTAGGCAATACAGTGATGAAGTCATGGTATTTGCGCAAAACCGGGGAAATTCCTTCCCACCTTAACCAGTAGAACTTGTCTACCTCCAGGATTTCAATCTGTTGCCCACGGATTCAATAGATCATTTACATGTAGGTGAACCGTTACCATAGGGGCATCCATGGTATAGTTCCTTGTAGGAATCTCTAATATAGCAATGTCTTTATTGGCACTTCTTTTCAATGCATGCACTATCATGAATGATATCACTGCATTTCTTTTACATTCCATGCAATTCTAACATATATCAATGCAATAATCTACAACATAACTTTTCAGTTCTGCAATTTCATTTTTCTGTATGACAGACCCCTATCATAGTACTACATGCAACACATTCATTCATGCACATCCTTGCATTTTTATTTAAATTCTACATGTAACTTATTATTCAGAAATTCATAAGAGAATGCATAGATGTCTAAAAATTTCAAAATTTTGATAAAAATTCAGAAACAGGTCATACTATGCACATGCCAAATTTCATATTTTTCTAATCTCTGTAACCATTTTTCATGAATTAATTCCATCAGTTCGACTAATTAACAGGGTACAACATTGAGGAAAGATCATGAAATGGATTATATATGGACAATTAAAATCAATTTTCTGGAAATACATGATACTGATAAACTTGACGGCAAGGTATGTGGCATTTACTGAAGTAGACGTCCACATACTCTGTCGTTAAGTCTAAATAGACGGCGGCACATAGCGCCGTTAACACATACTGACGGTGGCACATAGCACCGTTTACTTATAGTAAAAGTCAGAAAACAAACGTTGTTCTCATGAAGTAGATGGCAGTCGATGCCGCCGTTTACAAGATATAGACGGCAAGTGATCTAGACGTCTAGTTCTAAAGCGCAGAAAACACAGAAAACCCTACATGAAATAATGCAATTTCTACCCCTTCCCGTAGGTTATTTGCATGCTTTAAAAATACATAAAAATGTTATTTACATAGTATAAGATATCCTAAACTAGACCCCCATGTGACTTGCCTCTTTCCCTCCTACAGGAGTGACGATTCTAAGCCCGAAGAAGCCCGCCTCGTCTGTGAGGCAGTTCTTCCCGTCGACTCCAAACGCTCCAATCAGCCACCAACACAAGTTCTCCTTCTTGGATGAGCTCCTTATCACGTAGCTGGTCGAACCTCCTTGTTTTAGAAGCCTCCAATCCACACGAACTAGCACAGAATCACCCTTTCTCGGCACTCTTTCTCTCTTCCAAAACCAGAGTAAAAACCCCTTTCTAATCGCAGAATCCGGTCTTATAAAGACCTCCCACGCAATGGCCAGCCTAAATCCTGACCCTCAGATCCTAAACGCTCGGATCTTCGCATTAAAACTCCCTAGAAACGGTCGATCTAACTCTCCCGGAACGGTAATATCAAAAACAGGCAAGTCAGGTTAACGTCAACATAGATTGTCGTCAGCCTCAAAGTAAACGACAATCGATAGTGTCGTCTACGCTCTTGCTCGAAAATTAAATAATTTGGAAAATAATAAACGACAATATGTACTGTCGTTAACAAAGGGTAAACGGCAGACGATTTTTCCCCTAAAAAGACTTAATGCCAAAGGATGTTGACGCCAAGTTCCCCACATATCAGCATTCAAATGCATGCAGAAATAAATTTACAATTGCAACATAAATTCAAGAAAATTTTCTAGGGCACTACAGATATCATCTTTGAAGTCTTAAGAAAATCAAGCTTTTGCCATTTTGTCCTGCAGGGGTGGGTTATACTTTGTGATTTAGCGCCTCTCCTTTGAAGGTCTTTTGGCCAATCCTATAATTTATGGATGCAAATACAACTTTGAATGTTACTAAATCGGATGCAAGCTTAAATACTACTGATGTTGAGACATCTTCCTCTTTAATTCATCTATGAAAATGATTTTCAAAAGTATGGTTACATTTCATTGAGAAATATCTAGAAGACGAAATAAAAGAGCATTATACAATTACTGTAATGCTTCCTTTGTATGCTCTATTAACATTGGGACTTGTCACTTATCACGACATATTAGTCAATGTCCCAAACGACCTTCACAAAGTAAAAGCCCATCATGTGGTCGTATCCTTAACTTTAAATTTGACCAAGAATTTCCGCATCTTGAATTATAAAAAATGGTCATTATGCAAGAACTCTCATTCACATTTGTTGAGCATGTGACATTCAGAAAGTTTGCTAGAAGCCTTAATCCAGAATTTGTGAGTGTATGTCGAAACACTATCAAGGTTGATTGTGATAAGATTAATGAGGAGGAAAGGATAAAATTGAATAGAGTTTTAATTCAAGAATGTGAAAGACTTAGTCTAACTGTTGATTTATAGACATCAAATCAGACACTAGGATACATAAGTATCACAGTACACTATGTGGATGTTGAATGGAAATTACAAAAGTGGATTATTGAATTTTCAATGGTCGAATCACCACACACTGGATCTATACTTGCAAACATTCTTTTGAAGACTCTCTTGGATTGGGGTATTGACAGTAAAATTTTTAGTCTAACTTTAGACAATACTTCAAGCAACGATGTTCTTTGTAGATTAGTGAAAAACAATCTTGTAGAGAAACAATCTCTTTTACTTGAGGGAAAAAATTTCCAAGTGAGATGTTGTGCACACATATTAAACTTGGTTGTGCAAGATGGTTTGAATGAAGCTCGTAGTGCAATTTACAATGTTCAAGAGTCGGTGAAGTGTGTCAAAGCTTCACAAGCACGAAAATAAAAGTTTGAAGAAATTGTACAACAAGTAGGCTTATCTGGGGAAAAAAAAGCCTTTCTTACGATACTTCAACACGATAGAACTCTACTTATATGATGTTAGATGCTGCTACTATTTCTTATAAGAAAGCTTTAGGTTTTACTATTTGTGCTCCTTCACTTGAAGAGTGGTCAAAGGCTGAGTTCATGTATAAATTTTTAAAGATTTTCTACAATGCTACTAATATTTTTTCAAAAATTAAGGAGCCAACATCAAATGTAGTTTTAGTAGAAATTTGTAATGTTCAGAAGTTGTGGAGACAAGAAATGCAAAATTCAAATGAATTTGTGTATAATATGGTTACCAAGATGTAAGAAAAATTTAATAAGTATTGATCAAAGATAGAAGATTCTACATTATTGTTTGCCATTGGTACAATGCTTGATCCTAGGTACAAACTGATGTTTGTGACCTATGCATTCATGGAGTTGTATGGTTATGAGGCTTCATTGTATATTATCCATATCAAACAAGTGTTGTATGATCTTTTTTATGCATATTCATGTCAACTTGTTTCATCAAGAATGAATGAAAGTAACATCGATATGTAAGAAAATGAGGAGTGGACATCAGAGGTAAATGAGAAAGTTGATATTTTGAGTGGGTTTGATCAATTTCTCCATTCAGAAGTACTATTGCAAGACTCTAAGTCTAAACTAGATCAATATTTGGAGGAAAGTGTTGTTTCTCGAAATCAAAAAGGTTTTATCATCTTAGGTTGGTGGAAAGACAATATTGTTAAGTACCCAATGTTATAAAAAATAGCACGGGACATTTTAGGAATTCCAGCATCCACAGTTGCTTTGAAATCTGCATTCAGCACAAGCGGAAGAATCATTGACCAATATCGGAGTTTTTGATGTCCAAAAACAGTAAAGATTTTGATTTGTTCACAAGATTGGCTGAGGGATAATATGACACATACATTAAATTTTGTATATTGTAAAATATTTTATTCTTTATTTTTTTACTAATTGACTTATTTTTTCCTTTCAGAACTAGTCTTATCTTTATATAGTTAAATCTCATAAACGGATGTTGTTGCTCATGGTGATGGTTATCACTATGAAGTTAAGCCTTAAAAGAATAAGTCTATCGAGTTTCACTAATTATTGTCGTTTGGATTGCAATCATTGATTTGACTATGACATTCTATTGATTATCTTTTGAAAATAGATGTACTTTGTAGACATTAGCCTTTTTTCTGAGATTGTTGGCTTTGACAGTTCCAACTTGAAGATGCTATTAAGAAGGAGGACTTTACAGAAGTTGTTAAATTGAAAAAGATTATTGTGAAGCAACATCAATAGATATTGTATATGAAGTCATGTTTGAACTTAAGGTGAGGTTTGATATATGGATACTCTTCAATAAGTATATATTCATCCATAAATTCTGGTTATAATATTTTTGTATGCTTATCTTCTTATTTCTCAGTGCATGGATCTCTATTTATTTCACCTTGTCCTTGCCTTTGGTGATGGATTCAAGAGAAAAGTCTCACCTTTGTGTTAGGAAGATCTTTTATTTCAGCAAGATGGATTCTACTGCATTTACTTTTGAAATTTGTTCTTTGTGATGATAATGCTAAAAAAATATCAAGTTAGCTTATCTTTCTTTCTTTTTTATATTGATTATTACATTACAAGCCTCCTGAGTCTTTTGTTTCCCTATTTAGGATTTTATTTGAGTTCTTTTCAAGACAATTGTCCAGTCTAATTCTTTAATTTGAACCATGATTGTCTGGAAAAGAACCAATCTGATTTATGACTGAAAAATAATCAATCATACTTAAGGTCTTACTATTTTGGGTTGGCAAAAGCAGTTTAAGATCAACAAAAATCCTAGTGCATCATTAGCTTCGGCTAGAGTAGAGAATATTCTGAAGTCAGTCGAATGTGATTCAATTTTAGTGTAAAGTTGGTTCATCCTTGTCTACATTTGATTCTGGTTTTAAAATTTATACCATTTCTTTATTTCTAAGGATATGGTTCTTTCTATTTAGCTCACTGTTCAAAACCCTTAATTAAGTGATTTAACAACTACTTGTTCTTTGGACTTCTCATCTTAATATCTTAATAGGTGGTTCTTTAAGAGGACGTGGTTGGAAGTATGATTTTGGATTTGTTGATGGAGTCTTTCCAATTTTGAGCCCCATTACTCAACAAATTATGGAGTTCTTGCCGGAGGGGGATCATGATAGAGTGCATTTGAATATAAATGTAATACAATTGTATACAAATTTCTTAGTTGATGATTACAATGATGCCGACAATCTTCCACAGAATAATTTGTTATCTTTTTTTGGAAGAGAGGAGATATGGAGTTCCTTACTGGAGAGGGATCCTGATAGAGTGCATTTGAATGTCATTAAAAAATCATATAAATGTAATATAATTGTGTACAAATTTCTTAGTTGATGATTACAGTGATGCCGACAATCATCTACAAAACAATTTGTGATCTTTTCTTTGGAAGAAAAGAGATATCATTGCTCTATTTTTTAGGAATGACATCATATTATATTGTTATGTGTGTGAAGTGAATCTTCTTTGAGAAGCAAATGTCAGTATTAGATACTTCTTTTAGATGATTTTTTTTCTTGCCAAATTTTTAGTTTTATTTACAGAAAATAGTAAGACTTTTGTGCTATAAAATTTTGATCTAGAAAAATAAGTGTTTTTGGTAATTTGAAAGATTAAAATGATTAAATTGTGTTAATGACTTCTTGGGCTAGAATGGGCCCCAATGAGTTAGTGTGGATTTTCTTTATTTTGATCTATTAGACGGGTTGAATTTCAGTTGGACCATCTTCACCTTGGACTAGGTTGGATTTAAATTGGACTGGCCCAAACCCGCCTATTGACATCCCTAATTTACAGTGTATCTTTCATGGTTCTTAGAAATTACATAATTATTATTTTTTTCAGTGGTTTTACTGTAACAGGTCACGGGGAAGTATTGACCCTGGACCCACTCCAACGAGTTCGGCTTCAAAACATCGGTCGCGCCTTCTTGACTTCTACTGAAACCCTTCTTCCAGCTGTTGCTCCCCTCTTCACTGAGGACTACACTGCAACCCAGTTTATATGTACAATGCAATCTATTTTACCGGTCCTTGTGGCAACTTTGAGGATCAAATGCCAGCAACGCTTTCTACACAAGTTTTATATTCATGAACAGGGAAAGTTTAATGTTTAAAACATAAATTTAAACCTATAACTAAATTCAGGACATAAATCTCGTCTCGGACCGAATTTGGACAAGGTGTATATGCAGGATGGAACCAACTTTGGGGCCTTTTAAGTTTTGCTGTATCCTTTTGGGCAAGACTAGGCCCATGGATGACAGCCACCCAAATCAAGCGGGCATTTTCTCATCTGAGTGCGTGGTTATAATCATGGTAATAGAAGTTCTTGTAGATGAAATGTGACAACCACCTGGAGGCCACGAATGCTAGAATGGAGACGCTGATTATCGCACTCCGAGTAACTGTGGACATAGAGTTCTGCTTAATGGCAGCAACAGTTCCAATCAAAGCTACTGAGATTATCTGCAGGGAAACCTCGAGAACCTGCAAACCTTTTAGTGCCCCACGGCAGCTGCTGCATTGTACAGAATGGGTCCAGTACCTGGGAGAAAACCAGACTATAGTTAGACAGTCAGACAAACTACAGAGAGATGCCTTAAGTAGACAGCATTAACCTGCAACGACTATAGAACATTAAGACAACGAAAAATGCATTAGGACATGGCAGATGTAATCAAGAGTAATCAGTTTAACAGTAACCTCTGTTCTGCGAAGCATGGTCAACATCTCTGTAAGGGGTAGATTTACATTGCCATTTTTATAGCATGTACCATTGTAATACCAGAAACGATGTAAGTTCATGTAATCTCACTTCTACAATAGCATGATACGAAACCTAACTGGAAGTTTACCTGTCCATGAGCTGTTGTCTAGGAGGAGTTGATGGAAGCTCTGACTTTAAGTTGGTTCCCCAATCTACCTTATTATTTGAATACTTCCTCAACCATTTTCTGAAGGCAACAACCATCGCATCTGACTTCGTTGGTAGGAAACAAGCCTTCTGCCAATTGGAAGTACCAATGCTGGCTATCTTATGCTCCTATGTGTATTGGAAGAATCAAAAGGTTAATCATATTTTTTTATCCAAGCCAGGAAAATGTCTTCAAACACAATTTGGATGAGAAGAGTCATGTGAAAAAGATATGCAGTGAAGCTAATATTCATCTGATTTGCATAGCCAATCAGGACAAACATCCCAGATTATTACTTCGGTAGTCTCAGAGAAATAGGAATATTCACAGAAACAAAAGAACACAAGAAAGACATCTAGGATTTTAAGGATGGTTAAATTGAGGATATACAAAGCTTGAAGAAATGGGCTGCCATTCCCAGAGAGCAAAATATATCAAGATGACAACATATACTTGAAAAAGCTATACATAATTGTAAGCTGAATATCCAGCGACTGTTTCAATATAGAGACCTGGTTATTCTGTAGCATCCTTGCTAACATCATATTTTCTGTCCTACTGATGAACCCCTTCTTGGTAGTAGCTCCTACAGTTATCAATATGCCTAGCCAGACTCCACGTATATTAATGCCATGCCAAAGCATTTGTTAGAGCAAATAATTGAAAATCAGTTGTCATTGAAAGGAGAGGGACTATTACCATATAAAACAACGCATTCTACCTATCCAAAGTGGATGAAGATTTTTTTGCATAACCATGTTGCTTAAATATAAAGGAGACTTTGACATGGCAGAGCTGGAGATTGGGTTGCTAGTAGTGGGGCTACTCCAGAAAGACCAGCACAAACAACAAATTTTCATGCAGATAGACATTGGAAGTTCCACATTTCAGAGTTTTTTCTGGAAACCATATCATATCATAGGCAAGCAACTCTTCGTTCATTTGTCCAATAACCACAGTTCAAAATGATGCTGATAAGCACAAAAGACTGGAGAAAGAACATACATCATCCCTGTAGCATAAGACAAGGCATGTAATTCAAGTGTGTCCCAATATTAACTAAGACCATATGAATTTCATGCCAATTAAAGATCATATGATAGTGTCACTGCCAAATATGTGTGTGGTCTACAGTGAAAATTAAAATAGAATTCCTCTGAAGATTTTGTTTTTTACAGATATTGACCAAATTTACCTCAATGTGAAGAAGATATAGGTCTGAATCTAGAATAAGATTTTGCCCCACATGAAACATCCATCGAGGTACAATCCGATCAATCCACACTGCAAAATTTCTTGGGAAAACCCAAATCAATCGGCTTCTGCCCGGACTAACAGGGATGCAAATAAATACCAGAAGAACTCTCTTCATTTTTTGCTGAGAGCTGGCAAATGATTCCTAAATTGAAAACACAAAATGAGATCAAAGAAAGACCATTGGTTCAAAAATTATCCTCAGAAATTCACTCAAATAACTTACAACCTGCCTCTTTGGCAAATTTGAAGTCTACCTCTTTGGTAACTTTAGACAAATCAGATCCTCTATTTGAAGTCAAATCACGAGACAGATAAAATAGACATGGTGCAATAAATGTGCCATAGCCATTATCTTGCTTTGCAATGAACCCAGAAATGTCAATTTTTGGCACCATTATATCCAGAGGCACTCCCCCTTCTCGATCAACACTAGTAACACTTTAAAAGAAAAATCAATTAGAAAAGCTAAGAACAGATGGAAACCACAATGGTTTAACAGAATGAAAATATATTCTTATACTGCAGGGGATTCAAGGTGACATTCCGGTTTGGTTCTTTCCGGAAAAAATGTTAGCAAGGAAATGTCCTTTTTCTGAAAGTAGCATGTATGACCTACCAGAAGGTCCAGAATAAGGCAGGACCACAGACATTATTTCATTCAACAGGTTTCAGACACGACAAATATTGCTTACCTTGTTGGTTTCTTTGGTAACCTCATTATTCCATAATGTGCATAGTGAACATGAGCAGGATCCATGAGATTCTCTATTAGAACTTCATACCTGAAACAGCAAGAAAGTCAGCTGGACGTATGGCTACTAAGAAGAACCCCATACATAGACAGCAGATAACAAGTACAATTCACTTATCCCAGATTCAACACATTATGGTTGCTCCCTAAACTTTTCAGTAGACAAAAAATGGATATCAGTATTCACTAACATAATTAAGGAATAAAAAAGAGTATCCATTCCAACAGAGCAAAAAGGTTGTTCTTCAACTTGAACATGTATAAACCTAAAAAATCATAAGCAAACAGTGTAAAAAGAAAACCTGCAGAAAAAAAAATATAAGTTACTGTACAAGGGTCCTCAAGCACACACACGATAACAGCAACCTTCCAATTGGAAGTAGAAACAATATTAGAAATATTTGATACTAGAAGGAAAACCAGCCTCCCAACTTCACTCAATATCACATGATTCACCCACCAGGATATGAAAATTTGATTCTTCTTCCATCTCTTTTCAAGAAAGAGGCTGGTATTAACCATTCAGCAAGCTAATGCCCAACATCTTTAATATTTGTGCCTTAACAACATGGTAAATGTTGCCTAACAATTCATAATTTTCTCGAATCTTGTTATACACCTACTTCCACAATGAGAATGCACGTTTTCTCCCTCCTAAATAATTATTCCCAAAACTATCCTGTAATAACCAGATGTTTGGATCACCCAAAGGCATGGATGGCAAAGTCGGCCGATCCGGGTCGGAATCGGCCGACTAGGGTCGGAATCGGCCTATGGCGACCGATCGGGGTGGATCGAGTAGAATCGGATGGAATCGGACTAGATCGGGCCGATCCAGTCCGACTCCATCCGATTCCACCTCGATTCCATTTGCTTTAGCCCGATTCTGCCCGATCCAGTCCGACTCCATCCGATTCCACCTCGATTCCATCTACTTTAGCCCGATTCCCTCAACTTACCATAGCCACGTAGCCACGTATGATCCCATCCACTTACCTTATTTACCTGAACAACATTTAAGTAAATGAAATAGTTTCATTTACTTAAGATATTACATGTAAATAAGGAAGTACCCCTATTTGAATCCAATAAAAATATCATAAAAATCATCTCTTACAAATAAAAAGTCAACTCTCTCATCCAAGAAGAAAATCACGATTTCGGTGGTTCCATCAAAATAACGACTTTCTAATCTTTCATAATTTGGCATATCTAAAAATTTCATAATTCAAATAAATCTAATAGAATATTAAAAATTTAAAGTCCGGTAAAAAAAGTAAAGCGTGCATATGACTTCTCCAAGGGAGTCACTCTCCTACTAACAGTACTTACTCTGCTTGAGGCATCTCAGGATTTGGTCAAACTGAAACTATCATCACCTAAACTCATGAGATTTTTCACTTTCTAATTGAAAAGAAACTAGAAAGTGACAATTCTCATGAGTTTGAGTGATAATAGTTTAGGTTTGACCAAATCTTGAGAGGTCTCAAGCAGATTAAGTACTGTCAGTAGGAGAGTGGCTCCCTAGGAGAAGTCATATGCACGTTTGACTTTTTTTATCGGACTTTAGAATTTTAGCATTCTATTGGGTTTATTTGAATTATGAATTTTTTATATATATCAAATTATGAAAGATTAGAAAGTCACTATATTAATGGAACCACCGAAATCGCAATTTTCTTCTTGGATGGGAGAGTTGACTTTTTATTTGTAAGAGATATGATTTTTTTGATATTTTTATTGGATTCAAATGGGAGGTACTTCTTTATTTACATGTAATATTTTAAATAAATGAAACTGCAAATATAACATTTACTTAAATGATGTTCAAGTAAATAAGGTATCATAATTATCGTTGCTCTGTATTGTAATATGAACATGTGTGCAACTAGACTATGGATATACCCAAAATGTTCTATTATTATATGTTTTTTAAGAATTTTTCCATGATTTTTCTTCATTTTTTTATAATTTTTTATCATTTTTTAACCTGGCCGATCCTGGATCAGCCAGACTCCAATGGAGTCGGGCGGATCCTCCGATCCAACCCGACTCGGGTCGAGGTCGGCTGGGTCCGACCCAGCACCCCGACCCGACTATGCCATTTTGGGCCAAAGGAGTAGTTGAGGGAGCTGTCATTCAAATGGAAGGTTCAGGAATTTATAAGAAAAGCCACAAATTTATCAAAAAAGTGATTAGACTTCAAAGGCAAGAGCTTAGAATGATGGTCCTTACTTCAGTCAGTGCTTATCTCTATAAAGCTCGTGCTCTTCTACCAAATTCTTCTGGTAATCTTACCTAACCACAGACTGTTGCCATCCAAGATTCAGCATCAATACCCTTCTGTCCAACAGATATACACAGGTGATGTTTAAAACTGGCCTCACTATATAATATCCACAATCGTATAACAGCTGTGTGGCACAAAACAAGCATTTTTCTTTCAAGCAAAAGTGGACTGTCCTGGTTGTTTTATAAGAAACAAAAGAAGAGGTTCCTCAACCTCAACCAAATGGAGAGGAAAGGGCTGCGCTATGCAATAGCTTTAATTCCCTCTTTCCACTCATGAACAGATAAATTGACCAAATAAAGAGGAAAGAGCCATTCTATAACAAAAGCTTTAATTCCTTCTTCAATTCATCAACAGATGGACAAGCAATATGCCCTGACTCAATTATACAAGGAAATATCTCTAGAAGCAATATTTTCTACATACATTGAAAATCCCCTAAAAATGAAGACACTATGTTCCCTCCAAATGCTCCAGCAAACCGCATGGGGTAGCATGCTTAAAATCCATAGTTGTCAAGGCGTCAAGGCGACCAAGGCATAGGTGGGGTCTCGGATCGCCTAAGCGCTTAGGCGCTCGCCTAAGCAGAGCCTAGGCGTTTAGGATGGAACCAAGTATGAGTTGTTTTCAAGTGTCCCTCTTACATGATATTTATGTATCTATAAATATATATAATGATGAAAATTCAATAAAAAATTATCATAATATGGCAGACATAAAGACAATGAAAGCAACAAAAATTAAACTCCAAGTAAACAAACTCACATTATATATCATAAAGTCATAAAAAATCTAAATTGACATCTTCAAATAAATAAGCACACTAAATAAAAACAAGAAGTGCAAATATCATTCTATCATCAGAAAACTAATTTTCAACTTTTAAAACAAACCAGTGAATACACATACATGTAAATATGTTAAATAAAAATAAGAAGTGCAATATCTAAACACACTTAAAACAAGTAAAAACTAAATGAGTCCATTACATAATCCCACAATATGTCTAAAAATTGAAAAGAAACTAGAAAATGACAAATCTCATGTGTTTGGGTGATGATAGTTTAAGTTTGACCAAATCCTGAGAGATCTCAAACATACTAAGTGTTGTCAGTAGGAGAGCGGCTCCCTTGGAGAAGTCATATGCACGTTTGACTTTTTTTACCGGACTTTAGATTTTTAGTGTTCCATATGGTTTATTTGAATTATCAAATTTTTAGATAGGTCAAATTATGAGAGATTAGAAAGTTAGCATTTCGCTAAAATCATCGAAATCGTGATTTTCTTCTTCGATGGGAGAGTTGACTTTTTTTTGGTAAGAGATATGATTTTTTTGATATTTTTATTGGATTCAAATGGGGGGTACTTCTTTATTTACATGTAATATCTTAAGTAAATGAAACAACAAATTATAACATTTACTTAAATGATATTCAGGTAAATAAGATGTTTCTTGGAATCGGGCTGGACTCAGCCTTAAAAACTGACTTAAATCTGCTGTCTAAGTGGGATATTGCGGACCCTTAAAGGGTCTAGGCGCGCCCAGGCGCCCCTGGCGTGTGCCTTGGCCACCTTAGCGACGCCTTGGGGCGCCTTTTCTACTCTTAGAAAGGCGAGGTGTTTTAAGGCAGCTAAGGAAGCGCCTTGGCGCTTAAGCGGCGCCTAGGCGTCCGCCTTGACAACTATGGACACCCACTAGTGTGACTCAAACCAAAACATGCCCTCCAAAGGAGGCGCATTCTGAATGTGCCTGCCTCTCAAGGCGCATCTTAAACCACACTGCCCAAGCCCAACGTGACCTTAGATAGAAACCCAAAACCCAGCTATTCACCAACCATTCATACCCACACAAACCTCACAAGGGCCACAATACCCCCGAGACCCACTAAGGGAAACCCGGGAAACACCATATACTACACGGGGCAGTTCACCATATGTAACGACCCAGCATCCAAATTACCAGTTACCTAATAGTAACCAGAACCCTGAACCGTCACCCACGAGCCGAAGCTCGGAAGGGTTAAAGAAAATATCTGAGGAGAACACATAAGAAAGTTCACAAACCACAAGCAGAGAAAAACTAATATAATCCACTATATATACATAACATCATGGTACAGCTCAGAGCAAATCCAACAAAGGAAATGAGTACAGCAAGTACGTACACCAAAAAGTGCGTCTCCCAGCAACTAAGCAGGACCAATATCGAAGTGACTCGGCTCCTCAATACCTAGAGCCGACGACGAACCACCTGAAAGGGAAGGGAGTGAGTCTCAAGAAGAGACACAGTAGGGACACTAAACCCCACCGGTAAACAGTACAAAAAGTGCAGGAAAGTAAACTACGCTGAAGTAACACTACACTAAAACACACGAAAATCGGTGGCGTGACGCGCTACTCCTCACAGGAGCGCATCAAAAGACTGGAACCTCGCAAGCTCAACGGTTCACGACTCAATACAACAACAGTCACACCCATACAAGAAAGTAGGACCAACTAGGGCCTGTGGCTTGGCCCCTCGACACTACAAAGCCCTCAAACCCTCGCCACGTGTGCACACTCAGATGCTCTCTGTCGCGTCTGGTCCTCGACCAGTTTTCCCTACATCAGACTCAAACGGTGAAGAATGGGCCCCATGGAAACCGGCTCGTAACCACTACAAGGGACACGCACTGGACGGAGTCGCACTCGACGCCCAGGCTCACTGATGGAACAACTCAACGCCAGTCATCCAGACGGAGCCCAACTCAACGCCCGGGAGGAACACAACACAAACACAAGCATGGCAAAGCACGACACACGCATAGACGAAGACTCTCTCAACGTCTAGCACACTATGCCGAGAGGCAAACACCGCGTGTCCAAACCTTGCACACAGAAAGGGGCTCAGACTGTTGGGGCTTACCTTTGGGGTCAACTAGTGGTAGACGACAGAGTCTATTGCCGTCTACCAGAGTAGACGGCAGTGTCATCTGCCGTTAACCACACCTTAAGGGCAAGTGATCTTGCCGCCAAGTTCATTTCGAAGAGCTTGACAGCAACAAACCATGCCGTCAAGTTCTTCGGCTTCCAACAGCTTTTACGGCCTTAGGCCGCTCCCCAAGGGTCATCTAAGGCCAGAAAACACGATCTGATGATGGGAAACGCTTATACCGGAAAACATCGATCGAACGCTTGGATCGAGCAAGACACCCTTAAATTCCCGGCATGGAAAAACCCTCCCCAAAACTCGATTTTCACACAAATCACAAGCATTTCTTTCTCATAGAAAGATCAAGGAGGGTAGGATCCCTACCTCAAGACGCCAAAAACTCCAAGAAAAACCCCAAAATCGCGTCGTTTGCCCAAGCACACCCAGCAAGGCTAAATCGCCAAATCCATCATCTCCTTGCCCAATCCAAGGCCGCCACGAGCACCGCAACCTCCCCACAAGCTCCCGTCGGCCACCGGAAGAAGTGGAGTAGGAGAGAGGTGAAGGTGGTGGGGTGGAAAGGGAAAAATGTGGAAATGGAGGGCTTCGGGTTGCCATATAAAAACAGACCCGGCCTAGGTTGACGTCAACCTCGGTTGATGTTAACTAAACCGCCTCGAACTTGACGGCAACATCGATTGTCGTCAAGTTCAAAAGTCAGAAACGTCCAGAAACCAGGTTAGACGACAACATCTGTTGCCGCTAAGACACTGTTGATGGCACAACTCTGTGCCGCCAACACCCATTGGACGGCACACTTCAGTACCGTCAACACAAGGTTGACGGCAATCAATATTGTCGTCAACAGGCACAGCACTATTGTCGAAAGGTCCATTATGGGTTTAATAAGGCCCAAGGCCTTACAGCGCCCCCCCCCCCCCCCCAAAAGAATTTCGCCCTCAAAATTCAAACAAGAACAAGGGGAAAGAGATCTCACAAAAGAGGTATGAAAACTGCTCGCGCATCTCGTCCTCCTTCTCCTAGGTCAACTCGCTGCCCGAGTGCCGCTGCCATGCAACACGAACTAGCGGAATCGCTTTGTTCCTCAACCCCTGAACTTGGCGATCCTCAATATACAGCAGAAACTCTAGCACTGTCAACACTGGTGTCACCTCAGTTCACTCTAAACTCAGGAGAACATGCGACTCATCTGCAACTGCAAGGTACCGCCGCAACATCAACACATGGAACACATCGTGGACTGCAGCCAACTCTGAAGGTAACTGTAGCCGGTACGCCAAACCTCCAATACGCTCAGTGATGGTAAAGGATCCGATATAGTAGGGACTCAGCTTCCCACGCCTAGCAAGCCTCATCACCCCCTTCATAGGGGACATTCTAACAAATACTTGGTCCCCCACCTGAAACTCCAGTAGTCGTCTGCGCTTCTACCGGCTCTGTGTTGTCTGAAGTCTCTACCTGACAAGTTGCACCACCTCTACTGACTGCTGATTGCTGAACCAACTGTGGCCCGGTGACAACACGCTCATCAACCTCAAACCAGTCAAAAGCAGTAGGACAATGGTCATACATATAAAGCCTCATAGGGTGCCATCTTAATGCTGGAATGATAACTATTATTATAAGCAAACTCGACCAACAGCAAGTGAGCTGCCCACGATCCCTGCCACTCCAAACAACAGGCTCGCAGCATGTCCTCCAAAGTCTGAATAGTCTGCTCCGACTGTCCATCTGACTGTGGGTGGTAGGCAGAGCTAAACGCCAGCTCTGCCCCCAAAGCTCTCTGAAAGTTGTGCCAAAATCCAAAAGTGAAATGAGGATCTCTATCTGACACAATAGAGATCGGCACCCCGTGCAAAGGAACTATCTGCTCCACATAAAGTCTGGCCAACCTACTTACCACCCAGCCAGCTCTAATGGGCAAGAATTTGGCAGTCTTAGTCAATCTGTCAATAAGCACCCAAATATTGTCATAACCTCCTGATGTCCTCGGCAGTCCACATACAAAATCTGTCGTCACATGGTCCCACTTCCACATAGGGATCTCTAGAGGCAAAACAGGCCCTCCAGGGCGCCGATGCTCGACGTTCACCTGCTAACAGACCAAACACTTGGCAACAAAAGCCGCTATGTCTCTCTTCATCCTGAGTCACCAAAACTATCGTCTCAAATTGTGGTACATCTTGGTTGACCCTAGATGAATCGAGTACCGGGACCCATGTGCCTCCTGTAACACTACTCCCCTAACAGACTCCTCAACCAGCATATAGAGTCTGCCTCGAAACATAACAGTACCGTCATCATGTAACTCAACCTCTGAGAGTAGCAACACTCTATGCAACTCAGGATCTGCCTGTTGAGCCTCTATTAAAACAGACCCACCTGCCCCTGAACAACTCTAACCTGCTCACGGATCCGCAAAGTGTCAGCCTCTAAAGTTGTCGCTGTCTAATAGGCTACGTCCAAGTCAATGACGCATGCAACTATCTGCGCCTGCCTGAGCTCTGGCCTCAGTCCTCTCACAAACTGCTGGGTTCTCAAGCTCTCATCTTCCATAATCTGTGGCACATAGCGTCCCAACTCTACAAATCTAGCTCTATTCTGGACCACTGTCATCTCGCTCTGTGCCAAGTCTAAGAACTGGTACAACCTCTCTGTCCTGACACAAGAGCCAAGAGGGGCAGAAGGCTCTCTCAAAAACTGTAACAAACTCCTGCCAAGTAATATGTCTGAGCGGGCGAGACTAAAAAGTGGTCTCCCACTCTGAAGTCCACCAAGTCAGTGCCTGACTCTGCAACTGGTAGCTCGCTAACAAAACCCTCTCTTCCACTACACAATCTATGGAACGAAAGGTCCACTCCACAGCATCTAACCATGATCAGGCTGCATCACTACCCTGCAAACTGGGGAGGCTAAAACTGTAACAACTCCCTCAACACCCTTACGTAACCTCCTTGAGGTGTTGGAGCGTCACGATGCTGGTCAACCAACTGTGCCATCTCCTCAAGGAAACGAGTCCAGTCAATCTCAGGTACAGCTCGAGGAGGGGGTGGTGGTGGAGCAACACCATTGTGCTCGTCCTGCGGTCCAGGCGGAACCTGCTGCAGTAGGGGGCATCTCGAGGCTCCTGATGAGGTGCCTGCTCAGCAACCTCCTCAACACGGCATCGCCTCAGTGCCATAATAGACCTATACAGAACATTTACACCGTTTAGTATACAAAACAACTCCCGTATTGCTTGCTACCACTGTACTCTTCATGCTCTGAGTTACCAACTTGTGACACTTCCTTATACGTCTCGACAGACTTTGCTTTGATACCACCTATAACGACCCAATATCCGAATTACCAGTTACGTACTAGTAACCCGAACCCTGAAACGCCACCTACGAGCCGAAGCTTGGAAGGGTTAAAGGAAATGTTTGAGGAGAACACGTAAGAAAGTGCGCAAGCCACAAGCAGAGAAAAACTAATATAATCCACTATATATATATAACATCATAGTACATCTCAGAGCAAATCCAAAAAAGGAAATAAGTATAGCAAGTATGTACACCAAAAAGTACGTCTCCCAGTAGCTAAGCAGGACCAGAACCGGGGTGACTCGGCTCCTCAGCACCTGAAGCCGACGAAGAAGCACCTGAAAGGGAAGAGAGTGAGTCTCAAGAAAAGACCCAGTAGAGACACTTAGGGCTGTTCATAATACGGTTCAAACCGAAAAACCGAACCGAACCGACTGGTTCGGTTCGGTTTCGTGGGTCAAGTGGTTCAGTTCGATTTCAAGTTAGGGAACCGAAATGAACCGAATATAGATATATAATTATATAAATAATAAAATTTTACAAAAAAAAAATGGTAGCGCAGCGGAGGGCGGCATCGCGCGCCTGGTGGTCGCGAGTTCGAAACTCGCGACCACCAGAAAAGGGATAGTTTTGTTTTTTTTTTTTTAACGCCAGAAAAACACCAGAAAAATGCCAAAAGAGTGGATTTCGGTTTGAACCGAACGAACGGTTCGGTTCAGTTCGCCGTATGAGTTCGGTTCAGTTCGGTTCGGTTTCCTCCAAAAATGGAGGAAACCGAACCGTATACACCCCTAGAGACACTAACCCACATCGGTAAACAATACAAAAAGTGCAGGAAAGTACACTACGTTGAAGTAACATTGCACTAAAACACACGGAATGTAAGACCCGGCCCTCTTAGGCCCTTTGGCCCCGTCCTCAGGGTCGCGACAGGCGTCCTGGCCGTGACTTGGTCACGCCAGAGCGGCCTGCCGCGACAGGCTTGGGTTGCGTCGTACCCGGCCGTCGCGTTCTTATCGCGACGGGGGTAGCCGTCGCGTCCTTGTCGCGGCGTCTGAAGGCGTCGCAACTGCTTTTCTGACAGACGTGACCGGTGTCCCTTCTGTCAGAACGGCTTTGTCGGGTGTCAGCAAGCGCAGCGTTGACGCGACCTGGTCAGCCGTCGCAATTGCTTTTCCGGTCTTCGAGGTTTGACTGCCTTTTTGGGGTCGCGCCAGGGGCGGCCATCGCGACATGTTAGTTGTCGCGCCGGGTCGGCCCATCATGTTCTGGGGGCCGTCGGTTTAAAACCAAGTGCCGCGCCCCATTCTCCCCCTCTCCCCTTTCTCTCCTTCTTCCCCTCTCCTTCCCTCCGAGCTCTCTTGCGGTTCTCTCGTCCGTTCTTCGTGCTCGAGGTGTTCGTGCTGAGGAGGTGTCGCCTTGGTCGTGCAGGGGCTGTGTTCGTGTTGTGTGGAGCGAGGAGGAGGTGGTCATTCCTACGTGAAGGCCCCAACAGGTCGGCTCTACACGTGGAGGTAGGGACCCTTGATCCTCTCGCTCTAAGCATGCTCCCTTCCCCCTTTGGATCATGTTTTCCCTGTAGTTTGGGGCTCGGGAGTGTGAGGAATCCATGCTCGAGGTTGAGTGAGGTTTTCCTTCGAGTGTAGATTCATGTGAATCCATGTTTGTGGGGCTCTAAGGGTGGTTTGGAGAGATTTACAGCTTTCATACATGTTGCACATGCTCCCCTCCCCCTGTGGAATGTTTATTTTTTTTGAGTGGTTCCCGGAGGGACTGCTCCGGAACCCCCCTCTGCTGAAGACGCGACCACTATAGAGGTCGCGATCTTGTCGCGACAGCCTTGCTGGTCGCGACATGATCGCGATGCTCTTGGGTGTCACAACCTGGTCACGACTACTAGGGCCGTCGCGACAGTGTCGCGACAGGGAAGGCCGTCGCGACCGACTAAAGCTGAGAGACAGGTTTGGTCTTCGTCGTTTCCATTTCGTTTACTGTACCCGTGGCACCTGTGCTAGTTTCCTAGTACGGTCCTACACTAGTCGTTCGCCCGGTACTCGACACTTGAGGGCTTGTCCCGTGTGAGAGGTTGTTACCGTTACCTGGGACCCCCGTCCTCGGGAACCTGTTGAGGGAGTACTCCGGGCTACAAGCGTGCTCGAGTTGGCAGCCCAGCAGGCGGACTCTGGAGCTGAGGGGAAAACGGTGGTTAGGACAGCAGCATTGAGTCGTTTGCAGAGCTCTCGTGGTTGGTCTGGGACGCCGAGGACGGTTAGGAGTTCTACCCGGCGCAGGCCAACCAGTCCTGTTTCTCACTGCCTCGCTCCTTGTGGCCCCGAAACCACTTGGAGAGGCCAGGCGTGGGACCGTAGTCCGGCCAGACTACGGCGGTTACTGTTGTGTGCTTTGTGTCCTACCTCGCTCTGACGAGACGTGAGGGTTAGGACCTGGGTCGAGGATAAGACATCGGTGGACGCGCCTGACCTTTGACTAGTGGTAGTGTCTTCCGTAGCTAGTGTTCATTGTCCAGGCGGGGTATCCCCTTGTCTGTGTTTGCTAGCCTTGTGGTGGTCGCGACGAGCAGTCGTATGGAATTTCCGACTGTGTTGTGTTTCCGTACCGTGCTAGTTGTAGCTTCGCTTCCGCACTTCCGGTTGTAGGTAGAAGATATAAACTGCTATTATTTATTATATATATATATATATATATATATATATATTCTTCTGCATGTTAGAGCCAGTAGGTGATTGGTAGTCCCTACTGAGAATCTGTTGTAAAGCTCATCCCTTTCTTTCCCAGGTGAGACTTCTCAGCAGCAGCAGGGCGGACGAGACGGGGCGGTAGTAGAGGTCCCCGTAGCTAGCAATGGTTCCCCTTTTTCAGTGCACGTCACCCTCGGGGTATGCCCCTAAGGGATTTGTTCTTCCCCTACCTTTTACTTGTACTAGCGTGCGTGCGTTGGGACTGTACTTAGAGCGGTACGCGGCGGTCTCGCTCTCTTTCCTGTTTCCGCTTGTACGCTTCTAGTTTAAGCAGTTGACGTTTACTTCCGTTACATCTCCTGTTAGATATATATTATAGCCCTTCCGGGTCTCTGGATCCGTGGGCGGCGACCACGAAAATCGGGTCCTCGGCGTGGGCCAAGGGTCGGGTTCTCAGGGTCATTACACGAAAACTGGTGGCGTGACGCCCTACTCCTCATAGGAGCACGTCAAAAGAGTGGAACCTCGTAGACTCAACAGTACACGACTCAACACAACAACAGTCACACCCACACAAGAAAGTAGGACCAGTTAGGGCCTGTGGCTTGGCGCCTCGACACCACAGAGTCTTCAAACCCTAGCCATGTATGCACACTCAGACACTCTCCCTCGCATCTAGTCCTCGACCGATTTTCCCCTATGTTAGACTCAAACGGTGGAGAAGGGGCCCATGGAAACTGGCTCGTAACCACCATAAGGGGCACGCACTGGACGAAGTCGCACTCGACACCTAAGCTCACTGGCGGAACAACTCAACGCCAGTCATCTAAACGGAGCCCAAATCAACGCCCGCGAGGAACACAACACAAACACAAGCACGGCAAAGCTCGATACACGAATAGACAGAGACACTCTCAATGTCTGGCACACCATGCTGAGAGGCAGACACCGCGTGTTCAAACCTTGCACACAGAAAGGGGCTCAGACTGTTGGGGCTTGCCTCTGGGGTTGACGGCAATCCGGATTGCCGTCAACCAATGGTAGACGACAAGAGTCTACTGCGGTCTACTAGAGTAGACGGCAGTGTCGACTGCTGTTAACCACACCTTAACGGTAAGTGATCTTACCGCCGAGTTCATTCCAAAGAGCTTGACGGCAACAAACCATGTCGTCAAGTTCTTCGGATTCCAGCAGCCTTTGCGGCCCTAGGCCGCTCCCCAAGGGCCATCTAAGCCCATAAAACATGATCTGAAGATGGGAAACGCTTTCCCTCATCAAATATCACCATAATGATACCAAAAAATATTGATCCCACGCTTGGATCGAGCAACACACCCTCAAATTCCCGGCATGGAAAACCCTCCCCAAACCTCGATTTTCACATAAATCACATGCATTTCTTTCTCATAGAAAGATCAAGGGGGGTTTAGGGGTAGGATCCCTACCTCATGACGCCAAAAACTCCAAGAAAAACCCCAAAATTGTGTCATTTGTCCAAGCACACCAGTGAGGCTAAATCCTCAAATCCGTCGTCTCCTTACCTGATCCAAAGCCGCCACGAGCACCGCGACCTCCCCACAAGCTCTCGTTGGCCGGCGGAAGTAGTGGAGTAGGAGAGAGATGAAGGTGGTGGAGTGGAAATGGAGGGTCTCGGGTTGCCATGTAAAAACAGACCCGGCCCAAGTTGACGTCAACCTCTGTTGCCGTCAACCGAACTGCCTCGAACTTGACGGCAACACCGATTGTCGTTGAGTTCAAAAGTCGGAAACCTTCAGAAACCAAGTAGACGGCAACATTTGTTGCCTCTAAGACACTGTTGATGGCACAACCTTGTGCCGCCAACACTCATTAGACGGCAATCAATATTATCGTCAATAGGCACTATTGCCAAACGGCCCATTAAGGGTCCAATAAGGCCCAAGGCCTTACACCCTACCACCGCAGACCAACTATAGACAATGGCCAGAACCACAACACAACTGAATGATGCATTCATAACGCGTCATATTAGCCCATTGCATTCATGTGCAGCAGAGAAAGATCTAGTAATTAGATAAATTTCTGGTTTGACAATGAGTCATGCTGCCTCCCAAGTCCCTCTAGAAGCTGAAGTAACACCTTGGCCTGCTATCCGAGATCCAAGAGACCTGGGACATTATGATACTCATGCCTCTTAAAGAAATGGTCACCCCTGTTGACCACATAGTTCTAGGTTAGAAACTTATGCATAACTAGGACATGACTCACCCTCTTATACACTTGTCGATGGGAACTTAAACCTTCAAAGACTCAAGATATGAGTAAACAAGAAAGAGACAAGGAGGTGGGCATGCCTCCGTACACAGATTGGAGAAGTGGTCGTAGAACGAAGATGGGCTATTAAGGGAAAGGTCTTCCTTTGGGTCTATATGCATGTGATGGTATACCAATTCTCTCCTAGGTGATAAGCACATCAAAGAGCCATCATGAAGGAGCTAGGTGAGTAAAGCACTCAAAAGACAAGGTTGGATGGTGTGGTGAACTTTGAGGGATAATGTGGAATGGAACATCATACTTATCTACCACAACACGTATTAGCTCATGGAATGATAATTTTAAGGACTCCCATGTAAAAATAAAATGAAGCAACTCTTCGCAATCTGTGTAAAGACAGTGTTCAATTTAAATTGTCTACAAAAGAGAGGATCATTTGAAACTTCCCCTAACTCTAATCCCCCAACAAGATTGGGATTGAAGCTATCTCTTTTTGGGATTCAAATCAGCCTAAATAAATGGCTATTAATGGGCGATTAGACAAGCCTTTAATGAATATGTATGAAATAATATTATTAAATAGTAGTGAGTAATAAATGATAAGTTGGTTAGGATTATAAATGATACACTAAGAAATGTTTAGCCATGAAAAAGGTGTAAAACTCAATTGAAAATAGAAAGGCTATTGCTAGCTGAACTTTTAGGTCAAGACAAGAATAGTATTAAAGGTCAAGAAAAACACACAAGGTGAAGCACCAAGCAAGTTCATGATCAAGAGGCATACCCATATTGTAGATCTCTCATCCCCATTGTACAAGTGTAGGATGGATCATCCAACTCTGGAATGTAAGGAGGCTTCTTCTTCATTGCAGTATCCTTGAACTGTGGATCACTGTTTGGCCAGAACCATACAATCTTATTTTGCTCAAAACTTGGGTAAACATTTGCACAAGCCCTCTTGAAAGTGTGAACCTTCATGGCATTCAAGAAGTTCATTAGAGTGAAGCAGTGCAATATTTAGAATCATAAGACTCTATGCTCCAACATGAAGTTAAAAGAAACAGATGATCTAGCCATAAGTATATGAAAAGAATTGCACTACTGCGTCATAGGAACAAGCAAAATGTGGTTACCTACATGGCGATTGTCCCTTAGATTAGGGCGAAATCCCATCACCCTAGGAGAGAAAGGGGTTTGCTTCCATATTTTCCATTTTTTTCTCCAAAACAGTGACTCAAAGTACAGTGACTCAAAGTTATGAAAGCGAAATTAGAAAAAAAAGAATGACAGAACTAGTGAAAAAGTAACTCATGCTTGAGCGTTGCAGGATCCATGTCATCCTGCACTGATCACTCAAGTACATACATCAGCAACCAGGGACGAACAGACCAACCAAACATTACATCCGAGGACCAGTAATTACAGAGGGAACATCAAGCTGTGAAAAGGTGCAGAAGATGGTTATGCCTGAAACTTCACATCTGTATTTTTTGCCTGTCAGGTGCAGATCACTTTCTTTACTTCAGGATTAGAAAGAGGAAAGGAACAAAGAAGACCCTCAAACCTCACCAAGACTTCTGAGAAAATTTGACATGAGCAGACAAGAGAATTAATAAACAATTCAAGAGACGAAAGTTATTATGGATACACGAGAATACCGGTGGGCCATCGGCCGGCGCCTGAGGGATATACTTGCAGCTCCCGGCGGCGTCGAAACACCAGCCATGGTAGACGCACTGCAGGCGGCCCCACTGGTCGATCCGCCCCTCGGACAGCGGGGCCAGCCGGTGCGGGCAGCTGTCCTCGAACACCTGCCACCTCTCCGCCGCCTTGTCCCACCACACCACCAAGTCCAGCCCCAGCACCCTCTTCGCGTGCGGCACCCGCTTGTCGAGGTCGCACACAGGCGCCACCGGGTACCATTGGGCGCGCCAGTCGAACTCCTCCGCTCCCTCCCGCTCGCCTCCCTCGTCGACTCCCACTTTCTCCTTGGCCGATACCGATCGGTCGTCGAGGTCGACGAGCGGGGCAGAGACGGCAGCGGGGGAAACGGAAGGGAGCCTGGAGTTGGCCCTGGTTCTGCGGGGAAGAATGGGAAGGAGGGGCGGGCTTGGGCGGCGCAGCCGGGAGAAGAAAGAGGTCCTGATGGTGTCCGGCGGAAGCCGCGGGAGGAGAGTAGACAAGCAAAGAGCTTCCATGGCGGAGGACACCGGTAATGGGTGGCTGCTGGGCAGCAGCAGGTTGCTGGGATATCCTCCTCTTCCGAAGTCTGCACAATGGCGGGACGTCTGACCCAAGTTGGCATCTCTTTCATAAAATGTCAGATCGACACGTAGACGGAACACCGGCCACAATTTACAATATATATATATATATAAAGATAAATTAATTAAGAGTGTCTGATTGTCCACCACTATCTTGCATCACAGATTCACATGCAGTTGCAGTCGAAATTGCGTGACAGGGCAAAAGAATATGTGACACCGCCTAATATTAATCAAAAGTGTATAAAGTGTAATTTATATGGGCAACTAATTTTTGTGGTACTATTTTTTTGAGTGTCATATGAACTACCAACCCATGTGGATGATGTCACATGGATTAGTTATCCATATGAATTGTACTTTGTGCATTTTTAAAAGTGTACAAAATTTTTTTCAATATTAATACTCGTGTTTTAACAGTCTGGCTGTGGCAGTGCTCATAGAAATGAGAGAGCATGGTTGGCCACATCTTGTGGATTATATGTGATATGGTACGGAATGATGAAAAACAGATTAGTTTAATTTTTTATTTTATGAATTGATCAATATTTAAAATAAATAAATTTTAAAATAAAATGAGTAAAATATAAGAATATCACATAAAGAAGTTGAAAATTATAAATTATCGTATTCAGACACGTTTTTTATTGTGCGCACTTCGATAGGATGACATCTAGTTCTAACAATAAATTTAATTCTGAAATCATCATATTCATTAAAAATATATATACCAATTTTAAAAACATAAATATTAAAAATTATTGATGTATAGATATTGAGATTAAGTCGACCTAATAATTTTTGAAATATTTTACTTCATAAAAAATTAATTAAAAATTAAACTAAAATTATCATAATTTGTATCAACTATTAATTAAGTTATCTATAAAATTTTATCTCAATTAGACATCGTTTAAACCCTTTAGATGTGTCGGATGTGGAGAAGGAAAATTTAAAGAAAAAAAAAGAGGGAGGAACTGACCATGTCACGGTACAAGTCGGACATACTACCATGATACGCGGTGGTACAGATCGATCATATCGCCATGATATGCTGTGGTACAACCAACTCTGATTCCGACACGACTTTGATTGTCTGCACATCGACAGGACGTCATTTAATTTTAAAAATAAAGTCAAATCTGATGTTATCATAATTATCAGAAAAAAATATATTGATTCTAAAAACATAAATATCAAAAATTATTGATGTATATAAATTGAGATCACGGTCAGTCGTGCCGCCGCGGGTCGTGCCGTACCGTGCCATGGCTCGGATCGATTCCCCATCTCTATTTTTTTCTTTTATTTTTCCCCACATCTTATGTATTTAAGGGGTCTCAATGATATCTAATTGAGATAAAATTTTAAGCATAAGCTAATTAAGAGATGATACACATTATGATAATTTTAGTTTACTTTTTAAAATTATTTGTTGTCCAGTAAAAATTACCCCTAAAAATTATTAAGTCGACTTATTCTCAATCATGGTTCGCCATACCGTGCGGATCAACTGTGCCGCATTCTTCAATGGCATGTATCGTATTGTACTGTTAAGATACAATGGGAAAGGGGCTAGTTCGATTTTTTTTTCTATTTTGTGACTTGATCAATATTTAAAATGAGTAAACTTCAAAAGAAAATGAGCAAAACATAACAACATCACATGAAGATATTGAAAAAAAAAACTCTATTTAGTAGTTCAAGTCAACTCAACATAATCATCTAGTATCGTGATCTACGTCGTCTTGGGTATACGAAGTGGATGTCAATTAATAATTTTTTGAAACAATTTTCACTTGACGAAAATTTAATTTAAAAAATTAAATTAAAATCATCATAATTTGTATCATCTCTTAATTAACTTATGTTTAAAATTTCATCTCAATTAAACATCGTTTAGACCCCTTAGAAGTGTTGGATGTGGGGAAGGAAAATAAAAAAAATAAAATAAAAAAGGGGAACCAACCACGCCATGCATGACATGGTACGGGTCGATCGTACAGCCATGGTACGCAGTGGTACGATATATCCTAATTCTGGCATGACTTTGATTGTGTGCACTAGACATCAGTTCTAAAAATAAAGTCAAATCTGAAGTCATCATAATTATTAAAAAAAATATTGATTATAAAAATATAAATATTAAAAATTATTGATGCATAGATATTGAGATTAAGTCGACTTAATAATTTTTGAGATAATTTTCACTGGATAAAAAATTAATTAAAAAAAATTAAACTAAAATTATCATAATTTGTATCATCTCTTGATTAGGCTATGTTTGAAATTTCATCTCAATTAGACATCATTTAGACCTCTTAGATGTGTCAGATGTGGAGAAGAAAAAAAAAAGGGAGGAGGCAAGAGTCATGGCACGGTATGAGTTGGTACCGCGGCGGTATGGCCTATCATGGTTGGAATAATTCATGTCATTTTGAAACTGTGTGTTGCTAAATAAATTGCTTGGAGAAGGCGGAGGAGGCACTTTATGAAAATTTGTTTTCTGTTCATTTTTCTATTTTTGTTTAACCATTAGTTATTTGATTTCTGATTCTTCTTATTCTTCTGATCAATAGTCTTTTCTGATTTTCTCTGATCATTTTTCTTAACATTGATTTTTACTGACTTTTCTTTAGGTTCAGTTAGGTTCTTGCATGCAACATCATTAACAAAAGAAGTTTTGGTTTTGTTTACAAATTTCTTTTTGTTTGTTGGATTATAACCTAGTGTTGGATTGAGATGGAGCTAATGATGTCCTAGAGGGGGGGGGGGGAGGTGAATATGACTTCTTTACACCTTTAAAAAAAATTTATCTGAAAATAGATAACACTAAATAGTGATGTTAGTATTTAGTGTAGTGTGTGAAACAAGTGAAATACTTGGCGGAAACAATCACACAAAGTGTACAGAATTTTTATCATGGTTCGGCCCTTCCCACATGGAAATCCTACGTCCAGCCCCTAAGAACCACTTGAGATTTCACTAACTGCCAAGAACACTTCACCTTCTCTCAACCTGAGAGGTATTACAATCCACTTGCACCCAAACAAGTCTTCCCTTCACTAAGGGGCAATACAAACACCTACAACTGCAGGTCTTCTCTTCTCAAAAGGGGCACCACAGAGAACAAACCCCCTGCTGATTTCAATCACTGAAAAAAGTACAATATGTCTACTCAAGAGGTAAGCAAACACAGAAATCAGAAAGAGAGTCAAAATGAAAAAAGATTGCTCTAACTCTTTTTGACTCAAAAGGTGGTGGATTGAGAAGATCTAGAATACAATATCCACCCAAGAGAAAAGACTGCAAAATGTAGAGAGCTTGGAAGTCGAAGCTTGAAGCAGTAGGCTCTCTTCAGATCTTGTGAGTTTCTCTCTTTCTCTTTTCTGTAGAAGGTGTGGTTGTGTATGCTTGTTGTGGTTCTTTCTTGTTTCTTGGGTTTTCTTGATTGGTGTTGGTATATGTTTCTATTTCTTCAGCTCCTATATATGCATCAGAGATTTGAGTTTCCCGTTTAAAATTGACCGTTTGAAAATAGTCGTTTGAAAGATAGTCGTTGATTCTCAAATGTTGAGATCTTGAGCCTTCGGAGATGATCATTGTTCCTTTGGCTCTTAGAGTCTCAACGGCTTCAGACTATATAGATAACTTCAAGGCTCTATGAGACAGCTTCATTAAATGTCAGTAAGCTTCATACTCATGACTGAAAGCAAGCATGCTTTAGTTGGTAGCTGAATATCTGCAAGGTCAAGAAACGCAACTACCTTTGTCCTTTTGGAGGTAGGTGAGATAGAAATATATATAAAGTATAAAGAACTTCAGATAGATAGATGTTCAAAGCATTTAAAGATAGACAGACAGTTGTATGGGGAATATAGAATTTTTTTCCTGAAAGTAAGGGAGTTCTGACAGAAAGGAGATGTGGTAGGTGAGTTTTGACAGATAACCCATGCTACTTATACCTACCATCGCATTTATTGCTTAGCATCTGTCCAACAGAGATAAAATGATATTCTTAACAAAGAGTAAGAGAACACATTAAACAAATCTTTAGAATTTCAAACATGAGTATTTTAAATACACATTTTCCCGCCCATTAGAATATTTGAATTTAATAGCAGAGATGAAAGTTATATTGTGAGTCATACATAAGACTTTTGTTCTTTAACATATCCTATGGGAATGAAGATAATCTATTGAAATGATTAAGATGAATAAGAATAATAAGTTCTATAACAAATAAAAAATATGTGGTTACACAAAAGTTGATGTTATACTTCGACTTCTAAATAGTCGGAGTGAAGAATAGTAAAGAACAATACTAGAGTTCGACTGTTAGGAGAGTAGGAGTGAGACTGATTGGTAAAAGACTTCGACTTTGTGAAAGTCGGAGTCAATCAAGTTTGTTCAGTAATCGGTCATACTTCGACTTTTCATGAGTCGGAGTGAGGCTATGTAAAATTTCGACTTTACATGAGTCGGAGTGAAGCTAGACTACTCTTCGAGGAGTCGGAGAGCCCAGATCACTTTGACTTTCGAGGAGTAGGAGTGAACCATATCACTTCAACTTTTCAAGAGTCGGAGTGAATCCAGTAGTTCACAACATTGATAGCCTACTTTGACTTTCTAGAAGTCAGAGTCAGTAGTATTCAGTATACGCTGTGGACTTCGAAAAAATTTCTTATCATGTGTGACAATGTTGACACTTAGGTTCTAGGAGTGTTTTCAAAATCTGAATATAAAAACTGCATGAAAACCAAGGGCAAGAAACATGGTTAAATCACGACGGTATGACCAGTCGCGTTCTCGAAGTGCACTGAAATCCATGCGACACACAGTTTAATGTGCCTGGGCTATCGGGATAGACCATTGAACGCAACGGGGTGTTTGATCGCTATTAAGGTAATCGCGATGGGGTGGTACGTCACGTACAGGTGATAAAGAACGCGACATCTGGAGTGGTCACGTACATGGTTCTTGCCCGAGAATAGTAAGAACGATGCAGTTAACACATGTTTGGCCTATAACTCGAAATCTAGGGGTCCTTGGACAAAACTTTGAACATGAAAGTTGTAGAGGACGACGAGTAGGAGGAAACTACAATTTTGGGTTGACCTAATTTGACCTCAGTATGCGTGAATCATGGTACAGACACGAAAAGCCCTAATCATGCACTATAGATGATGCTTTTCGTTCTTTGGGAACTCCAAGCATCCACAAAGAAAAATATGAAAGAAAAATATATAAATAAAAGGTGGAGCACAACTCCTAGAATGGAAAGATCCGCGATCGCCAGACACACGTTGGTGTCGAAGGAGATGCAACACGTGGGTGCAAATGAAAAGGTTGATCACGTATAAATACCTTTTGGAGCGGAGGGAGGTTGCGCGGGACGTGGGTTCCTCTTCTTCTACAAACATGGCCGGTCGTGGTAGAAGGCACTTTTCTGTCTTGATTACCCTTGCAAAATAACACAAAGAAAAAGGGGAGATTAGCCATGTGTGTAGTATCAAATTCTAAATAAATGAAATGACATGAAGAACATGGAGATGTACTTACCGCGTGGTAGGAGGTGGGTGTGTGTATGCATGCATGTGTGATTCTTAAAAAAAGGGAATAAAAGGAGCCATGTGGGGGCTTGGAGGGAGTTGATATGGACAAAAAAGAGGGAGAGGTGCTTCCCCAAAGAGTTGAATGGAGGTGTAGTAGCCGCTGCTGGAACTTGAATGGATGAAGACGGAAGAAGAGTGCTCCCGCCTTGCTCCGATGCACGTGGATGACGGAAGCTCCGAACTCCAAATGAAGGGTTGAATGGCTTGATGTGGAAGACCTCCTTAGCTCGGAGTTGAGTCCTGGATCCGGCAGGGCTTTGTCGTAGTGTGGGGTGATCATTAAAAGGCTGGCCTCGGGTCTCTATTTATAGGGAAAAAAGGCTTAAATCGCGTCTGGTACAGTGGACGCAATTAAGGTTGAATAGCGGCTGGGATAATGTACGCGTTTCAGAATTTCTATTTTTGGCCAATAGTATGGCTTTAAATCACGTCCAAATAAGTGGACGCATTTCGAATTGCCAAAAATTGATTTTAAAAAGCTTCCAAAACAATTTTGGAAATGAGAATCGCATCCACATAAGTGGACGCGTTTCAAAAAAAGGCATTTTCGCACATAGAAAGCTTCCAAAATCAATTTTGAAAATTAGAATAGCGTCTGAAACAGTGGACGCTTTTCAAAAAAGGTATTTTGACAAATTTGGAAATTTTTGAATCGCGGCGGAGTGAGCCGCCGCGATTCAAAAATGGCAAGTTGTGAAATATAAGCAATATGTGAATCGCGGCGGGTTACCCTACTGCGATTCAGGGCACCTCTGAATCGCGACGGGTTACCCCGTCACGATGCAAGGTGAATCGTGATGGGATGCCCCGTCACGATTCAAACAAGTGCGACACATAGTCTAAATCGCGGCGGCATAGGTCGCCGCGATTCAAGATTTTTGCACAGAAGCCTTGAATATTGTTGGGGAAGCACTAGAAAAATTGAAAAAAAATAGGGAAAACTCCTGGAAGGCAAAAAGAGGGCCATTTTGTGGCATTACGGTGCAATTTGAAATTTGCCCGCGGTGATGTCAAATTCGTGTGTCTACATGCACGACTCTTGGAAAACGCTTAATACAACTAGCATGCTTAATAAACATCGGGGAAATTAAGTGCAAATGAAACTAGACTTTATGCTCTTTCATATGGTATATGATATACCTAATTTTGATCGATTCTAATACAGGTCTTCTTCAGGTCGATGCAGCACAAGTGTTGGAGAAGAAGCACAATTTTGTGGTTAATTTCCTCCTCTTCTAGTGCCCTAGCTCGACTCCTCATGACCCCAACATGATGGTAATTCATCCCCAAGGGAATTATGACAAGTATTTATAGATCTAGGGCAAATTCAAGTCCTAATGTAACTAGGAAAGTGGGGTTGTGATTTTAGCTTGATTCCTTCCAATATTTGAGGATTCTCCTCCCCATCTAAGTGGAAATAGCTATTAGGAAACCTCTTATTATGGTTGTGCATGAATTTGGGTTAGTTTTAGGAGTCCATTAAGCTAAATTTTAGCCCTAATTAACCTTTCTCATTCAAACCTAATTAACCCTACGAATTTTAGGGATTTAATGTCATTTGGTTTTATTTTTTGGCCCAAACAATATTAACTAGTTGATTCCATTTAGTGGAAGTCTAACCATGATTTTACCAATTTTTTTCTTCCAATGTGTGTGTGTTTTTTTTACACATGTGATAATGGTGTGTATGTTCTAGTTGAATTAATTTTTTTTCAATTTATCTCCTATTTTTCTTATTATAAAAATCCCGGGGTGCTACAAAGAGTGTGTCAACACACAATATGTATTTCAAGTGTATTTTGACTTTCTCTTTCTTAACTCTTTTTGGTACCTATCATAACAATAAAGATTAAAGTATTAGACATCTTTTGAACTATTCACGTGATTTATATATCGTAGTTGGATATCATCTTAGACATCATCAAAACAAAAGACACAATATATTGTTACTATAGATTCAGCCTAAGAGAAAACCTACCCTTCTTTCAATCCACTTAAGCCAATTTTCCAAAAAAAATAGGAGAACTCTGCGATCTCTACGAGTTCTTTGGGGTCCTCCAATGGTTCTCTACGATTCTCTCCTCCTCAGCTACCACTACATATGATCAAAATTCTCCAACAATCGCTATGGTTGGCTAAGAGGAGTTCAAGGGTTAATTTTTAAGGCCGAAGCTTCCCAAGGATAGCATTTGACTAGGATTCAAAAAGTCACATTCACTAACTCTTCCTTCACTCAAGTCCTATTAGGGTTTAAATCATCATCATTTATTCTTAGAGATTTCCTAGCAAACAACTAACTCTCAGTATTTATTGAAGTACATTGGAAATTAATATTTTTGATAGTCAATTAATGAAGGTAGTTAAAGAATCTATTATGTGTATAGAGAGCCGATTCTAGCCAAGAATTGTCGATCACCCAAAGTCGATTTAAGAGTCTTTGGGTCTTCTATCTGGGAGTTGATTTCCTGCCAAAGTCGATTTTCATAATTAGGGAGTTGATCACAAATAATCATTTTTTCCCTTCTTAGAGTCGATTGCGTAAGGATAGTCAATTCCTTTAAAGGTCGGGATGTAACGACCCTGGATATTTATGCCCATTAAGGCTCCATATCCAGATCCGTCTCCCGCGAATGGACCGAAGTCTCGCAAGGGATATCTCACACACGTGTCTAGTAAGAATATAAAAGACAAATCACAACAGTATAAGACACAAGAAAGTACATGTGCTCATATCTGCCCACATATTTGTCCCATTACATTATTACATGTCCAATTAAATAGTACAACTACCTGAGGTATACCCCGAGGGAGCACAAGCTCACACAAGATGACTACAACTCAACTGTTTGTGGTACAAGTCTGCCACAACGTCTCCATAAGCCACACAAACGACAAGCCCTGAAAAGAACTGTAGGGGAGTGAGCCTCAACAAGTCACAGGCTCAGCAGGGGACCACCCAAAAACCACACACAACATTAAGGAGACCTCAACCCCAGAGGGTCTCACTGGCAACACTAAAAGCCAAACCATGGCATGCTCACAACATTTATAATAAACAACAGCTTAAACAGTAATTCATAAACAAATACATATTCCTCGGAAAGAAAGAAGAACTACAGGACTAGCACAACACTACTAGTCCACTCAACAACTGAAATGCCTAGGCCACAAGCCTCACATGCACATTTCCTCAACAATTGGTCGCCTAAGCTACAAGCCACACGGGCAAACCACTGCCTAGGCTACAAGCTTCACTGGCGAACCTCAACCACATGGGTAACCGGACTGCTAACCAAGAGCTAGTCCTTTATACCCTTAAATCACGATATATCAAATGTCACACTTAGGTAACAGACTGACTACTACGATGCCAATCCATCACACATTGTAACCTTTTTCGGAAGTTTACCTAAGGGAGGGTAAAACACAACAAGTTGAAGGTCTCACCACACGACCTCCACGGAGCACAGCTCCACCACAACACATGAAAAGACTGGTACACAATGTACCACAAGAAGCAAGTACTCACGAAGGGTACAAGTACCTGCTACCATAAGGTACCACTACAGAAACCACAACCAAACTAGTGCCACCACAAGGCACTCCACCACGGGCAAAACTTTAACACAACTGTACCAACGACGGGGCACACCACATGTGTCAAACCACAACCAGTGAGTCTCCGCTCACAAACCACAACTACAACCGTGCCAACACCAGGGCATACCTCGACGGGTAAAACCACAACCAACACACGCTACAACTAGTAGCAAAGCACGAGACGGAAAGCACGACGCCACCATGCGGGAACAGACTACTGGTTCATGACGCCAGTATCCAACCTGAATAACACAACACAAGAACTACCTCTCAGTCTCGCAGTCACGAACGAAAGGTCCAACTGCCGCTCCACAAGCACAGGCCAAAGAACAGTGGAGACCAACCAACACCACACCTGCAGACCACACACAACTGCAGGCCCATGTCTGGCACATTTAGGGACTCTGGCCTAAGCTCCCTAAAGTGAGGCACTGGAAAACAGGACTAGCTGGGGACCAGTGATGTCTACTGGTGTCTGTACCCCCAACTACGAGCTCGCTACAAGCGACTGCACACCCACAAACACAAGTCGCTGCCCTCTGTCGTCTTTCCCTCAGCCAGACGTACAACTCAAACATAGGAGTGAGGGTGTCCATGACAGACGACACAGACCTCGACAGTACAATACAAGAATCGGGACAAACCCCGAGCACAATAAACACACGTGCCTAGCTCACACAGAACCTGTGGTACCTGACTGCAGAGGTATTCCGGAATAGGCGCCAGACCACCAAACTCGGCAAGCTCAAACCACGATATTTATATACATACATTTACTCTTTATCACAAACCAGTACACATGTGAAGGGTAGCTTGTCCTGGTCACTCATGACCCACAAGCTAACCTACACAGACATATCCATGAATCACATTAAACATTAACAACTCGGCTTGTCATTGGTCATCTCATGACCTCCGTAGCCACATAAACACAATGTATAATAATCATACACTAACCCTTAACTTTACTCAAACAACACTAATTAAACCATCTTTATCATCCTATAAAAAGACGTTACATGACTGAGGCTAGGTTCACGCTGGAACCTCACTGCCCCACCATCACGATGTATCATAAAAGTTACACCAGGACAATGTGTGTGCCATGCACACATCCAAACCACGTAAAACACCACAACACAAGCGATACACTAACCACTTAAAAAAAACATACACACCTCGTGAGCAACATGCTCTACGAGTGCTACAAGTGCCAACGCACCACTAGCCGGTGCCATGCACAACACTTGACAAATAATCGGATAATCGTACCTTGAAAACATGCACAAAAAGACCTCACGACTGAGGTCGCGACATAGGGTACTGTCGTCTTTAGATCGCGACACCCCGATGTGTCGCGTTAGAAAACCCTAACACGAAGGGTCGGCCTGTCACGACCTTGTCGCGGTAGGGGGTTCCGTCGCCTTCACAGGTAGGAACCCTAATCCGGACTGCTCACTCCGGATTACCACTCCAAACTATACAAACCACGTTTAATTTCTAGTTTTCATGTTTTAATGAATACCCTAACATGGTATCTATTGTTCTTAATGCCAAAAACCAGTCAAACATGCATTTCATGCAATCCACGCAACGAAACAAGGTGGATTCTCCCTACCTTCACGAAGAATGCACACACTGAGCACGACACGACGTCTCCCCCTCTCCACGCGACGTCCTCGCGGTGAGAGCACGCCAAAACCCGCTTCAAAATCCCGAATCGCCCGAGAGAGCTCCGCAGCAGCTCCTCCTGGCCGAGAAGAGCTTCCCACAGCTCTGTCCGGCTAGAGCAAACTTAAAAACACCCAGCGGTTAAGAACGCGACGCATCTCTACGTCGCGACCTGAACGCGACGTAGGAGGCCATCGCCTTCCCAAGGCCGACGTCAGCTGACTGCCCAGCGTGCGACACGCGGCAGCCATTAAGACGAAGACCGCCAAACAGCGGTAACATGAACGCGACCACCAGGGCCGTAGCGTTCAGAACGCGACACAACCTCTTGTTGCATTCGCAGGCACAAGACTTGTGAACGCTTTGGGCCCAACTTTCGGCCCACCAAGCCTCACAACTCGCGCAAACACCTGAAACACAAGCTAATGGGCCATACATTGGCCACCAAACCTGCTAACAAGGATCCACAAGGATCCAAAAAAAACGCGCGACGTTACACGGGAGTCGATTTATTAAAAGACTAACTTCACGAGCCGATTTTGTGAAAGTCGATTTATCATTGAGAGTCAATTCGCAATAGTTTGAGAGTCTATTCTTTAAGACTCGATTCTAATGAACGACTCAATTATCTAAGCCTCGATTTTGATGAGACTTGATTTTTAGGCTTGACTTTTGTCTATTTTTTATACTTGATTCTCATTTAAGGCTTGAGAGTCATTTTGAGACTCGATTTGACTTGAGTTTGGGAGTCATTTTGAGACTCGATTTTGATTTGAGTCTATGAGAGTCATGTTGAGACTCAATTCTGATTTGAGTCTACCAATCGTTTTGAGAATCAATAGCCTAAGACTCAATTTTTGGGATGTGTATGAGACTTGATTTTGTGAATGTGAGACTCAATTGTCATGAGTCTGAGACTTGATTCTATCTTACTATTTAAGACTCATTTTATCTTCTAAAACTCAATTCTCACAACAACTAACACTAGTTTCTCAACATATCTAGAACTCAATTTATTTAATGCTTTTTTCTAGTTACTTCCATCTTTGTTTGACATTCTCTCACTTTTCCTCTTTTTATTTTTCAAATATTTAATAATCAGAGTTGTTACATAGATCTTCTTTTCAACCGTCCGGTCTAACATGTTTTGGGGAATGTAGTATAAAAGGTACCATCATAACATCCTTCTTTCTCCTATACATCTCAACTTTCTAATGCCTAGTTTTGGTAACTCAAAACTGTTTGTGGCATATTATCCTTCAGTTCGGGTTGGCCCGATAAACCAATTCGGTTCAATGTATAGATCCGAACCAAATCAAATAAAATCTCAAATAGTTCAATCCGGTCCAAGTTGAGACCGGTTTGATTAGCTTGATTTGGCCCCGGTTGGCCCTGAAAATGGGCTTGAACCGAACCTAACCATAACCAAGCAGTTCAGTGTTACCTTGACCAGGTAAACTGAACCGAGAGGTTCGATTTGATTCAAGATGTAGATGTTTGAGTCACCCAACCGAGCCAAGCAAATCCCAAACAGTTCGGTTCAAATTGGAACCAGTTCAGTTCGATCCGATTACCATGTTGGCCCAAAAAAACTTTGAATTTAACAGAACCATGTTCAGTCCTTATATTTCTTTTACACCACCCACTTTTCAAACAAGGTCTGCTTTTGCCGTGTAATCTATTTCGCCTTTATTGTCATTCTTTTGTTTAGAACCGGAAAATATTGGATTTTTCACCGAGTACAAATTTCAAAAGCATTGGGACAAAATGATTAGCAAACCAGGCAAGTTGGTTAAAAATTGCACAATCTATAAATCATTTCCTCGGAGTCTCAAGTGCTTGAAAGCCAAGGTCCACATATAGTAAAAAATTATGGCACTACAAACCAATAAAGCATCATCCATGGCTCAAGCCTGCTGCTTAGAACTACTCTCTTTGATGCTCAAACTAACAAAAAAGGGATGGCCAACTCGTCTTCACCTCATATTTCACTCGACGATTAAAAGATACAAACTGAGAAACCCCCTTAAAACACACGAATTGGCTTCCCCATAGTGCTCTTCAGGTATAGACACCTCACCTGTTCCACAATTCACAAGGTCAGTTCTTAGAATTTTAATCATTTCAAGCACATATTTGAAAAGAATACTCGTGCGTACAGAAATTCTATTCACAATTAGCACCAAAACATGGCTCGTAAGAAAATTTTCTTTACCCTAAGGTAATGCTGCTTGAAGATTGGATAGTTGCTGCACATACTGATATATCAGATCAAATTAATCAATGTGGCACCGAAACTATGATGTATGCACAATAAGCAGAAAATGTTTTTCCCGGTGTCCAGTGTAAGCTCACAGTTCACGGAAGAGAAACAAACGGGGACTTTCATATGCTACTATCTTTCTTCAGTATATTTTCCCTGTACATGGCAGCTAATATGCATACCTTATACCATATAAACCTGAAAAGCGAGTCTGGTGCGTATTAAGGTGCCGAAGAAACAAAGTAAAACAAATAAAACGTTGCACTGAGTATCCAAAAACGAAACATAGAAATCAAAAAGCCATCGAATTAAAAAATAGGGATCCATGTGGAAAACATAACATGTCATCATTGCAGTGCCAAACATTAGAAGAAACTGCATTAAGAAAATTTTCATTTTATATACAATCCTAGATACGTCATTCCACACAGAAAATTTTGAACTCATGCTTTCCCAGCATACATAATAAGCACCCACATCATTTATGAAGCCCGTGTCTTCATTAGACTAAATCTGTGCTAAATGAAATTCAGCAATCACTTGCGTAAATAACTAGCAGGAGTTCCAAATTAAAGCATAAAGTACAAAAAAACGGGTAAAATGCAAGAGACATACATTTTGCCAATTCTTTTTAAGAAGAGACACAAGGAAGTTGACCGAGAGCTGGACATTCTGGAATATCTGCTTCTCCTCCATTCCACAGTTTCCGACTGCAACACCCATGCAGAGGACTTTCTTAAGCTGGAATTTTACCATTGCCTTGGTTTCATTGACCTTTGACTCCAGGGACTCTTGATGTGTGACTAAGGTAGGGAACTTCCCTGTAAACACATGGAAATCAAAATTTCCAGACAAATGAAACTAGGAATAAAGTTCATGTTGTTATATATATTTACTAATTCAAATACCATATTTTCCAGCAGACTAATTCCAATGAATAAAAACCATGTCGTTCAATGTTTCCCTCAATCGGTTGCCATAGCCCATTGTCCAACATAAATTTAGTACATCTATTGGACCATGATGCTACTAAAGAATGGTAAATATGCTACAAGAAAAACATTAAAATTGCAAGATACAATAGAAAACAATAGTTCAAAGCTTCTCTCACTAGGTTGCCATAGCTGTTGGTAAACTCTCCTCTTTGGAAAGAAGCTAACCTATTGGCGGATAACCATTAAGACCCTATACAAGGGTTGCAGGTCTGGTTTGGTACAAAACATTCCCTAAGCAAGGTACCTCCCTCACAAGATATTATTTATCTCACTTTCGAAATGCTAGGGACTCCTGTATTGGGTAGGAACGCTGGGGATTCTTGTTAAATGCTCTGATATGTCTATCGGACTTCACCCTCCAATGGAGTTAAACAGGAGAAAGCCGTGATGGGCCCACCTAGCAGCTGGAAAGCATATCAGACTTAGCTAAGTGCTAGAACTTTTATCTGGCCTTATAAAGTCCCTTTATCAGGGTTTAACTACTTCCCAAGCAGGCCTATTGGTACATGATGCTACTAGAGACTGGTGACTAAACCACGGGAAAAATATCAAAAAGTGCAGGATACAGTATAGAAGAATACGTCATACAAAACAAGCACATCAAATGTTCAATCAGAAAAATCATTTAGTATGGCCTGTTTGCTTCAAAAGTTCTTGTTCAAGGGGGGAAAAAAGGTCTATTCAGGCATCAGCTTGTGGTGTGCTGCATGTGCAACAGTATGTCTTCCAGTCCTGAACAAAATCTGCAGATAATTGATGAGCACACTATGTTACTTGCCCGCCTTGTTAAGTCCAGGGCCCAAAAGGCGAGGAATCTGCTTGATTATGGCTTCTGATGCAAGAAAAGCATGGTACTTCTTTGCCAGCTTCTTCACCAGCTTTTTGTTCTTATTCATTTTCTTGAGCCCCTCGACGTCCATGTAGTCTAGGCCAATCTTCTCAGCCTGTGCAAACATCATCATCAACCATAAGCACCAAGAACTTCATATAATTACACTATTAAAAAGATAGCATAATCAAAGCCCCCATCTAGCCTTCAACATTAACCTGAAGAGACTATCCACTTATTAATTAAAAATGTGAGCATGAGTCACTTAATGGCACCAGGACAGGAAAAAACATTAAATTGAAAGTATCAAATTTGAAAAGAAATACACACAAAATTCATCGTCCAATCAGATATTATCTAGTATACATAGTGGAAGGGTCAAAAGTGCTTTAGAATTATTCATAAATGCATTTTACCTCCTCAACATGCTGAGCATCTCCCAGCATGCAGACCTTCATCTTAGGGCGAGGAATATGTGGGAGTTTTACTGAGCCACTGAACCGCTTGTCTTTCTGAGGATCATAGTTTTTCAAACCAATCTGTAGTTCAATGGTTTCAGTGAATTTCCTTTTCTTTTCTCTTGAATCATTAACAAGTTGGCCAATAGCTTCCCTCAGCACATCACTCTGTAGCTTGCTACATATTGCAAGAATTGGCAAGAAAGTATAATAAGTAAAGCAACATATGTGGTAACCATACTTGCTCATAAACTGGTGAATGTAATCATCAATCAAACCACAGAATAATGCACAAGCTGGAAAAATGAAAATCCATGGCAAGGAAGAAAATGCATAAAGATGCTCAATAATAACCTTGCCCAAGCATGCAGAAAAGGATCTATGTCATAAGCAATAGTAATATGCAAAAAGAGAATAAGAAATGAAGTTTTAAACACTTTCAAGAAAAGAGAAACTTAAAATGCAACAATGTTCATGCTCCTCCACTATAATCTAGAAGATAGCAAAACAGTTGATGCATTTGAACCACAGAGACATCGAAATGGATTTTTCTTTTCTTTTCTTCAAGTGGTTGATACATATTGTATTATTCAAAAACTGATAAACAAACGGAAGATTGACACTCAAGGGCAAATCCCTATAGAAAGATCATATAGAGAGGGTGTGAAAGGACTACCCAACTAAGCCCCACTCCAGAAGAAAAGCCAAAAGGGAAGAACCACCAGTGCCCAAATTACAAGAATTAATAGCCCACTAGTAGACCCAATTTCAAACAAAAGAAATCCTATCAAGAAGTTCAGCTTCTCTCTTAAAAATGCTTTCATTCCTTTACATCCAAAGTATCCAAATAGTAGTGTGAAGGAGCAGCCAGCCTATGTTATCGAAAGTTATCACCGAGGGAAAGCGCCGAAATGTTGCTTCATGTTGGCCAAGTTCACCAAGGCAATCATCTCGATCACCTTCGAAGGCGATTTGGTGGCCTCGGTGCATTTCTGGAGCCTTTGATGCTTCTTGCACCTCTCATGTCCCTGGATGGACCGGACTGGAGCCTTGAAATGGGTTGGTCAGCCATCCCCTTTAAACCCCCCAAAACCCTCAAACCCTAGCCACCCCCACACCGAACCCAACCGTTGTTCCTCACTCCTCTCGTCTTCCCCAACCCAGCACTCAGTGGCAACAGCAGTGACCTCTGGCAAGGCAAAGTACACGCACACACTCTCTCCCAACACACCCACCCCCCACACCCCCATGAGAACCCCCATCCTCAGTGATGGCCAAAGCTCTTGTCATGTGTGTGCTCTCTCACTCACCTAGAGGTGCAGACCCCCCTTTCTTGTCATCACTATGAGGGGGCCAACCCCCCCCCCCCTTTCTTTCTCATATTGTTACACTCATACTGTCACACACACCCACACAAGGTTTACTTGCAATTTAATATTGCACTTCTTATTTTCATTTCAGAATAACATATGAGTTTGTTTTAAATGTTTACTTGCAATTTAGTATTGCACTACTCATTTTCATTTCATATTTACATGCATGTGTGAATCTGTTTAATTGTTCCCTAGCAATTTATTTTGTGAATGAATGGATGTAGTTAGTTATACAATAATTTGGCACATAGAAAATCATTTTTTTAAAGTATATTTGTTTTCAGCAAGCATCTTTGTGATATTCAAATATAAATTTCATGTTTCAAGGGTTCTTCAGCATCTAAGTAAGCAGGTCAACAGCATGTACGAGATCCTAAAACCAATACGATCATATACTGATCACATTGAGAACATGCCACGCACATCTGCCAGCCAAACCCAAGTGCTCGTCTCGCTGGGATGGACAGAGAGGCCTTGGATAACTAATGGTAGAATTACCAAAAGGAGAAGATAGCTCTTTTGTTCGTTGCAAACAACTAGTGCATCCTGAACACTTGACTTTTTCTCCCTTAATCAGACCTATGAATGACCGTTCCCCGGGCAACGGATTAATCGCTTACTAGGAATATCCAGTGAATTTCGAATCAAACTTGTTTTCCACTTCTCCAATGTCGCAATAAAATGACCGAATTCCGTCGCGGGAACAGGAATGCGGGAACCAACTGATACACATCACTAACCACAACCTCTTGCAGAGATCCTAAGTAAAGCTTAATATGATCAAGGACACAGCGATACATGGCCACAACCACGACAACAAAGTAAACGCACACAGGCCCACCAAATGAAGAACAAAAGAAATGCGTAATCTGGGGACACCTACCTCATGGGGCAGCGCTCCCACGAAAGAGACCCTCTAAGCTCCTCAGGTACCCGCTATCTTCAAAGATCAAACAATAAAAGCATCAGCAAAACTGGAAACGTTCCAGAAAATCAAGGGGAACAGCAGAGCCAGGATCTCCACATGGAGACAAAACCGGGAAAGAGAGAGGAAGCACGGAAGACGACTGAGAAGTAGAGATTGAGCTAAAAATTGTCTGGAAGCCATCCTAGCCTCCTGGGTATCCGATCAATTGTACGGGAATCAGGTGGGGGTGGCGGAAGAGGGCTTACCAGAGGCGAGAACACGAATGGGAGGCGGCCTGTAGCGTCGGCGCTAAATGGGAGAAAACCTAAAGACACGTAGGAATAAAGCCCTAGAACACGCTAATATTTCTTTCGATGCCACTTCAACCATCCTCGTCCATACGCTCCAGAAGTAATTTGAATTTCGATTCGATAAAAACTCGATCCAGTTCATTTATTTAATTAATGAGTCAAATTTGAACAAAAAAAAACTAGATTCTTAAACAAATTGAGTCTGAACACATGTGAGTTCGGCTCAATTATATTCGTGAATAACTCGTTTAAGAATTCGTTAAGAATTTGATTAAATACTTGTTAAGAACTTGTCTAAGTACTCACTAATATTTTGTTTAAATATTTTTTAAATATAATAAATATTTATTTATTTTTATATAATTATTATTACAATCTATACTATCTATACTATTCTAATAAAACTCAGTTGTGGAGCAGCCACGTGGCAGCACCAAAAGCAGAGTTTTTCCGCCTAAACCTCTCCACTAAATCTATCTATATCGCAGCTAAATATGGTTAAGCAAAATCTGGGTAAACAAATCCTAACATATATCAGCTAACATAAAATAATAAATCTATCAACTTTAACACACCTCCCGTAAGGCAAGTCTCAAACATTAATTATCACTTAAATCAACGAAGAAATTTTTCTAAACAAGGTAAGATACTCACCATCTAAAAAATCTTCCTAAACCGAGCAAATCATAACTTTTTAGAAAAAATTCAATTTTAAGCCTACTTTCGTGCAGTCCACCTTCCTTTGTTTTAAGAACAAACTTTTCCTGTTTAGTTTAACAAAAATTTTGTAATAAAAATTATATACTTTTATAAATAATATTTTTTATTTATCTTAATATTTTATAAACAACTATCGTGCATCGCACGGGTTTTCAACTAGTATAAAATATTTATGAGAACTTAAATGTCATAGACTAAATCCACAATGTATATACATAAATTATGCAAATGAAGATATATGAACAAATTATATAAATAAGGGCATGAACATAAAATTTAGTATTGTAAGGTCCCCCAGCATATCTAACATCTTCTTCCTCCCGAGATCGATCTGCACAGTAGGTGAACCCTCGATGGGGCCGAGGGGAGCGTTGTCGGCCACTGGCATCTCTGGCGACCACTGTAGACCATCCATCAATGGCAGACAGTGCTGTCGGCGGCTACAGTACCATCACCGATGGTGCAGAAAGAGGGCTCTACGCGATGTGCGAAGATGAGTTGCAGCACCGCCCCTACCTTGTCGCGTACCAACCCCCTTCCTTGCGGTGTTTCTTTATTAATCTCATATTGTTTGTGACAAATTATGAATATATTTCAAATATTATATTAAAATAGTTAAATTAAGTAACTTATCAAAATTATTGAGATATAAATTTGAAATAAGATAAATTTAGGTCTTATGAACGATTAATTTTTTACTTATAGATTGAATTGGACTTACTTATATATACGAACTCACAAATTTAATTAAACTCGTTAAGATATTCGTTAAGGGTTCGAGATTGAGAGTATTTAAACAAGTCGAGTTTAAACATATATTTTCAATACTCGATATAATTCGAAGTCGACTTGAACTCGATTAAAAATTAATGAACAAAATTTGAACAGTATACTACCCGACTCGACTCAAATCATTTACACCCCTAATCCGTGACTCCCCAACTTCTTAAACCGATCGATGCTGGGTGGACCAGACGCCAAGGGAGCATGGTGTCCACGCGTGCGACCGCACCGGAGCATCCCTCATCTCTCAGATAGAACTAGTTAAATAGACGCTATTGGGCGTTTCGTTTGTGTGCTGGAAAAAAATTGTATTTTCCAATAAATAGTATACTAAAAATGCTTACATTAAAAATTCAAGTATTTACTTTTAGATTATACTTTGGTATTTACCTGTATTCATAGAAGTACTTTTGTATTTCCTTAACTCAAATGAGGAAATTACCAAGATTAGCATTCTTAGACGGCAAAGAGGAAAACCAAGATTAACATTCCTATACGGCTAAAAATTATGACATTATTAGATATCTTCATATCTGCTCCCAGAACTACGAACAAAAAGTGCATAATTAGACAACAGAAGGGATATGTAATTATTATACATTTATGCTTGATTCGATACATAATCGGATAGGCACCTTGGACTGGCCTTTATTATTCATAAGATGAGCATTTTCTAGCTTGGCAATTCAAATAAGAAATTTCAAAGATTGAGACGACGTTTGATAACAATTATTTAAAATATCTAAAATCTAATTCATCATCTAATCTTTAAATCTGATATTTAAAAAATACTTAAATATATTAAGATTTGAAAAAAAATTGTTTGATAACTCACTTAAATAACATCTAAAGAGAATGTGACATAACTTAAATAACACAAGAAAGTCACATAATTTAAACAATAGTCGGCATTTACCGTCTGGCGGCCAACCTCGGCACCCGACGCCCGACACCTGACAATCGGCGATCGACAGTGATGTCAGTAGTCGATAGCCCCGATGACCAACACCCAACGCTCAGCGTCCGATGCTTGGCTAGGCAGCAGCACGCAAACTCGATCGCAACACTGACAGTAGCTTTCGATACCCCGTAAGCCGGCGCCCAGTGCCTAAAACTCGATGGGTGGCACCTTGCAATCGGCCCCCAGCACTCGACGATCGACATTCGACATCTGGCGATCAACGCTCGACAATAGGAAGCCGGCACCCGCCGCCTTACGGCTGGTGGTCGACGCTTGATAGTCAGCATCTGATGCCTAGCAACCGGCACCCATCTCTCAGCACCAGACGATCAGTGCCCGAAGCCCGACACCTGGGTGTCGGTGCCCAACACTCGACGACTGATGACAAGCAGTCGATAAAAGTTAAGTTGGCATAGCCTCACACGTCTGAAAAAAAGTGGCACATCTTTTCTTTTTTTAAAAAAGGAAAAGCTAAGAGAATGGAAATTTATTTAGACATAAGTTTAGCCGATTTATCAAATAATTTGAAAATACAAAATCTTACCACTTTAGACATTACACTGTTAAGTGTTATCAAACACACCGTATCTTTTATCTAAGGAAAGCCTTAATAACCTACCACACTGTATTAGTATGAATTTAGTATCATATGGTAATGTATTTTAGGCTATCAAAAGAGAAAACTAAAATAAAACAATTCTCTTATCCGAGACTATCTTATGTGATGCTTTATTCGACTAGAACCTTTAGAGGATAACTTTTACTGCTTTCAAGAGCATTACTTTTTATTGCATGGATGAGCACAGGCAGTGTTCCCATTGATATGTTAAACCATTTATTCTTTCGTAGCAGCATAATAAATCATAGACCACAATCTTATCTTCTCTAGTTTTAGGAAGGGATTTCTTGTTGCATTTCCAAATAATCATACTTGCTATAAGCATTCTTATTCAGCATTTATAGCATGAGAAATATTTGGCGCACTTCCTCGTAAGAAGGTGTGCACACACACTCTCTTGTGATTGAGTGTCCATCATATTAACGTGATTGGACATTCAATCACATGGTGGTGTGCATACACACCACCTCCAAGTGATATGAATAGAGTATATCTCTCATAACATGTACCCCTTTTTGCAATATAAGTTTTTTTTTCAAAATAAGTGGTCCACAAGGCCCTCAGTACTCACCAAGAATGAGTGAGAGCAATCCCGTAGTTGGACCCATCATCTTCAAAAGGTCCACTGGTCGCCAAAAGGTGAGTGCTTAGAGCCATACGACCCGAAGGCCTTTGGACTATGGCAAGGCACGTCATTTTGATACAAGAGCATGGTCACACTGGCAACTAGGCACGCCTCTGGTGTGCCAAGACATGACAAAACCAATTGCTTGACATGTCCTTGCATCCCCGGAGCTTGGTAATAGTAACAAGATACCTCCTACACCCTAGCATGCTGCGTCAGAAAGTCTGTTGACCCTGACCCAATGCCACTCTAGCCCTATATAAGTCTTCATGTACCCCCAAAAGCCAGTCATTATAGTGAGAGAAGAGGATGGTAGGAGCAAAGGGACCCCTGACAAGCAATCCCCCAGTTGGACCCATCATCCTCAAAAGATCCACTGGTCGCCAAAAGGTGAGTGCTTAGAGCCATACGACCCGAAGGCCTCTTGGACCATGGCAAGGCACGTCATTTTGATACAAGAGCATGGTCACACTGGCAACTAGGCACGCCTCTGGTGTGCCAAGACATGACAAAACCAATTGCTTGACATGTCCTTGCATCCCCGGAGCTTGGTAATAGTAACAAGATACCTCCTACACCCTAGCATGTTGTGTCAAAAAGTCTGTTGACCCTTACCCAATGCCACTCTAACCCTATATAAGTCTCCAGCTACCCCCAAAAGCCAATCATTATAGTGAGAGAAGAGGATGGTAGGAGAAAGGGGACCCTTGACACATGTTTAAAAAAGGAACTACGAAGTGTGGAGGTAAGTAACTTCTGGACTTCCACACTCACACACAGAAGCACCCAACACCCCTTTTCTCTATTCGGATACCCTTGTTCCAAATGGTTTTATGATTTGAGAATCAGAGAGTTCTCTCTTGATATTACACATAAGGCTAATGATAGAAGCTAAAAGACCACTTTTCAACCTTTAAAATTTTTAGCATCGTCTGTAGGAATGAGCAAGGAGCCGTGGCACCTTATGGAATGACAAGAACATGGGTTCTATCAAGGAAGTTGGCTCCCATGCCCCATCCTACAATCGGCAAGCCAACAATTGTCACTCACAAGGGTCCTACTAATATCACCCGACAATAGCCGTAGCTGAGGAGCTAGCCGCAACATAGAAGCAACTCTAGATGTTGATGGAGGCATACAAAAGCCTCTTGAATTGACAAGCTATGCAGAAGCATGCAAGAGTGCCCCTTCCTTCCAAAGGGGAAAGGCAAGTACAATGTAGACGCATGCCATGAGTGGACTTCGTCAGCGGCCTCCACCACACACAATGCTCACCCAGGGAATCCTCTCCACTCCACCTTGAGCATGGCTAGGCGACTCTAGTGGGGTAGTCACTTCCAGCACAACCTAGAGGGAAAGGCCTACTATGTAGATGACATCATCCATATGGCCTAGGAGAAAGGCCCAGTGGAAGACTTCAACTTCTAGGCCCCCATCGCTCTTGAGACCTTGGAGGCACTAATCCCTCCAAAGCTCTTGTTGTTGGCATTCCACTCCATCGACTCAACTAACCACCACCATAGCTTCAAATTCCACTTAATCTTCCACATGCATTAAACATGATAAAGTATTTGGACTTCATCACCACCCTCTAGGAGAATATAAAGGCTTGGTTTGAGCCCCTCTTGATGGGTTCCATCTGTTACACCCTGAGACCTCGCAGTGAAAGGGATGTAATTAATGCTAATGCATGCATGAGTTTGCATGGAACAGGACGTCGGGATATGGGCAGTCAGCAGAAAAGCCTCTAACTAATAAGCATTCACACTTAATCTTAATAAGATGAAGGTTACAATCCTCACATTTCCTTTATTTCATGACCAAAATCAAGTCTGATACAATACCCACTAAATAATTCTCCAGTTAAACTACAACTCAAATAAAAGAAAAGTACATAGAACATCCTCTATCTCACTGCCTATTACAACCTACTGCTCTCAACCAACAACATGATAATTCTAAGGGTACACTGCTCTCTTCACTCAGACGCATACCCTTCACTAGCTTGGGGTTCGTCCTATTGATTTGTGTTACCTAAAATATTAAGAAGCAGATAATGAGCAAAACATGCCCAATAGGATTTACTCCTCGATGTGCAAGCAAGATATAAGTAAATAATCATTTTATAGTAGGCAAACACGAGTAATTAAGCTAAGCATGTAGAACAATTCTATTAAAACTTGAGAAGTAAGACAGAAGGGAAATAAAGATGTTAAGAACAAGACTATTCAAGAAAACATGAAAATAGCTAGAAAGCAAGAGTTGTCAATAGAGCAGTAATAAGCAGTAAGCAAGCAAGCACATATGTATCAAGCACTTTACTATAATCTACACCAGTCATAATATGCACTAAGGATCTACGTCGTCTTGGAATCTATATCACAAACAAGTGAAATGTAGTTGATGTATCTATCAGTCTCACACAAGTACTCCTATCGCATATGCAATGTCAGTAACATTATACCCCATGGTTTATAGTATATTTTCAGCTCTCTGCCATGAGGACTAGATTATAATCCCTGGACACTCTCTGCGCCCGATCTAGCATATCAGCAAATAGAAAGTAGATTCCCACAGTCAATCATGGCCAGTAACAAGAATTTCAAGGAAAATAGTACAGTAGTTAGGCAAGATCTTTCAAGTCAAACAACAAGCCTTTAGGATGATAATAATCAAGAGAGTTTCTAGAAATTAATATAGTGTAACATTCTTTAAATTCCTCTATTGCATTAATGGCTTGCTTTCAGGTGTAAGGGTCACACTATGATTAGTAGGGAAGAAAAGAAAGTGACCCATGAGAATTAGTGAAAACTTTGGATAATTCTTATAGAACACATGGCAGTGACCATAAAACAAGATAGAGTTTACATGTGTTAATCCATTTTTAATTCATGGAATTTACAATTTAACAAGGTAAATAATACTATTTTGAGAGATTCCAATTAATCCGATGATAAGAAACAAGTCAAGAGATATTAAAAGTGTTTAGAGTATTATTCAAGTACTTACAGTTTTAAACATGGTTAATCAATTTTTAGGGTTTACATACACATCCATACAACCGTTGACTAGTTAGACCTATCAAATCCAAGCATTTTGCAAAACATGGATGTAAGTTGGTAGGAAAAAAGTCAACTCACAAGTATTGTAGAAGAAAGAGAAGTCACCACTCAGGGGACAATAAAGGAAGAGAAAGTTGACTTACTGAGGTAAAAGTCGACTTGCGGGGCAATAACAGTAAAAAGGTGTCAACACACGGGGATCAGGTTTCGACAAATACGGATCGGGTGTCAACAATTGCGGATCAGGTGTCGATAGACGATGGTATTTGAGTAAAAGAGAGCCAACTCGTAGGAACAAAAGCTTACTTGTAGAATGATAAAAGGAAAGGGGATTCGACTTACATGGGATAGAAGTCGACTTGCAGACCAAAAATATAGGCCACGGGGGTTTCAAAAATCTATACGACGAGATTCTAAGACCTAGTCATGATTAAAACACTTAGAGATGCGTGAAAATAAGAGTTGTGATAAAAACTTGGATACTACACGATAATTAGAAAACACCTTGTACTCTTTAAAGACTCAACGTAATCCAAAAAAAAAAAAAGAATGTTGGTCGACCGAAGTCCAGAGTTAGGTCGACTGATTATGGTAAAACAAAAGTGTAAAGCCAAAGTCATAAGGTTCATGGGAAAAGATCCAAACTATTAGGAATTTGACGAGCTTTTGGATGGTGCGAATTTGATTAAGTTTGTGCTCAAGAACACCTACCTTTGATCTTTTTCCTAGATCTTGGTTCCTTGCAATCGAAGTAGGGGTACGAGAAGATGATGAACTTCTCAATTTCCAAGCTTCTGGTTTTTCCTTCTTGGTCCTGGAGGTTGTTCTCACCCCCAGCAATAGAAAAGGATGTATAAAGTTGGCCAGAGTGCCCTCAGGAGAGTTTATATAGGGTAGGGTTATTAGACTCCAGATTCGGGGTCTCTTCTTATCATAGTTGGAGTCCTTCCATACTAGGAACTTCCTTAAGTCTATCTTGACTGCACGGGAAAGCCAGTTTGTACTTTTCTAATGGGTTTAGAAAAGCAAAGTCCCATAGATCTGGGCTTCTAATCCCAAGGCAAGGTCCTACTACACTTGAAATTTCCATAAGTCCCTCCCAATAAAAGAAAGGAAGGACCAAAGTCCTACTATGAATTGGGACTCAAGAGTTTTAGATTTTCTACCCATATTTTTCAAAGAAATTTGAATCCCAAGGCAATCCCACTCAGATCCAATCAATTGATATTTAAACGCATAGTGATTGGAGAAAAAATCTCCGATCGATTGATGTTATAGCTTCAATGATTGGAGAACAAGTTCCCAATCGATTGGTGTCTGAGTGTACACCAATTCCTGTACAACTCAAAGTTTATTCCGATTGGTGAAGAAAGGTTCCGATTGGTGAACAATCGTACCGATTGCTGAACAAGTACTAAGTAATGTTCTGATTGATGAACAAAAGGATCCAATTGGTGAACAATCGTACTGATTGCTGAACAAGTGTTCAGTAGTGTTCCGATTGGTGAATAATCGTACGATTGCTAAACAAGTGCTCAGTAGTGTTCCGATTGGTGAACAAGAGGTTCCGATTGGTGAAGAAATATTTCGATTACTGAACAAAGGTTTAGGAACCTTCCTCAATTGGTGAAGAAATCTTCCGATTACTAAACAACAGTTCAAGAACCTTCCGACTAGTGTTATAATCTTTCGATTGATGTTGTAATCATATTGATTACTGAATAAAACTTCAGTAACCTTCCGATTGATGTTATAATCTTCAGATTGGTGATGTAATCGTATTGATTACTGAACAAAGCTTCAATGACCTACCGATTGACGTTATAATCTTCCATTTGGTGATGTAATTGTATCGATTACTAAACAAAGCTTTAGTAATGTTCTGATTGGTGAACAAATTATGATCCCTTGGGTTTGTTTAACTAGTTTATTATTAGAAAATGCTAGAATTTTGCTTTCCTATAAATTTTAAATTACTAAATTTCTGGGGTGTTACACCATCTCCTCCTTCAAGCAAATGAAAGAGGATATTCAAGGAGAACTTCCTCAGCAACAAGAAGGAGACCAAAAATATTGCGAGTCTCCTTGCCCTCATGCAAGGCTGTGATAATCCCCTTTAGGATTTTGTCACCCACTTATGCATGGAAGCACTTTGCATCCCCCGCCTAAACACTAGCATCACCACGATTGTGCTAGTGCAAGGCACCTAGGATGCCATTCTCTAGTGGACTTTGGGGGTTCAAACACCATAAACTCTCTTCAAGCTCCTAGCACCAGCCCAAAGGCATGCCAACTACAAGGAGAGTGCGGCCACCCTCGATTGTGCATCTAAAGGAGACCCTATAGAGAGGTCATCGAGCTCCTAGGCCACCACCACGAGCCTACGACAAGAGGGAGTATCACAACTGCAACATCCCCAAGGGTATGTAATTACGAGGATGTACCCCTACACCAAATGAATAAGATATATACATGAGAATGTGAAAAAAGTGTATATATGTGATCTCCACTAAAGTAAACTACCAAAAATAAGGAGTTAAGGTCAACTAGTTACCTTGGAAATTGAGAAGATGCACCAAAATGCATTCCTTTAAAGATGCATCACCCTTGGCCGACACAACTCGAAATGCATCCTAACACATGAATGTGTTTTGAACTTAAGAGTGGGATGTTGGGAATCATCATGGAGCATCTAATGTGCAGCAGAAGTGTGTTTAAAAATAAAATGATTCTCACACACCTTGTAATTATCGAAGCGGGTTGATGTCAGGGCATGGAAGCGACAAATTAACCATACAAGGGTGAGACCTTCTCACCTAGGGGAGCTTGGATATTCCCAAAAGTGCAAAACCTAGCCCACCTGGTCAAAGGAGCTTTCACGAACTCCTCTCTAGCAGTGTCCACATGGCAGTGACTGGCAACGACTCCTCCTCCACATCGAGGTGCCCCTTCTCATGCACCTCCAAGGTGCAGCAGCAAGAGCACCAACAACAACTAGAGAAAAGAGGATCTAACCCTCTTGCTCTCTTCTCTCTTTCACAAGAGAGGCCATGAGAGGAGAAGGGAAGGAAGAGGAGGAATGGGCCAACCAAAAACTTTAGCCTATAAGCCTTTTGGAGAGCCCTCTAGCCAAATAGAGGCTCTCTCACCCACCACTCGCAAGACACAAGTCGTGCATGCCATGCAACATACGACTAAAATGTACATTGGACCATACATGTTATCTTGACGTCAATACAATGTGTCATCAAGACCATCTTGACGGCAACCGACTTTGACGTTAACATATGTTGATGATAGTCTAACTTACCATCAACATGAACGTCAGGGTCAATCGATCTCGCTGTCAATATTAACGATAGACTATCTTGCTGTCAACCCTTGTGTTAAGGTTGTAGATCATGACGTCAACATGAATTAACGGTGGGCAATCTCACCATCAACAAGACTTCGACTGGCAACTAAGATCCAGTCGAAGTGCTAACAATGACAAATCTCGTTGTCAGGAACTATTCCCAATGACAGTTGATACTATCGTTTACCAGACTTCGACTGCTTTCCTATCCCAGTGAGAGAAGCCATATTGGATAACTCTTATCCAATCATCTATTATCGTTGCATCATCCACCTTATGTGTGTGACCCTCTAGGCCCTGGTCATAAGTTACATCCATTAGAACCCCTTCTGACGCAGAACTCCCTCTGACTTAGTGAATTATTATCTCCATAATAATTCACTCAACTCATCAACTATAGAGATACTAGACCACTATGCTATAGTACCCAGACGGTACATGGGATTTAACTCATAGGACCTTTCTACCCTCAGTTACCATGTACATATAGTCCATCATCCATCTGATGTCCTAGAGACCATATATTAGGCATAGTGCAGTCAGGCCTATACAGAATCCAATCGATTTTTACTCTTATCGAATTCTTTCAAAGAACTTCTTCTCTCTCAATCCAATTATCCCTGACCAGAAATTTATCTAAGTAAGAACACACAGAATATTCCTCTCATGATATCGAGAGTGAATGATTCTTTATTGACACACAATTACTTTTGTAAGGTTGGCTACCTTTCCCAATGATCAGTTGTATTATATTTGGAACTTCTAGATCTATAAGTCTGATGTCAAATAATGGAGTACTCAAAAAGGCATCCTTGGTGTCTCAAATCTAAGGACCAATTACACCACTGGGACCATAGAATTGTTGTCTGACAATCAGGTATCATTAACCATACAACATTCCGAGAGTGAATGATTCAGTGAACTCATTCTCCAATGACCATATACACTATATCTCTAGTACTATCTCCACACAAGCAGCAATGAGACTAGCTACCTCCATCATATGAACAAGTATATGGCACACTAGTCTGTCCAATTATCTCAATGTCCTTTTTGAGTAACCTATGAATAGATATATTTAGGATATGTGTTTAAAAAGGATAGGTCTCATTATCATGATCTCATCATGATCGTAATCCTCATTTCACTAACTCACAGACATCACAATATATAGACATCATCATATGCATGTAATATAGAGTGAGAAAATGCCATTAATATCATTAACAAAAGAGATTAGAATAAGATTACAAGTGTCATCACTTATGTGAAATGGTTTGTAGGGCACTCATAACTAGCATGGGAGATGTGAATCCTTTCCTCCTTCCTCTTTAGCCAACCAAGGAAGAAGGGCCTCACATAGAATAGCTTATTTATACCTCAAAACGAATAGGAAAAGGAGGAAAACTCATTAAAACCTATGATATGTATTTATCCTCCAACAATTTGAGCATGTAAAATGAGGGTAAAACACCTTAGGGATATGGTTTTAAACCCCTTTTTTCGGTAGAAAGATGGTTATGTGTGTGTTGTGATAGGATTAAAAGGCGAGAAACAAATGGAAAGTCCTATCTACAGGCATACATAGGGAAAAGATAGTGAGAGAAAGAATTATATCTAGAGATTTGTAGAGAGCACTGATCGGGGTACTTCCTATTAGAGAATGAAGATAAAAAAGAGTGGAATAAATCTTCTAAAGATACCTCTTGCAGAAGATCACAGGATCTTCCTCAAATCACGATCATTAGTTGGTTGGCAGAATAGTGATAGGAGAGAGAATATTAGGAACAATTTGATGTAGCTGTGAATAGAGGCCACCGATATGTGTGCTTCTAAGTCGATGATGAAGCTGGGAAGGTGAGGAAGAACTTATTTGAAGACACCTTTCATAGAAGGCCTTGATTTCTCCTTGAAATGGCAATTTGCAAGGTGAGGATGAAGGAAGACAAGGAGAAAGAGAAAGAGAGAGAGAGAAGAAGAAATAGAGAAAGATTGGATGAAACGCCCTAATGGGGCTTCTCCTCGGTCATGGAAAGATAGGAAGAGAGGGCTTGATGTCCTCCAGGAGAGCCCCAACTGCCAACCTCTAGTCTGGAACTCTAGGAGGTGTTTTTATAGGGTAAGGGTCCAAAATCACACCTTGAAGGATAATCTAATTTTGATTGTGATCAAGGAGGTTTCTTAAGGTTTGCATGGACTCAAGAGGTTTCCATCTTGAAGGAAAAGAGGTAGGGGCTTAATACGAGGTTTGAAACCTTTAAACTACCCAAAATACCCTTGGAAAGTTAAATGATTATAAACGGGGTGAAAAGACGTGGGCCTACATGCATCTACATGCAAGGGCTCTAGATCATGATTATACGAAGAATATAGACTAACATAGTACATTACTATTGAATATAAGTAGAATATAGACTAACATATACGTTAATATTGAATATACGTAGAATATAGACTAACATACTATGTTAATGTCGATTAATGAAGAATATAAACTAACATATAATGTTCCGATAATCGATTGTCTAACTAATATGCTTTCAATTAAGTACCCCAAAGTGGGCACTGATCGATTATATTATATGACTAAGTTTTGTTTTTCAAATAATTGACTATGGATTTTATCCCAATATCAAGTGAAAACCAATTACATACTATATACATACATATAATTTATAGTCACTAACATATATTTTATAGACAGTAAGATATAATTCACATTCACTAACATATACTCTTCATTCACTAACATATGAACCACATTCACTAATATATAGTGTGGATTCATTAACATATGCTCCAAAGCATATAGGACTTTTCTTATACTAAGCATGGTTCATAACATAGGTCCGTTTTCGCTATCATATGCTCCACATTCACTATCGTATGTTCCAAATTCACTAACATACACTACGCATTCACTAACATGTAACAACCCCAAAAACCCGACCCTCGGTCCTCACCGACGACCTGATTTTCGACGCCGCCACCCACGGATCTGAGGACGCAGAAGAGTTAGAAGACAATTCTAACAACATATGTAAAGGAAGTAAATGTCAACTACTGAACTAGAAGAGTACACAGAAGCAAAAAGGAAAAGTGAGATCACAAAGTACGGCTCTAGGTACAAGTCCCCGCAACTCCACAAGTACAAGTAAATAGGGGAAAGATAGAACCCTTATGGGGCATACCCCGAGGGTGAAGTACACAAGAAAAAGGAGAACCACTACCAGAAATGGGAACGGCGACTAACACCCCACCTCCTCTGCCCGGTGCGCACCTTGCCATTGCTAAGAAGTATCACCTAGAAAAAAAGGGAGTGAGCTTCTCAATAGAAGTCCACTAGGGACTACCAATATTCCACTAGCTCTAACAGACAAAATATATAATATAAATAAATAAATAAATAAAAGAAAGTAATTAATAATATTCTATTCTACCATAAGAAAGTGTAGAAAAGAAGAGCTGGATACCAAACTACCGAACGGGAAACATCTCACGGTCGGAAACCTCGTGCAACCTGCATGCCCAGACCACCACACAGCTATGACACAGATAGGGGTAAACCTGCCTAGACAAACAACACTAACTATAGAAACGACTACCACTAGTCAATCAATCAGGAGCACCACACGCGTCTTACCATAGATCACACACCCCGGCCTACTGCCTCTTGTTAGAGTAAGGCCCAGGAACTCAAAGTAACTACAACAACAACAGCTGTAATCTGGCCAGACTACGGTCCCACACCTGGCCCTCTAGGTGGTTCCGAGGCCACATAGAGTGAGGCAGTGAGAAAAAGACTAGTTGGCCTATGTCAGGAAGAGACTTCGAATGACCTCGGTGTGCCAGACCAACCACGAGAGCTCTACATGACTGGACATTGCTGTCCTAACCATCATTTCCCCCTCTACTCTAGAGTCACTGACCTGAGCATACTCGTAGCCTAGAGTACTCCCTTAACAGGCTCACAAGGATGGGGGTCTTAGAAAATGGTAACAACCTCTCAACGTGACAAGCCCACAAGTGCCAAGCATCGAGTGAACCAACTGGTGTTGTATCGTGCTAGGAGTAGCACTGGTACAAAAGAAACTAGAGACAGACAAAGACTCGGTGGAAACCGGACTCCGAACAAACTTACCTACTCTATATCTACTAACGAGTTTCCCAGGGCCAACTCTACCTTATCGCGTCACCCTCTTGCCCGCCACGATAGCAATTGCTAATGCGTCAACGGCATGCGACGCGACAATGAGGCGGTTGGTCTCCCGGACGCGTTATCAGGCAAAGGGACTGCCAATGTAGTCTGCCCATGAATCACCCCAAAAGTCACACAAAACACACCATCTCGGGGAGGGGAGTATGGGAAACACATCCATGATGAATCTAGCGATCGAACCACCCATAGATCCCCCCAAATGCTTGTCATGGAAGATATTCTACAGTCAAAGGAGATCTCACATGTGTGCAAGCATGGAGCTCTCAATAAAACCCCACAACCACGATGAGAGAAGCATGCTTCAAGTGGAGAAAAGCCCTAAACCTTGCTAGAACTAGGAGGAAAGGAGGAGTCCTTACCCCAAAGAGTAGAAACGACAAGTTAGGGCCTTCTCGTGTGAGTGGCCGCCTCCTCCTTGCTCCAATCATGGAGCGCAAGCCACCTACAAGGAGGATGTAGACATTGCCGAGGGTCCGACGACACGTACAAAGAGGGAGTGGCGTTAGGTGAGAGGAGGAACGTGATCGCCAGGTGCACGTGGGCACCGAATGGAGAATGCACGGCAGAGGGTGCGGATGGAGGAGTGATCGCGAGCGTACCTTTTAGCGGGGAGATTGCATGGGGATGATGTGGGTCATATCTTCCTCTACGAACACGGCCGGCCGCGGTAGAGGGCATTTTCCTCGTTTGATTACCCTGACAAAAAAGGACAAATAAGAGAGGGGCGGATTAGCCAGATGTAGTATACAAATTCTCACAATAAATAAAATGAATATGAATAGAGGGAGAAGAACACACCTTGTGGTGGTTTTTAAACCCCTAAAGTAGGTGTGTGTGTATGCATGCATGTGTGTAAAAAAAGGATTAAAGAAGGGCCACGTGGGGCCCGGAGGAGGTAAAAAATGTAAAGAGCCACGTGGGGCCCAGAGGGAGTAGAAGTGCAAATAAAAGAGAGAGAGAGAGAGAGGGGAGGGGGTGCTTCCCCAAATGTTGGTGCGGAGTGACGGGTCGTTGCCGGTTGGACGGAGTAAAGAGAGGAGGAAGACGCTTCCGCCTCACGCGTGGAATGGAAGGAGACGACGGCGCTGGACTCCGAGGAAGAAGAATGGATCGGCGAGGAATAGCTCGGAGTCGAGGCGATGATCTAGCAAGGCTTCACCGCTTTGTGGACCCCCCCCTGAACAAATGACCCTCGGGTCCAATTTATAGGCAGCAGATTATTGAATCGCATCCAAACAAGAAGTCGCGATTATGAATTGAATCACGTCTGGGTGGCAGGCCGCAACTTGAATCGTGTCGGGTATGGGCGCCGCGACAAGGATGGAATCGCATCTGGGTGGCAGGCCGCGATTCAAAAAGTCAACTTGATGAGACAGACGTCTGACTGCCGCCAATGTCTCTGAATCGCATCCTGTCAGAACGCCGCAATAAGGAATGGAATAGCATCCGCTAATGCTGCCGCGACTTGAAACGCGGCGGCAATGGTCGACGCGATTACCTTAGAGGCAATTTCTGAGGCAATCAGCCCATCTGCTGATATGAAAATTGATTTGACCTTTCTGAATCGTGTCTGGGTTGCAGGACGCGATTACATGATCTTCTGATGATTTGTCGGCATAGGCTCTCAAGTGCGGCAACTTCTGGGGGCATAGCCTTTTTGACTTTCAAATCACGGCGATCATGCTGGACGTGACTCCAATGTGCTGGTAAACGCGTCTGGTATGCCCGATGCGTTCATGTTGCACCCCCAAAGGCCATTGCATTGAGGTTTCACCTGTTATAGCTATCGCGATAAAATCCTGAATCGCATCCAACATCCTGGACGCCTTTCATAATGCGGTTGCCATACCCGTCGCGACAAGGAATTGAAGCTTATAGTGCCCGAGGGATTCCAAAAAATGAAAGGGAAGCACCGAGGAAGAATGGGGGTGATCCAGAATGATAGGGAAAGTACTCTTTCAAGGCAAAATGAAGGCCATTTGTGGCATACAGTGCAATATGAAATTTTCCCGCGGTGGAGCCAAATTCGCGTGTCTACAGCTGCCACGCCTTAGCGTCTGCTTTGCAGGGGAGCGAAGCGAAGAGACATGAAGTGGAGCGAAATGGAGTGTGGTGTAATGAAAAGAAATGAAGTGTAGCGAAGTGAAGTGAAGTAGGAGCGGACTGAAAAGTAGACGCCAAGGTGAAAATAGACACGCATTTGATCATTGGGTGACTGCCACCTAATAAGAGTCTTTCACCAACACCCATGGAAGTCACCACCAGGAAGAGGACCTAAAGAAATAATGTTTGAACAGAGGAAGGAAGAAAGGGTGTGCACGAATAAAAGGAAAGAAAAGACCAACTTCCAGCGTCGGGGAAGTACCTAAGGACACAATCTGTTAGGTTGCACCATTGGGGGCATCTACCATTGCCGCAGGTGGGTCTTGGGAGAGAAGGAGGAGAGATCAACTTCCAGCATCGGGGAAGTATCTAAGGACACAATCCGTTAGGTTGCACCATCGGGGGCGTCTGCCACTGCCTCAGGTGGATCTCTGAGAGAAATGAAAATAAAATGGATGAGTCAAACAAAGGATTCTTTAAGGAAATTGTCCTGGAGGCAACAACAAAGGGAATTGGCTATTCGACCCGGAATGGAATATTTCAAGATTGCTTTGAATTTCGAGGTATGGATGGCCCTCAAATTGACTTGGAAGAGTGGTTTTCCACTGAGATTTCAATATGCATGTATGCTGGGCTAAAAGGAAAATAAGATTAAAATAGGAGTAGAAAAACAACCAAGGATAATATTGTTACATCAGTGAGTCAAGACCGGGGTTTTATGCATGGGTCCGTCGTCCTCACATGCCAAGCGTAACGGTCTATCCGTGCGGCTAAGGATCCTCTGGGATAATCATTGTTTTTGATAGAGGGGAACTCAAATCCCAGATTCCTCAGAGCCACAAGGTCCTTGATGTGCTCTAAAGGTATAACATATAGTAAATGTAGATAGGTGATGGTAGGGGCAGCAGCAGTGTGATTGTGTGGGATGAGGTAACTCGAATCCTGCACTCAAAACTCATTAGCCAAGAAAAACACATATCATGGAAAAAACAGCATTCGTTCAAAACATGCCTTGGAGCATTAATAAAGCATTAAATAAACAACTCATTTGGTTTGTTTGTTAGATCATGAGGATAGGTGATCTTTGGCTAAGGAGATTGGAGTTAAGGACGGGAGGAACCCATGAAGGGGAAGATTTGCATCGTCCTGGCGCAAGCAGGATGCACAACATACTTTGTGCAAGACCATTAGGAACTTTTTGGATTTTGAAAATATTCAAAAATTTTGTGAGATTTTTGGATGTATTCAAATTTTTATGGGATTTTAAAAATATTTGGTTTTTTTGTTTTGGAAATATTCATCTTTTGTTGGTTTTGAAAATATTCATCTTTTTTTTGTTTCATATTCATCTTTTTTTGTTGATTTTTAAAACATTACCATGCCATGGCGGTATTAAGGTTATGAGAACTGACTGGCGAGGGATCCTTGTTACCTCCCGTGTCATTAAAGAATGCCTAGAGTAGGGTGTGTGTTTCAACGTGGCACCCACATGCGATTGCACTTGGTTAACGGTGCTACTATCAAAGCCATGCCTGAAAAGGCGACTAAGTCTTAGTAGGGAGAAGGGAAGAAAACTTGGAGATGAGCTTGATATGGGTTTTGAAGAGTTGGGTTTGACTTCCTTCTTTGGCACAACTGTTAGAAGGTTCTGTCTCATTAAGCACTGGGGCTTTTGAATTATTTTGGAATCTTGAGTGATGACCACTTGATTGTAGGGACATGCATACGACCGGGTCCATTTGGATCTCCACGGGGACTTTGCCCTCTTGACATGCCCTATTGTCATTAATTTGATTTTTGATTTTTGCATGCATATGATCGGGTCCATTTGGATCTCTGCGGGGACTTTGCCGCTCTTGACATGCATTTGGACTTGAATTTTTATTGGTCATTTGACTTTGCCCATTTTGGAGGATGTCCTCTTATGACGGGGTGTTTCAGGAAGGTTTCTTCACCCAAACTACCTCTACTACCCATACTTCGGCCGAAAGAGGAGAGAAACATACATTTGTGCCATTCAGGCGTGGCTGTGACGGTGACGGTGTCTACCGGGAGCAATCGGCTTAGGGTGCTGTGAAGTGTGTGGAGGTGCCCATACTAAGGGCAAACCTTAATGACCCGGGAGGGAATTTCAGACTCCTCGTGTGGAGTTTTCAAAACAGAAATGCTGCAGTAGTATGGCAATGCTGAATATTCATCTTTTTATAGATTTTTGAAATTTTGACCCTACTAAAATATAGTAAAACTTTGGAGGATAAAGGAGGACGAATGCCCTGCGTTGGGGCGAGACTCGGAGGTCTACAAGAATTTACATTTTTTATTTGGAATTAAAATGATGAGTGGGGGCTAAAACCCCGAAAATAGTGCAAAAAGGGTTGAAGGACCCAATTGAAAATGGTGAGGAGAAAATGAAGGAAAGACCTTGGAGACTCCGGCGGGGCCGGAGGGGTTTGGAGAAGAAGGAGGGCGCGATGCCCTGAGAGAGGAAGAGAATCCGGATGGGCTGGAGGGGAGGAAAGAAGAAGCGGGCCGCAAGGGGCCAAGAAGGGAGGTGCGCAGCGTAGGGCGTAGGATGGAGACGTGCCGCGTGGGGCACAAGAAGGAGATGCGCCACGTGGGGCACTGGAGGGAGATGTGCCACGTGGGGCACTGAAAGGAGATGTGCCACTTGGGGCACTGGGAGGAGATGTGCCATGTGGGGCACTGGGAGGAGATGTGCCACGTGGGGCACTAAAGGGAGATGTGCCACGTGGGGCATGGAAAGGAGAATGAGGAATACAAAAAGGGGCGCGATGCCCAGTGCAAGAGTAAGGATTATACAAAAGATGAAAATAAAATACCTCCCGTGGGGAGGGAATGTGGAGAACCTACGGGAAGGTGCTGAGAAGCACAAACGATGATTGAAAAGAAAATGAAAAAGATGGAGGTCCCCTGGTCTTTTGCCTTGCCCTGCGTTTATGCTTTCGCTTGGGAATCGACATTCTGACCCTCAGGTATTTCCTCTCAAATTTTGCCCAGTAGGTGGATGATCTTGCTCTTCTCGGAGAGATTGAGCGGCTCTCAATGGTTGGAGGGTTGTTGACTTCCGTCGGATTGTCAAGCGACAGTGGTAACTCCCTTAGAATGTAGTTTAATGAAAAGGTGGTGAGTTCCACCGGTCGAGTTGGAAGCAACAATGAGGGGACCGTGCCCAAAGATTGTATAGTGTTTGATATGAAAAGGGGCACGACTCCTTGAATAATAGATTGTGCCAATGATTTGGCGTTGGTGTGCATGAGCACAATCTGAGAAGCTAACCCCTTCACTGGAGTGGGAAGGTTCACAATGATTGTGTGAGGGGTCATGAGAGCTCCGAGGGAGAAATTCCCTATGAGTATTCGGAAATGACGCCGGTTGGCAACTGGAATGATTGGCATTGATTTGGAAGGCCTCTTGACGGCCATGATTGGAGGGGAGGACTTCCGCTCGGTGAATGTGCCCGGTATATTGACAATGACCGGCATGCGAGGAATACAATCTTGGATTTTGAAAAGCATGCCCGGTCCCTGGACTTCCTTCTGCTGACTCTGCTTATTACTCCTTAAAAACTTGCGCCTGCTCCGTTGGATGGGGGTAGAGGTAGATGGAGTGGAAAGCTGTATGGCCTGTGGAGGCGTAATGGGTATGAAGGGGAAAATTTGCTCGATTTGGGTTGCCAGGGGTGTTGGCATAATGGGAGGTGTGATGATTGGTGTAATAGTGGGTGGAGGCTTAATTATGGAGAGCTTAATGGCCATGGATGGCAATGTAGGAGGTGTAGGTAAATGGCGTACGAACATGACCTCGGAAGGTTCATCGTCGTAGCACCAAGTGGTTTCTTGGAGGGGTTCGGCGCTGGCAGCTTCAGCCCGAGCAGCAGGCTATGGTGGAAGTGGAGGTTGTTGTGGTAGAGGTACTGGAATTGGCATGGGAGCTGGCACGGGTGTCGAGCAGGCGCAACGTAGGGCACAAGAGCTTCTTCATGAAAGATAGGGGCATCGTATGGCCCAGTTGGAGGTTGCTGAGTCTGAGGAGGATGAATCAGTGGACGCCTGGGTGGCGGCATGTTGTAGTAGATGGGTGTTTGCGGAGGTACACATGGGGTGTATGTTGTGTGGTGATGAGGTGGATGGTGGATGGCATCCACTGATCCGTTCTTTCTCGGTTTAATTTGATCAAAAAGCTCCACGATCGGGGAGTCCATTAATTTGATCAAGGAATTATTTGATATGAAGGTAGGGATTACCCGTGCCATTGTACAGTCGGTACGTCAGCATTTTCGAAGGACGAATATAAATTTGTGGGAGAGCCAGCATGGCGGCGACGGGGTCACCCGTGGAATTTGAAAGCTTGTTTATTTGACTCTCCAGATTATTCAATTTCTGGAGAAGAGCATTTTGGAGTGGAGTGGGTTGCCACTGGGCAACTGAGGAAGTACATGGGGGTGGCCTTGAATTAATGGGCCTTCCCAAGGGTTGGTCCGTTCGGACCGGAGCACGGGAGTGTAAATGGCCAGGGGGCGAGGTGATGGAGAATGTACAGGGGTATGTGGCGAAGTCACCGGAATGTACAAAGGCGGGTGCCTGGGGGAAGGAGAGGGAGAAGGAGTCACACCCTCAACCAAAGATTGGACCAGATTAAGCTGTTGAGGGGTGAGTTGATCAATAGCGTGCATGACAGCTTGCACGGTTGGATTTTGGTGGGGGGTAGGCTCTCGCTGGGTTCTGATTGGTGGTAAATGTGAGGGGACATAAAATTGGTTAGTACGTGGTGTGCACACATAACCATAAGAAGTGGAAGGCTGTCCCTCACGATAGTAAGATGGATGGACATGGAATTGGAAAGATGGAGATCTAACATTATCCTCATAGTCCTCATAATAAAAATCGGCATGATAATATGGGTCCATTTTTAACAAAGCAATAAGCAAACAAGGTTGAACAAAGATTAATCAATCAATACGTGGTTCAAACAAGTTGTAATGCTTAACACTTATTTTTAAGGAGTTTCACAATTATTTAAATGGATTGAAGAATATTGTGTCACTCCAGGTGAGATCCTAGTTGGGTAGAAGATGGATACTTCGGGGTACAACTAGAATCACCTTCACCACGTGATAGGATAGCTAACCCGGGTCAACGGAATGGTACCGCCAGATCGGTCCGCCATGAGGGAATCCACGGGGTACGGAGTCTTACGGGGCTCTTGGCAAAGGTTCCCTAGTCCAATGAGACGGAATGCCCAAAGGAGAGGTTGCCTTTACCAAGAGAGGTGTGTGGAGCCTAGGATATGAGGGAAGGAGGTCCCCCGACCAATGCAAAATGCCATGTATGCAGCAGTTATAACGAAATACGGTAGAAATGGCACGTTTCTGTTAGTCAGTCAAATCGCATCTGGTACAGCGACCGCGATTTGTCTGAATCACGCCCAGTCACCCAAAAGCGGATCTGTAAGCCACCGAAGGCTGTCAGAGCCGTGAACAGGTCCATGTGGACGGTCAGTGTCAGGCAGAATACGCGTCGGCTATGGCCTCCACTACAAGAAACATGAACGCGTCCAGTCTGTCGGCCGCGTTATCAAACAGTGAATCACATCCTCTGTGTGGGACGCAATTCCAAATAGGCACCCGAGGAGAAACGAAAAGCAGGAAAAAAAAGCAATAAAAATAGGATATGCGTACAAGGGAAAGGCGATATATGAACGCGTTGGCTCAGGCCGCCGCCACAAGTTGACACGTCGGCCTTGGCTGGCGCGACTAGAAAACTGTGACGCGTCGGCTCCTACCGCCGCGACACAAAATTGAGACGGGTCCGGTCAGCCGGCCGCGTTCTCAAAACTGGATCGCATCCTCTGTATTGGACGCGATTCCAAAGCCAAACTGAGAACAGCAAACCAGCAGGAAATGAGCAGGAAATGTACAAGGAAAAATAGAAATGAAACTAAACATAGTGCATGCTTTTGTGGGGTATTAAATAAATATAAAAGAGGAGTGCCACATGGGGTACAAGAGGGAGGAGGGTAATCAAAAGGGAAACGCGAAAAGAAGTCCCACCGTGATCGCCAATTTGTAGACACCGCCGAGGGTCCGACGACGCGTACAAAGAGGGAGTGGCGTTAGGTGAGAGGAGGATCGTGATCGCCAGGTGCACAGGGGCACCGAATGGAGAATGCACGGCAGAGGGTGTGGATGGAGGAGTGATCGCGAGCGTACCTTTTAGCAGGGAGATTGCGCGGGGATGATGTGGGTCCTATCTTCTTCTACGAACACGGCCGGCCACGGTAGAGGGCGTTTTCCTCGTTTGATTATCCTGACAAAAAAGGACAAATAAGAGAGGTGTAGATTAGCAGGATGTAGTATACAAATTCTCAAAATAAATAAAATGAATATGAATAGAGGGAGAAGAACACACCTTGTGGTGGTTTTTAAACCCCTAAAGTAGGTGTGTGTGTGTGTGTGTATGCATGCATGTGTGTAAAAAAAGGATTAAAGAAGGGCCACGTGGGGCCCGAAGGAGGTAAAAAATGTAAAGAGCCACGTGGGGCCTGGAGGGAGTAGAAGTGCAAATAAAAGAGAGAGAGAGAGGGGAGGAGGTGCTTCCCCAAATGTTGGTGCGACGTGACGGGCTGTTGCTGGTTGGACGGAGTAAAGAGAGGAGGAAGACGCTTCCGCCTCGCGCGTGGAATGGAAGGAGATGACGACGCCGGACTCCGAGGAAGAATAATGGATCGGCGAGGAATAGCTCAGAGTCGAGGCGATGATCCAGCAGGGATTCGCCGCTTCGTGGAACCCCCCCCCCCCCCCGAACAAATGACCCTCGGGTCCAATTTATAGGCAATAGATTCTTGAATCGTGTCCAAACAGGAAGCTGCGATTATGAATTGAATCGCGTCTGGGCGGCAGGTCGCGACTTGAATCGCGTTGGGTGTGACCGCTGCAACAAGGATGGAATCGCGTCTGGGTGGCAGGCCGCGATTCAAAAAGTCAACTTGATGAGACAGACGTCTGACTGCCGTCAATGTCTCTGAATCATGCCCTGTCAGGATGCCGCAATAAGGAATGGAATCACGTCTGCTAATGCTGCCGTGACTTGAAATGCGGCGGCAATGGCCGACGCGATTACGTTAGAGGTAATTTCCGAGGCAATCAGCCCATCTGCTGATATGAAAATTGATTTGACCTTTCTGAATCGCGTCTGGGTGGCAGGACGCGATTATAGGATCTTCTGATGATTTGTCGGCATAGGCTCTCCAGTGCGGCGACTTCTGGGGGCATAGCCTTTTTGACTTTCAAATCGCGGCGGTCATGCCGGACACGACTCCAATGTGCTGGTAAACGCGTCCGGTATGCCCGACGCATTCATGTTGTGCCCCCGGAGGCCGTCGCATTGAGGTTGCGCCTATTATAGTTGTCGCGATAAAATCCTGAATCGCGTCCAACATCCTGGACACCTTTCATAATGCAGTTGCCATACCCGTCGCGACAAGGAATTGAAGCTTATAGTGCCCGAGGGATTCCAGAAATCAAGGGGAAGCACCGAGGAAGAATGGGGGTGATCCAAAATGATAGGGAAAGTACTCTTTCAAGGCAAAATGAAGGCCATTTGTGGCATACAACGCAATATGAAATTTGCCTGCGGCGGAGCTAAATTCGTGTGTTTACAGAGGAGAGCTCACCTTCAAGCCGAAAATGATAATGAATCACCAAAGGAAGCAAGAGAGCTTGGAGGAAGAAGAAAAAAAAGAAGAAGAAGGGAAGAAGAAGAAGAGAGAGGGGAAATGGGCACTGCCCTTAGATTTGAACCGACGGCCCCAGAACTGGTCGAGGCACTACTGTAGCGTATTGACTGTTCAGATTGTGGCTTAGTGGTTGTGGAGGCCAGTGTGTGGCCAATGTTCTCGGGGCTTCGTGGGCCGGAAGTTCGGGCTCGAAGCACTCGCTGGTTCATTGTTTGTGAATGCGATAAGGCTAGGCGTCGCATTCTGAATGCGACGGCCCTGGGTGTCGCATTCTGGTTACCGCCGTTTGAGATCTTCGTCTGCATGTCCGCCGCGTGTCGCGCGTCGGGCGGGCTTGCTGATGTCGGCAGTGGGAAGGCGACGGCCTCCTATGTCGCATTCTTGTCGCGACAATAGGGTGCGTCACGTTCTCAACTGTGAGGTATTTTTAGTTGAGGTCGATCGAACAGAGCTCAGCAAGCTTTGCTCGGCCAGAAGGAGGATGTTTCGCGGGTTTTCTGGGCAATTCGACGTTTTGGGGTCGTTTTCGTCGCACAGAGCGAGGGAAACGCCGAGTGGTTGTCGTTCTTCGCGTTCTTCACAAAGGTAGGGAGATTCCACTCCGTTTTACGCTGTGGATTGTATGTGATGCATGAATAGATTGTTAACTACTTTGTAAACGATAGATACCATGTTAGAACAATGAGTAGATCATGAATAATGGGTTTTTACATCATTTTATATGGTTTAAATGGGAAATCCGGAGATGGGTTCCTGGATTAGGGTTTCTCCTGTGAAGGCGACGGATCAGGGTGTCGTGTTCAAAACATGACAGCCCGACTAGGGTTGCAAACGAACCAATACACTCGACAAGTAACTCGAAACTCGGCTCGATAAAAACTCGACTCGGCTCGTTTATTAGATAAACGAGCCGAGCTTGAACAAAAATATAAGCTCGATACATAAACGAGCCGAGCTTGAACAGAGGTATGCTCGGCTCGAATACGTTCGCGAGCAGCTCGTTAAGATACTCGATAATATACTTGTTAAAATATTCGATTAATTACTCATTAATATATTTAAATTATATTAATTTCTTATTATAAATATGAAAGTATTAATATTTATTTATTTTTAAAGAATTATTATTAATTTATGAACTTATGAATACTGAAATGTAAAAAAATGAAATGCAAGGGTGTAAATATATAAATTATGAATTGAAGAGTATATATACAAATTTTGGCTTTGATTAAATCATGAAAATAAGGGGTAGGAACACAAAATTAACATTTTGAAGGTCCCTGCGCACCGCTGGCCTTCTTCCTCCTCCAGACCAAGCAGCACGACGGCCGCCAGCCCAGCACGGCCAAGGGGCACCGCAGTTGGTCACCGGAGTTTCCGGTGACCCCCGCAGAGCAGCTACTTGGTACCGGACTGGAATCCCTGCAGTTGGAATGCCACCCACGGAGGAGAAGACGTGTCACGCGCGCGGGATTTGCAGGGCCCTCTCGGCGGTGCGACACCGGCGCATGCAGCAGTTCCGTGGAGTTACGGCCACCTCCCGGCGGTGCGACACCGGCGCGGTAGTTCCAGCATCACCGGATGCCATCCACGGTGCCCGCGACGACGTTATCCCCCACCCCATCCACCCCGTCAACATCCACCCCCTCCACCCTCCGCCCACCCTGTCTTCCCAAGCCGTGTTCTCTGTGTATTATCCCATATCGGATATCAAAAGTTACCCCAAGGTGTGAGTTGCTACATAGCAGACCCCCCAGCCCCTTTGCGAGATGTGTCTTCAACTTGAGGCTGTAAAGGCCAAAACGAGTTAAGATGAGTTAAGCAAATCGTTTGCTCAACTCAAGTTCAAATTTGAATAAAATTTTTTTAACTCGTTACTCGATTTTATTCAAAATTTTTTAACTCGTTACTCGATTTTGAGCTCACTTCAATGCTCAGTTTGAACTCGTTCTCGTATACGAGCTGCTTACCGAGCCGAGTTCGAGTAGCCTAAAAAGGCATCGAGCCGAGTTCGAACGACAATGATAATACTCGGCGAGTATCGATCTGAGTTTGAACTCAAATTTAAGTGACCGAGTCGAGTTCGAGCAGACTATTACTCAGCTCGACTCGGATCGTTTGCAGCCCTAAGCCCGACCCATCACGTTCTGCTTCTAAACGTGACCTATCGAGGTGTCGCATTCAGAATGCGACAGAGGACCCTGTCGTGTTAAGGGTCCCGAGGGATGTATGCTTGTGCATGATTATGTCGTTATCGGATTATCGATATGTGTTCTGTGTGGCAATGATAAGCGGTGCATTGGCACTTGTAGAGCTCGAGGAGCGTGTTGTTCACGTGGTTAACGTGGTGTTCACGTGGTTTCAGCGGTGCGCTTGTGGTTTGTGTGTGCGTGGCGAGTAGTACGACACCTACCGTGGTTACCTCTTCAGTTGGGAGCCCCAGGTTTTGTGTGAGCCAGGCACGTGAGTGCTCGGGGCTTGTCCCGGTACTTATGTGCCGTCGAGGTTTGTGTCCTCTTCTTGGACACCCTCACTCTTGTGTAGAGTTGTATGTTTGGATGAGGGAAAGACAGCAGTAGGATAGCAACTTGTGAAAGTTTGTGTTTGTCGCTTATAGCACGCTCGTGGTTGGGGGTTACGGACACCAGTAGACATACTGGGCCCCAGCTAGTCCTGTTTTCCAGTGCCTCACTTTAGGGAGCTCGGGCCGGAGTCCCTAAAGGTGCCAGGCATGGGCCTGCGGTAGTGTGGTCCGTAGGAGTGGTGTTGGTTGGTCTCCACAGTTTCTTGGCTTGTTCTAGTGAAGCTGCAACTGGACCTTTAGTCCGTGGCTGCGAGATTGAGAGGTAGCCTTGTGTGGTTTGTCCGGGTCGGTAGTTGGTGTCGCGAACCAATCTTCGTGGCCCAAGTGTGGAATTTTCTTACTTTTAGCATGTACACCTGGTTGTGGTTTGTCGTTTATTTATTAAAGTTGATTCAGTTAATAGCATGTGGTAAGTGGCATTTACAACTTTAATATCCTGCTTAGTTAGTTCTATAAATTGCTAGCTTATCTTCCTGCTTTGCTACTTATGAGTTTGGTTTTGCTCGGTTTATGGGGGAGTTTCCCTACTGAGCCAGTGACATGTGAGGCTCACCCCTACTCCTTTCAGGTGAGGGAGAGCAAGAGGCTTCTCGCCCTTTGTCTAGTTCAGAGCCGCGTCGTAGCGGAGTTGGGTCTGCACCACCAGCAGTGTAATTTTCTTTCTTGTACACCTCGGGGTATGCCCCAGGTCTTCTTGTACTTGTGTTTGGTTACTGTTGAGAAATGGCTATGTATATTTCATGTAAATATTTGTGAGATGACAATCTTATATATATTTGAGCAGTTTCCTTTATATTTCTACAGACTTGTGAATGGTATCCCTTGCGAGGCTTCGGCTCGTTCACGGGAGGCGGAGTCGAGTCAAGCTCGTTATTAGGTTAACGGGTTTGAACGACAAGGACCGCTACAGTTGGTATCAGAGCAAGGTCCATGTGAATATAAAGGAATCAGAAATTTACATAGCCTTTCCTCTACTTTAGCCCACTGCTGGTAGTTACCCTGGTTTTTGTATTGATTTGTTGTGTGTTGTGTGGTTGGAATGATATTTGTGCAGGATTAGAAATGGCAAACAGGAGAGATTGGGGAGGAGGTGGAGATGAACCCGAGGAGACTACGCATCAGATGATCGAAAGGATATGGGAAAGTCTTACAAAGATCCGTACCAGATTGGATCATCAGGCACTAGTACAGTCAGCAGTAGTAGCACCACCGATAGTGGAGGAGGCAGTACCAGTGGCACCACCCCTACCACCACCAGTAGTTGAGGTACCACCCGTTGTACCTATACTGTAACGCCCCGACGCAGAATATCAGAGTGAAATTACAGTTATTTAAATAGTACAGAGCGATAAATAAATGACAAACCATTGCATAATCGGAATAATATCAAATAAACTCCAACTTCATTAATAATTCATCAAACTCCATTACATTCACTAATCAGAGCCAAAACTAGGGCCCAAAGTACTTTATTCAAATCTAAACTATTACATAATGACTAACTGATGACTAACTAACTATCTACTAAGCACGGGTTGACGAAATGGGTCACTCTTGAGCGTCATCCTCATTCCCCTCCTCGTGAGTGTGGTAATCTCCATCAGACTCACCTGAAACACATGAAATAATAGCGCAGGGTGAGCGAATAGTGCTCATTATATATCTCATGAGAACAAGCATGCTTTAAATGATTAATGTCTTAAATGGCAGGATAACTAGAGAGCATACTCATGTAGAGAAAGGTAACGATAGAAAGAGAATGATAGCACTAGAACATGGAAAATAGCACAGCAAGTACGATAAAGGTTTGGCCATGTAACGATATAGCATGTAAAGTTGCACAACGGTGCACTAGTAACGATAGCACTTGTATAGATAGCACTTATATATATTGCACTGATTGATTGTCATAGATTTAAATCTTGATAGTATAATGGCACTGGATGTATGCCAACATCCTGATCATTTTAACTCCCATGGGCAAATGGCACTTTTCGGGTGCTCCTCCCAGGACCAGATCGGGCCCTATTGCACTGGCATAAGTTATATTTCTTATCTTAGACAATCATAGGGATAGCCAAATAGAGTACTAAGAATAGATGAGAATAGTAGATGAATAGACGAGAGAGTGGAGAGAACGTGAATAGATGAGAGTATAAAGATAATAGATGAGATAAGGGTATAATCATAAAACAACATTAAACCGACGATAGTCACAGTTGCACGGCACTAGGTCAGGTGCCAGCAGTCTGGTAGAAGTTACCACCGCCCACTAGCCGTGCTAAAACATAGACTAGATGGTCCAGCGTGATCACAAGGTAAGAAGGAAACACACTAAGGCCGTTGGATCGTACTGATCCCTAAGGGTGTAACGGGATTTAAGGGTACAATCAACTCGTCGGCTAAGGACGTGCGTTAAAGCCACTGAGACTTACAGAGGCCTTGACAAGGAGTCCCTGGTCCAATCAGGAGTATTCCCAATGGAGAGGTGGTCCATTCCAAGAGAAGTGTGTAACGAAACGTTGTCCATCTTGCCTCGAGTGCTCGAAGGCAGAGGGATGCGATACGGTGTACAAAGCTCGCGAATAAAATGAAGACAAGTGTCATTTAAATAATATGGAAATTTAAGTGAAATAATTACACTTAATAATTACCAGATATATTATTGAGTATTTTAATAAGGTCTCATTGCAAATAATAATGTTTAGTGTATGCAAGTGTAAGAAATCATGAGAGTATGATAAATCATGCACATGGCTTTTAATTAATGAGATTTATTTAAATATTGACAAATAATAATATTCAGGTTAATTCTAATCTTAACAGTGCATGATTTAACTTAAACAATGGTTAAAAGGCATAAATAGTAGGTGCATAAGGGCAAATAATAGTTCTGTCCGAAAATCTTAAACGCGACGGGGGTACCCGTTGCGATTCAAGTTGCGACGGGGCGGTCCAGGTGCGACAGACGAACCGGCCGGCTGGCGCAGTTCGGGAGGAAAACGCGATGGTGTGGGCTGTCGCATTCATAATGCGATGGACCGGCCAGCCGCATCCCCTCTGAGATCGCGACGGTTGGGTCGTCGCGATTTCAGAGGGGTGGCCCGACCAAGAAAAGGGGATCTGCCCTTTTGGGTTTGGTCCTTCCCTCCCATGCATGATACATAGCTCTTCTAAAATCAATATAAAATTGCACGATGATCCAAAAATTATGAAACTAATTTTAAATGAAAGTAGACTCATAGATCTATCAACAAGCATGAGTAATTAGGAAACGAACAAGGTTTGTGTATGCTTTAACAAGGTTACATTTCGGTGATCTAAACATGCGTAGTCATGGAAAATGGTTTAATTAGCAACGATTACATGATGGAAATTAGGGAAAATAGGGGCGTTTGAAAGCTAATAGCATGTAGTATTTATAAGAATATTTTTAGGGCATGGGATCAAGTACATGCATGGATTGAAAGTAATCATGAAGGTTCGAGTACATAGAGATGACATGGATTGAAGTATTTAATACTCCTTCATGGAGCAACGAAAAATAGGGAAATCATGGGGCTTTGATAGATGGATGTATAGGCTACCTATGGCCGAAGTTAATCGATTTGTGCTTGAGAGATTGCCTACCTTTTCTTGTTGTAATGGAAATCTAGGGTTGATGACGAAGAGGAAGAAGAAAACCCCTTTCTCCAAGCTCCTCCTCTTCTTGCTCCTCGTCCTCAGCCTTCCCTCCTCGTCCTCCAGAGCCCCAGCAACAAAATGAGGCTTGATAGGGCCGAATTAGGGTGTGTATAGCTTGTGTAAGAGTCCTTTCTAGTTAAAACTCTTCTCTCCCCTTCAAACTCCGATTTTTCACTATTATCTCCCTATTTTCTAGCCATTATCTACCTAAAAGGATAGGGAAGAGGTCTAATTTCGTGGCCAAGGGGTTAGGATGGGATGAGGGCTCTTGTTTTGGATAATTATGGGTTAATTTTATGCTTATCTTAACCCTTTTTATTTATTAATTAATTAGGTATGAAATTGGCTTAATTAACTCCCATCCCATGATGGGCTCTTCACATTTGGGCCCATTCTTTTGGATTTGAACTATTAGTACAACCCATTCCTAATTTAGCTTAATGGGTTTTGATTTTATTCCCTTTTATTCCATTTATTCCTTCTTTATTTTAATTTAATCTATTTATCACATTTATTTAATTAAAATTTTATTTTATTTAGGATTTTAAAAATCAAGGTTGCTACATGTACCTCCTGGAGTATCAGCACGGATAGTCAGTGTGGAGGAGCCTACATCACTAGTGGAGAGGTTTCTGTGGTTGCAGCCACCCACATATTCAGGAGGTCCAAATCCCGACACAGCAGAGCACTGGGTGCATGAAATAGAGAGAGTTTTTGTTATTATGAGGTGTTCTCAAGCTAATAGAGTGTTGCTAGCTGCCTATCAGTTGCGTGGGTTCGCACAAGAATGGTGGAGATTGAAGATGCAGACAGTATTTGTGGGAAGGACAGAGGACGCCATCACCTGGCCAAAGTTTTTGACAGTCTTCAATGATACTTTCTTCCCGGTTTAGATACAGCAGGCTAAGAGGGAACAGTTCCGAACGTTGCAGCAAGGGAACTGTCAGTGTTAGAATATTAGATGAGGTTCATGGCGTTGAGTAGATATGCTCTATATGTGGTTACTGATAACACTATGATGGTGGAATATTTTATTCGAGGATTGCAACTAGAACTTTAGGATGCAGTAATTACTTTGATGTGCAGAACAGTGGAAGAAGCATCGCAGAGAGTAGTAATTCTGGAGAGGACTGTGTAGGCTAGGCAGTCCAGAGGAGCAGGGACAGGTAGTTTTCGACTTTCGCAGCAGTCTGCAGGTATTAGTAAGGGTAAAGCACCCTCAGGAGCATCGTCATCATCAGGGTTTGCAAAGTGGGGTGGTAAATTGAAGAAGATGTTTAGAGGACGAGGAGGTGGCAGGTAGTAGGGCTTTCAGCCAAGTTTTCAGCAGGGTCGAGGTGCCAGGCCAGTATTGGAGGAGTCGCAGCAGAGTACGGCAGGGCAGCACGTAGCTTTCCCAGGTTTTTGGTGTTATAATTGTGGGCAACCGAGGCATTTAGCTAGAAATTGTCCACTACCTCGGGAATACAGTTATGGCAGAGGGACTCAACAGCAGCAGCAGCCAATCCAGCAGCCAGTAGAGCGAGGCAGAGGTGCACCATACCAGAGAGGAGGACATGGTCGAGTTATGGCAGTTACCAAAGCTCAGGCAGAAGCATCCAATCTAACTGAAGGTATATTACCTCTTTTTTATTTTTCTGCTAGAGTGTTGATTGATCTGGGTGCTTCACATTCATTTATTTCCGAGGATTTTCTAGATAGCATGGTACATCCCCTAGAAGAAAGCCAGTGTGAGTTGGTAGTAGAGGTTCCCTCAGGAGGTTTCATGCTTACTTCATGTTTCTTAAATGAGGTTCCAATAGTGATTCAGGGGAACCAGTTGTCAGCAAGGTTGTATGCTTTGTCATTAAAGGTTATGATGTGATTTTGAGGATGGATTGGTTAGAAACCTATGGGGCATTAGTAGATTGTAGAAAGAAGAGAGTAAGATTTTGCAAGGCTAGTGAAGCAGTGTTTGAATTTCAAGGTATGCCCTTCTACACTCCTAAGTTTATTATTTCTGCACTTAGGGCTAGAAGGTTGATTAATGCGGGGTGTGTTGCGTACCTTGCTTCGGTTAGTTTAGTTGAGTCAAATAAGTCTGTAGATTCAGTACCGGTAGTCAGAGAATTTGCAGATGTGTTTCCAGAAGATTTGCTAGGGTTAGCCCCACACAGGGAGGTGGATTTCACAGTCGAGTTGCAGCCAGGCAGTATGTCGATTTCAAAGGCACCTTACAGAATGGCACTGGCAGAGCTGAAGGAATTGAAGAAGCAGTTGCAGGAGCTGTTAGAGAAAGGTTTTATTAGACCCAGTCATTCACCGTGGGGAGCACCAGTATTGTTTGTTAGAAATAAAGATGGCAGTCTAAGAATATGCATTGATTACAGGCAGCTGAATAAGGTCACCATCAAGAATAAGTATCCACTCCCTACGATAGATGATTTATTTGATCAACTCCAGTCGGCCAAGGTATTCTCTAAGATTGATTTGAGGTCAGGATATCATCAGCTGAGGATCAAGGAAGAAGACATAGATAAGACAACTTTTAGGACTAGATATGGGCATTACGAGTTTGTTGTTATGCCATTTGGGTTGACCAATGCGCCAGCAGCATTCATGAATTTGATGAACAAGATATTTTACCCGTATCTAGATCAATTCATTGTAGTTTTTATTGATGATATTCTGGTGTATTCAGCGTCAGAAGAGGAGCATGCAACACACTTGAAGATCACATTACAGACTTTGAGAGATCACCAGTTGTATGCCAAGTTTAGCAAATGTGAGTTTTGGCTGAAAGAGATTCAGTTTTTGGGTCATGTAATATCAGGTGCAGGTGTTGCAGTTGATTCGGCCAAGGTAGAAGCAGTGATGAAATGGGAAGAACCGAAGACAGTGACAAAGATCAAAAGTTTTCTGGGTTTGGCAGGATATTATAGGCACTTCATCCAGGATTTCTCAAAGATAGCAGCTCCAATGACAAGGTTGACAAGGAAAGGGGTACCCTTTGTGTGGTCTTCAGATTGCAGACGTAGTTTTGCAGAGTTGAAGAAGAGGCTTACTACAGCACCAATACTGGAAATTCCATCAGGCAGTGGTGGATTTGTATTGTACATAGATGCATCCAGGAGAGGTTTAGGAGCAGTATTAATGCAGCATGGAAATGTGGTAGCCTATGCATCCAGGCAGTTGAAGAAGCATGAAGAGAATTATCCAACACATGATTTAGAGTTGACAGTAGTTGTCTTTGCACTGAAGATTTGGTGGCATTATTTGTATGGCGAGAGGTTCGATATATTCACTGATCATAAGAGTTTAAAATACATCTTCTCCCAGAATGATCTAAATTTGAGGCAGCGTAGATGGATGGAATATTTGAAAGATTATGACTTCAGTTTGGCATACCATCCAGGCAGAGCTAAAGTGGTGGTAGATACACTGAGCAGAAAGGCAGTTATGAATCAACTTATGATCAGAGAATGGAAATTATATGAAGATGTAGCAGAGACTTCATTATACGTGCCAAATAGTCAGCGGCGAGCAATATTAGCAAGCAGCGCAGTGGAACCTTCTCTATACTGGCAGATAGTGGAAGCGTAGAGAACAGATGACAGTTTAGCTGATATTGTGAGAATGGAAGAGGTGACTCTTGATAATGACAGCGTGGTCATACTCAAGGGTCGGTTATATGTGCCAGCAGATGCTGAGGTCAGACAAAAAGTGTTAGAGGAAGCTCACAGGTCCAGGTACACCATTCACCCAGGCAGCACGAAGATGTATCAAGATTTAAAGAAGAACTTCTGGTGGCCTAATATGAAGAAAGAGATTGCAGAATTCATAGCAAGATGTGTAGTGTGTCAGTAAGTGAAGGCAGAGCACCAGAGGCCGGGAGGACTGTTGCAGCCATTACCCAGTGGAAATGGGATGATATTGCCATGGATTTTGTAGTTGGTTTGCCTAGGACTTCAGCAGGTCATAATGGTATTTGGGTTTTTGTGGGTAGATTGACTAAGGTTTGCAGATTATTTCCAGTAAGTATGTCATGGTCAGTGGATAGATTAGCCAGATTATATGTAGAAAGAATAGTACCTTTGCATGGGATTCCAGTCACCATTGTTTCAGATCGGGATTCTAGGTTTACTTCAGGTTTCTGGAGGAGTTTGCAGAGAGTGGTCTGCACAAAATTGAGGTACAGTTCAGCTTATCATCCACAAACAGATGGGCAGATAGAAAGGACCATTCAGACAATAGAAGATATGTTAAGAGCTTGCTATTTAGTATGGGGAGGTGTATGGGAGCGCCACTTGGGCATGGTAGAGTTTGCAAATAATAACAGTCATCATGCGAGCATCAGAATGGCACCTTATGAAGCATTGTATGGCAGACCGTGCAGGACACCATTAAATTGGCATGAGGTAGGCGAAAGACAGGTTATGGGTCCAGAGCTGATCCGCCAGTGTGTAGAAATAGTAAAATTTATCAAGGAAAAGCTTCAAACAACGCAGAGTCACCAGAAGAGTTATGCAGACACCAGACGCAGGCCTTTGTAGTTTGAAGTCAGAGATTATGTCTTTTTGAAGATTTCTCCTACCAAGGGTGTGCTCAGGTTCAGTAAGAAGGGCAAATTGAGTCCAAGATATGTTGACCCATTCCAGATATTAGAAAGAATTGGTGAAACAACTTACAGATTGGATCTACTAGCAGATTTCACAGATGCTCATGACGTGTTTCACGTCTCAATGCTCAGAAGGTACATTAGAGATCCTTCCCAGGTGGTCAGTTACCAGAGAGATGATTTGAAGCCAGACATGACAATGCCGGAATATACAGTGCAAATCACAGGTCGCAGAACCCAAAAGCTCAGAAATAAAGAAATTGAACTAGTGAAAGTCAGATGGGAGAACAGACAGGGCGGAGAGGATACGTGGGAGTTAGCAGAGGAAATGATGAAAGCGTATCCATACTTGTTTGAGTAAGCTTTTAATTCTTTTAGGTGATAGTACCATGCTTGTTTAATTGAGGGTTTTTAGTGTTGAGTTTCCTTCTTAAATTTCGAGGACGAAATTTCTTTTAGGTGATAGTAATGTAGCGTATTGACTGTTCAGATCGTGGCTTAGTGGTTGTGGAGGCCAGTGTGTGGCCAATGACGTGTGTTACAGGTGTTTATGTAGATTCTTGAGGCTTCGTGGGCTGGCAGTTCCGGTCCAAAGCACCCGTTGGTTCACTGTTTGTGAACGCGACAAGGCTAGGTGTCACGTTCTGAACGCGACGGCTCTGTGTGTCGTGTTCTGGTTACCGCCATTTGAGGTCTTCGTCTGCATGTCCGCTGCATGTCGCGCACCGGGCGGGCTTGCTGACGTCGACAGTGGGAAGGTGACGACCTCCTACGTCGTGTTCTTTTCACGATAGTAGGGTGCGTCGCGTTCTCAACTATGAGGTGTTTCTAGTTGAGGTCGACCGAATAGAGCCCAGCAAGCTCTGCTCGGTAGGAGGAGGAGGTTTCACGGGTTTTCTGGGTGATTCGACATTTTGGGGCCGTTTTCGGCGTGGTCTCGCTGCGAGGACGTCGCACGAAGCGGGGGAAACGCCGAGTGGTTGTCGTTCTTCGTGAAAGTAGGGAGATTCTGCTCCGTTTTACGCTGTGGATTATATGTGATGCATGAATAAATTGTTAACTGCTTTGTAAACGATAGATACCATGTTAGAACAATAAGTAGAGCATGAATAATGGGTTTTTACATCGTTTTATATGGTTTTCATGGGAAATCCGGAGATGGGTTCCTGGATTAGGGTTTTGCCTGTGAAGGCGACGGATCAGGGTGTCGCGTTTAGAACGCGACAGCCCGACCCGTCGCGTTCTACTTCTGAACGCGACCTATCGGGGTGTCGCATTCAGAAGGTGACAGAGGACCCTGTCGCGTTAAGGGTTCCGAGGGCTATATGCTTGTGCATGATTATGTCGTTATCGGATTATCGATATGTGTTCTGTGTGGCAATGGTAAGCAGTGCATTGGTACTTGTAGAGCTTGAGGAGTGTGTTGTTCACGCGGTTAACGTGGTGTTCACATGGTTTGAGCGGTGCGCTTATGGTTTGTGTGTGCGTGGCGAGTAGTACGACGCCTACCGTGGTTACCTCTTCAGTTGGGAGCCCCAGGTTTTGTGTGAGCCAGGCATGTGAGTGCTCGGGGCTTGTTCCGGTACTTGTGTACCATCGAGGTCTGTGTCGTCTTCCTGGACACCCTCACTCTTGTGTAGAGTTGTACATCCAGCTGAGGGAAAGATGGCAGCGGGACAGTGACTTGTGAGAGTTTGTGTTTGTCGCTTGTAGCATGCTCGTGGTTGGAGGTTACGGACATCAGTAGACGTATTGGGCCTCAGCTAGTCCTGTTTTCCAGTGCCTCACTTTAGTGAGCTCGAGCCGGAGTCCCTAAAGGTGCCAGACATGGGCCTGCGACAGTGTGGTCCGCAGAAGTGGCATTGGTTGGTCTCCACAGTTTCTTGGCTTGTTCTAGTGGGGCGGCAGCTAGACCTTTAGTCCGTGGCTGTGAGACTGAGAGGTAGTCCTGTGTGGTTTGTCTGGGTCGGTAGCTGGTGTCGCGAACTAGTCTTCGTGGCCCGAGTGTGGCATTTTCCTACTTTAGCACGTACACCTGGTTGTGGTTTGCCATTTATTTATTAAAGATGATTCAGTTAATAGCATGTGGTAAGTGGCATTTACAGCTTTAATATCTTGCTTAGTTAGTTCTATAAATTTCTAGCGTAGTTTCCTGCTTTGCTACTTGTGAGTTTGGTTTTGCTCGGTTTCTAGGGGAGTTTCCCTACTGAGTCAGACTTGTGAGGCTCACCCCTACTCCTTTCAGGTGAGGGAGAGCAGGAGGCTTCTCACCCTTCGTCTAGTTCAGAGCCGCGTCGTAGTGAAGTTGGGTTGCACCACATGCAGTGCAATTTTCTTTCTTGCACCTCAGGGTATGCTCCAGGTCTTCTTGTACTTGTGTTTGGTTACTGTTGAGAAATGGCTATGTATATTTCATGTAAATATTTGTGAGATGGCAATCTTATATATATTTGAGCAGTTTTCTTTATATTTCTATGGACTTGTGAATGGTATCCCTTGCGAGGCTTCGGCTCATTCACGGGAGGCAGAGTCGGGTCAAGCTCGTTATTAGGTTAACGAGTTTGAACAACAAGGACTGCTACAACTATGATGCATTAAACCTTAATGGGTTAGCCCGACGTGACGCGTTAGCCATTAACATGTCTACCCACTTCAACACCACTTGGAAAAGTTGGTTAAAGTCTCGACAAATGTGCTACCTAGAATGCGTCAGTCTAACAAGAAGCTTCTACAAAAGTACGCACCCTGACACATAACAAGACCATTCTGACCGCAAAATGACAAACTGACACAACGATTGGGATATCTTAACGCATCGGACCCCAATGTGTGTTACCAATGGTATCGTGTTAGCCTGGGCAAACGCCTTAAGAAGGCGTCCAACCCTCAAGTCGCGATAAGGAGGACAAAGCCAAAAGGGGGTCAATCTGGTCCAAGAGGCCCGAATATTACATCATATGCTCCACTGTATGTTAAACTTTTCATGTTCAAGGCAATTCTTAACATATGTTCTATTTCACTAACATACATGCTATATTCACTAACACATGCTCCACATTCACTAACATATATTGTACAATCACTAACATTTGCTCCATAGTATGTTAGACTTTTCTTGTTCAGGGTAGTTCTTAGCATATGTTCATTTTCACTAACGTATATGTTATATTCACTAACATATGCTCCAAATTCACTAACATATATTGTATATTCGCTAACATATGCTCTATAGTATATAAGACATTTCTTGTTATGGGTAAAGTTATTAACATACGTTCGTTTTCACTAACATATGTGCTATATTCACGAAAATATGATCACAATTCACTAAAAAGTATATTCACTAAAATATGCTCTCCAACATGTTAGACTATTCTTGGAGCATATGTAAGACTATTCTTGTGATGGGCAAATTTCTTAACGTATGTTCGATCTCACTAACATATGTGCATATCTCACTAATATATGATGTAGATTCACTATCATATACTTTTGATTCACTAACATATGCTATTGTAAGACTTGTACTGGGCAAATTTCTTAACATATGTTCGTTTTCACTAATATATATGTTATATTTAGTAACATATGATCTCAATCCACCAACATATATTATAGATTCACTAACATATACTCCACAGTATGTTAGACTTTTCTTGTTATGGGCAAAATTATTAACATAGGTTTGTTTTCACTAACATATGCTTACTTTCACTAATTAACACATCCTTCAGATTCACAAACCTATATATGCTCCATAGTATGTAATTTTTTTTTTGTTATGGGAAAAGTTCTTATCATAGGTTTAGATTCACTAACATATAGTACACATTTATTAATATATGCTCCAAATTCACTAAAACATATTGAATATTCACTACCATATGCATTCATAGTATGTAAGACGTCTTATAATGGGCAAAGGTTTTAACATATGTTCATTTTTCACTAACATATATGTATATTCACTAACATGACACTAAGATATACTTTAGATTCATTAACATATGCATTATAGTATGTTATTCTTGTAGTGGGCAACGTTCTTAACATACATTGGTTTTCACTAATATATATGCTATATTAACTAGATATGCTCCTTATTCACTAATATACACTATATAGTCAACATATGCTCCATAGTATGTAAGACTTGTTGTAATGAGAAAAGTAATTAACATACGTTTGATTTCACTAACATATGTGTTAATTTCACAAACATATAATGTAGATTCACTAACATGTAGTTTAGATTCACTAATATATGTTTCACAATATGTAAGACTTCTTGTAATGGGCATAGTACTTAACATACATTAAATTTCTCTAATATATATGCTATCTTTACTAACATATGCTTCAAATTCACTAGCAGATATTATATATTCACTAACATATACTCCACAACATGTAAAACTATTCTTATAATAGGCAAAGTTCTTAACATGCATTCAATTTCACTAACATATGAATGTAGATTCATTAACATATTTTTGATTCACTAATATATGCTCCAGATTATGTAAGACTTCTTATAATGGACAAAGTTCTTAACGTAGGTTCGTTTTCACTAATATGTGTGATATATTCACTAAATATGATCCAAATTTACTAATATATATATCCTACAAAGTATGTAAGACTTTTCTTGTAATAGTCAAAGTTCTTAACATATGCTCTATTTCTCTAGCATATAAACGATATTCACTAACATTTGCTCTAGATTCTATTCAAAACATTGTATAAAACCAGTCATACACATAAATTGAATGACTTTCTATACCTCAAATCATATACAAAAAGATACAAAACTTTCTATCCCCCCCCCCATATACAAATAAATAGGCATATGACTTTCTATATAAAAAATCCTTAAAGACACATCAACCTCCCATTCTGCATGTGGTGTGAAGGCTGCCATGTTTACATCACTAGTATGGGGTGCATGGGCTACTTGTGGGTCATGCAGGAGAGCGACTACGGGAACACCAGAGAGAGCGGGGAGCCACAATAGTTATTGGGGTCTTGCGAATAGCTTTCTTCCCCCTGCGTGGACAACACATAACGACATATCCACCATTTCGTTACTATACATATAAATGTAACAATTATTTATCCAAGTTGAAATATCATAGGTTCACATTCATAAAGATAATTGGTTTGGAGATGCACAATAAGTGGCCTGTTGAGTTGTGTGTTTTGATGATGACATATTGATGATGATAACACTCTCATACTTTGATTTTAATGATGACTAAAACATTTGGTTGTGAATGTTGTCCAAATACTCACACTTAGTTTTGATGATGACATATATCACAATGATACCAAAACAACATGTTCTTTATGCTTAGTGTTTAATATTTTACTAATAATGACATGTTTTGATGGTCTACTCTTCATATTTACAGGTTTGCAAAGTTTTGTCAAAAGAGTGTCAACACTACTTGATAGATAGGTCGACACTACCAGACTGCCCAGCAAGTTTCTGAAGAAAAAGTCAGATTAAGGTCGACACTACTTGTCAGATAGGTCGACACTACCAGACTGCCCAATAAGTTTCTGAAGAAAAAGTCAGAGTTTGCAAAGTTTTGTCAAAATAGTGTCAACACTACATGATAGATAGGTTGACACTACCAGTATGCTCAGCAAGTTCCTGAAAAGCTGCCAGTAAGGTCGACACTAGTTGAGAGTAAGGTCGACACTAGTTGTCATCTAGTGAACCAATTTTGGAGATACTCTCAGGAGGTTGACATTGTCTGTTGATCAGGTGACACTAGTGTCTGCCAGGTCGATTCTAATGTTCTGCCAGTTAAGAGAAATTGGAATTACTGATCAGTAGTGTCGACACTATGGGAATGTAGGTCGACACTCTTTTTATGTAAACTCAGAATTGAACAGAGCATAGAATCCAGCGGCTGTGATCTCTTTCTGAGATCTTTTTGAGAGATGCTATATTTACCAAATTGCCCTTTCATCCAAGTGGCAATGAGGTAAAGGCCTTTTGGACACGTGGTAGCCTTGTGTGCACCCTAGGTTTGAGTGTACACCTTTCTCACGTGTTTGGGTCTGCACAGTGGCTATATTAGCCTCCATCTCATTTGAAGCAGCCATCCCTTTCAACAATTCATCGATTCCATCAAAGAGGACTTGGGGATCAAGGCCAAGCAGTGAGAGAAAGCTATGGAGTGCATAAAGAGGAGCAGATCAAGAAGAAAGCAGCAGAGGAAGAAGAAGGAATTATGCAAGTAACAGATTTGAAAATAGAGCTTCATTGATTTTGCACAGAAGAAGCATCAGAGCTGATAAGAAGAAGAAGAACTGAAGGCAGGTGCAAGAGGAAGCCAGAGAAAGAGTAGAAGCACAAAGTTCTACATCCGTGGAGGAGCTCAAGAGCAAGAGTTCAGATCTAAAATTCTCTATAAATCAGATCTGAAACAGAGTACTGCGAATTGAGGTTAGTTTGAAGAATTTTAGATCAAATTGGTTGAGAAGCACAACCAGATGATGCATATGCGCAAGATGATCTGAAGCACATCTTCAACTCTCAAGATCTGAAGACTCAGAGTTCAGATTACACAGTCCAAAGGGAATTGGGCAAAACCGAAGGACTGGTGTTTGAGGATTTGTCTCCCTTAACTCCGATCTTCTGTGTATTTGATTTTTCTGTTTAAACTTTTTTTCCGAACTTGTTGAGTGCTCCTACTGATGTTAGGAGTGTTGATCCATACTGAGTGAGTGTGGATTGAGGAGATCTGTGTGATCTTGAAGCTGTGAATCAGCGGATAAGCTGTGTAATCAGCGGTGTGCAAGCTGTGAGTCAGCGTTCAAGCTATGAGTCAACATGTGTTTGAAGCTGTGAATCAGCGGTTTAGTGAAGCCTCAATTAGTTTGAGTGAGGGGCGGACGTAGGTCTCCGTCTGGGAGCCGAACCACCTAAAAAATCTCCTGTGCAATGGTTTGATCTATTTTCTTCTAGATGCTTGCATAGGTTTCTGCATTCACATTGCTTATCTAACTTCTACCCACATCGATTCACACATTCTCATCAGTTCAGTAAGACTGTGAATCTGATTAGATCTTTTAATGTGAAGTCATATTTTTAATTTGCTTAAGCTTCCGCTGAATTTTGTATTGATCTATTCAACCCCCCCTTCTAGATCTGTTCACATATACATTTTCGATCCAACAATTGGTATCAGAGCCTTGGTCTCTACTCTTGTGGTTTAATAGCCCATAGAGTACTTGTGAAATGGATCTAAGGGGATATATGCCAGAAGGGCACTCTATGTATAGACCTCCTTATTTTGATGGTTCAAACTATACTTACTGGAAAACTCGTATGCAGGTTTTCTTAAGAGCCCAGAATCATCAAATCTGGAAGGTAGTGAATAGTGGACTATATGAGCTCCCAGAGAATGAAGAAGAATGGACGACAGAGCAAGTCAAGAAGTCAAATGCTATTTGGAGTGCAATGAACATCATGCACTGCTCTCTTCATCCAATGGAGTTATCAAGAGTCTCCTCATGTGCAACGGCCAAAGAAGTATGGGATCGTCTAATGGTAATTTATGAAGGTACTTCTGAGGTAAAGGAAACCAAACTCAATCTGTTAATTTTTGAGTATGAAGCCTTTAAAATGGAAAATGATGAAACCATCTCAGAGATGTATGGTAGGTTAACTCTTTTGACAAATGGCTTGAAGAGTCTAGGAAAAACATTTACTAAATATGAACTTGTCAGGAAAATTCTTATATCCTTAACTTCTATGTGGCACACAAAGGCTACTGTAGTTGAAGAGTCTAGAAATTTGTCTACAATGACTGTTGATCAATTGATTGGTTCCTTAATGACATATGAATTGGGTCTGAAAAGAACAGATAATGATATGAAGAAAAAGAAGTCACTAGCACTTAGAGCAAGTCCAAATTTGAAAGAAACAACTGAGGAAGAAAAATCTTCAAGCTCAGGTGACTCAAGTGAATCTGCCTTGCTTACAAGAAAATTCAGAAAGTTTCTAAGAAAAGAAGGTAAAAAATTCTTACTAAAGAACCTCAGGTAAACAACTCTTTCAAGCAGAAAAAATTTGCTAATAAAAATGCTAACAGAGTTGTTTGTTATAATTGCAGAAAACTAGGGCATGTAAAACCAGAATGCCCAAATGTTCAGAAAGAGTTTCAACTCAAGTGGAAGAGAAATAAGCCCAAAGCTATGATTGGAACTTGGAGTGATGAAGAAGATGATGAGGAAGAAGAAAATTCAGAAGATGACGAGGATTCAATTACAGAAACAATTCACCCTCTTGAATCTCAACATTTTGAATGATACTTGATCAGAATCTCGTACTTTTGTTCTCATTTGAAATAAACTCACACATCACTACTCTGTGTGAATGATTCAATTACAGAAACAATTCTTGGCTTATTCTTTATCTCTTCATGTTTCATTCGAATCAAATTCAAGGTTCCTTTGATATTTTTATATGAGAAAGAAGATGAGAAAGAAGAAAATTCAGAAGATGATGAGGATGAAAGCATAATAGGCTTGATGGCTAGAGAGAATTCCAATGATTTGGTAAACTCCAATGATTTTCTGAATTCATGTTCTACTTCTGACAGTGATAATGAAGAATTATCTTATGATGATTTGAAAAATCTTTGTGAACATTTGTATAAAAGAATAAAGAAAATGAAATCTGAAAATAAGATTCTAAAACTTGAAATCCAAGCGAATGAGACCATGTTAAAAAATTGTCAAATCATTTCAAAAGAAAATGAAAATCTGAAATCTGAAGTTGAACATTTAAAGAAATAAATTGCAAACATGGCTCATGATCATCAAGTAAATGAAAAACTTAAACAACTTGTTGAAGAAAATCAATATCTGAAAAAGAAAATTGAATGCATGTTGTATGACAAACCATCAGACAGTGATTGTAAGAATTTAAGTAACAAAATTGTTGAATTGGAAAAGCACATTGCACAATTTGATAATGAAAAGAATAAAATGAAAAATGGTTTGGATGCCATGCTGAATCAACTCCAATTTTCAGAAAAAGAAAAATTTACATTAAAAGTTGAAAAGGAAAAGATGAAAAATGAGCTTTTTACTGCTTTGGAGAAAGTGAAAGTTTTTGAAATGAATAAAACTGTTGCTAACAAGAACTTCATTTTATCAAATGAAAAATCAGTAAAAGTCCTTGTTCAGAAAAATGTTCAGAAATAAAAGGAGAAAATAAAGAAAAACATAGCAAATAAAGAGAAACATGTGTTTGCTAAAAATCAAAAACAGAAATTTGAAAAACAAACAGGCTTCTACAAAGGTTCCCAATCTTCTTCATCAACTCAAAGTGCTCCAAGGCAAGCTTCAAATCCATATCAAGTTAGAAGCTACCAAAAGGTAAATGCTCCTCAAAAGAAAATGGGGTTCCAGCATAGGTACTCAAGAAAAGGTATGCACCATGTAAGGAATTCTCAAACTTGTTTTTATTACAATAAACTTGGTCATCTTGCTAAACATTACTGGAATAAAATTCAAACTTTCAATAAACATGCCAAATCAGTCCAATGCTTTACATGTCATAAATTTGGTCACATTTCTAGAGATTGTTGGTACAGAAATGATTATTTTGTGCATGCTCCGAAATTCCATACTAATGCATATGTCAACAAATATAGGAATAAATATCATATTCATACTAAAAATGTTCAGAAATTCCATGTGTATAAGCACAGTAATGTTGCACAAAATCATTTTATTCTTGCTCATATCAAAAATCCAAAAAACAGAAAAATTCATAAAAACATAGATGCATTGTACAAGAAGAAGAAGAATTCTGGAACTAATTCTGCTCATAGTTCCATTAATGAAAACATTGTATCTATAAAAAAATTAAAATCTGTGTGGATTCAAAAACCATTGTTGATTTCTAACACTGGTTTCATTACAGAACCCAAGGAAGTGTAGGTCCCAAAGGTAGCTTGATCAGCAAGCTATTGAGCCTTGTAGCCATGCCTTTTCATCCAGAATCAAGTCAATGGCTATGCAAGGTATGAAAAGTTGGAGAACACAGGTAAAATCTTTGAAAAAGAAATGAAGAGTGTTCAGGTAAAATCTCATATCATTTCATAATTAAATTGCTTGAGTTGGAATAACTTTTTAGATCTTTATCCGAACAATAGAAATTGTGTTGTATTGCTGCCCCTAACAATAATTCATCTTAGCAATAGATATCATGGATGTATTAACTTGCTTGCATGAATTTACCCATGATTGTCAGTGCACATTAAACTCCCTATGACTTCTTGGTATATCAAATGGTGAAATGTGGAAGGACAAGTTATGCTTGTCTGAAAACTATCATTATGCGTGAGTAAAATACTCCGCCAAGTACCAAAAGTCATGCTTTGAATAAAGCTAAATGTGTGCATAATCATGTGTGAATTGATTACAATTTTTTCCCATGCATATGTTAAGGGGGAGAAAATTTTAAAAGGTGCAAAAATTGTTCTTGCTGCTGCATTCTGATTGAGTTTTTTCAAGATCATGTGTCGACACACTGAAGATCATATGTCAACACAATTTGTTCAAGTTTGTGTTCAGAAATGCTCATCTTGAATCTGTGTTAGATAGTAAATTGAGGACAAATCGTCTAGATTCTGAAATTGTTGTGTTGTGATGATGTTCATGTTGCTTGAAATAAATCAGTCATGTTCACCATCTTGAATCTTAATATTTTGAATGATACTTGATCAGAATCTCATACTTTTGTTCTCATTTGGAATGAACTCACACATCACTGCTCTGTGTGAAGGATTCAATTACAGAAACAATTATGGGCTTATTCTTTATCTCTTCATGTTTCATACAAATCAAATTCAAGGTTCCTTTGATATTTTTATATGAGAAATGAAAATTTAAATATCTGAAATATTGGTGCTCTTGGATTAAACATGAAGATGAAAAATAAGATATTGAGTAATGTGTCTATCTTTATCCTCAAAGCTTACTTTAGATTTTTATTGCAAAACACTTTAAGTAGGCACTTGAGAAGTCTTGAGTTTTATATCACAAGAAATTCTGAAGTTTTGTTTTTAACAAATGATAAGAGTGATATCTTAACAACTCTAGACCATGATCTATTAAGGGAAAAGCTACTTGTCACCTAATGAAAAGTAATGAATGTTCTGAAAGAAAATTTTCAAAAAAAAAAAAAAGGTGAAATTGCAGAGCAATGATTAGTACACTGAGTAACCAGGTTATTCCACCTGAGACGTGGTTGAACTTGAGTAAAAGGTGGTGCTAAGTTATCTCTGTTCAAAAAGAAGCAAACAAATGATTAACATGCCTAGTAGTCAGGCACTCTTGCACTGGGTAAGTGTATGTGCTTGCACGAAAAGTATGAATTTAATTTTCTTTGCTAAATTTTCTAAAATATCTAAAATGAAAGAAATAAAAAGAAAAAGAAAAAGGTGTACAAAGTGCAGCTAACCTAAAATAGAATTCATGTTGTTCAAGAATGTTAAAATGTTATTCTACATTGTGTTAGGATCAAAACCTTGATTTTCGAATGATATACACTCTTGACAACTCAATTTAGATCACAAAAATCATGTCACTTTTGTAAATAAAATTTCTGAAGTGATTTTTTTGATGATAAAGAACTGACATAAGAACTCATTCAAAAATCATCTTTATTTTTAACCATTGCTGCACAATATGAAAGGTACAATTATTTTATTTTTCATATACTAAAATCATTGTGTACCTTGATACCTTCATGATCCCTTCAAAATCAAATTGTATGTGCTCCTTGCAATACAGTCTCTTGTTCAGGGGGAGCAACCTTTTTTTGTTGAACTCTGATTTTATGCCCCAATCAATTGGTTTCATCACTTCTATCAGTTTCACATCATTTCTATTGATCCCTATTCAGTTGAAAGTGGTCAACTCCAATTCTGTCAAAGGGGGAGAGTTGTTTCACTTAGGGGGAGAATTCTGCATCTTTGTGAGATTTATGAGACCTCTAGTCATATTCTTGATATTGGGGGCTATTTGTTTTAATGGGAGAAAACTTAAAAATGGGAGTGATTCAACTTGCATTGCATGTGCCTTTCAACCTTTTTGATGTTGTCAAAAAGGGGGAGAGATTGTTGACAAATTCAAAGTTCCAGAATAAAGGGGAAGAGAATGTTATTCTGAGAATGAATGTTGTTTTAAGAATGTTGAATGTTGTCAAATGTCGTCATGTTTTGTCATCATAAAAAGGGGGAGATTGTTGAGTTGTGTGTTTTGATGATGACATATTGATGATGATTACACTCTCATGCTTTGATTTTAATGATGACTAAAATATTTGGTTGTGAATGTTGTCCAAATACTCACACTTAGTTTTGATGATGACATATATCACAATGATACCAAAACAACATGTTCTTTATGCTTAGTGTTTAATATTTTACTAATAATGACATGTTTTGATGGTCTACTCTTCATATTTACAGGTTTGCAAAGTTTTGTCAAAATAGTGTCAACACTACTTGATAGATAGGTCGACACTACCAAACTGCCCAGCAAGTTTCTGAAGAAAAAGTCAGAGTAAGGTCGACACTACCAGACTGCCCAGCAAGTTTCTGAAGAAAAAGTCAGAGTAAGGTCGACAGTACTTGTCAGATAGGTCGACATTACCAGACTGCCCAGTAAGTTTCTGAAGAAAAAGTCAGAGTTTGCAAAGTTTTGTCAAAATAGTGTCAACACTACATGATAGATAGGTTGACACTATCAGTCTGCTCAGCAAGTTCCTGAAAAGCTGCCAGTAAGGTCGACACTAGTTGAGAGTAAGGTCGACACTAGTTGCCATCCAGTGAACCAGTTTTGGAGATACTCTCAGGAGGTTGACACTGTCTGTTGATCAGGTCGACACTAGTGTCTGCCAGGTCGATTCTAATGTTCTGCCAGTTAAGAGAAATTGGAATTACTGATCAGTAGTGTCGACACTATGGGAATGTAGGTCGACACTCTTTTTATGTAAACTCAGAATTGAACAGAGCATAGAATCCAGCGGCTGTGATCTCTTTCTGAGATCTTTTTGAGAGATGCTATATTTACCAAATTGCCCTTTCATCCAAGTGGCAATGAGGTAAAGGCCTTTTGGACACGTGGTAGCCTTGTGTGCACCCTAGGTTTGAGTGCACACCTTTCTCACGTGTTTAGGTCTGCACAGTGGCTATATTAGCCTCCATCTCATCTGAAGCAGCCATCCCTTTGAGCAATTCATCGATTCCATCAAAGAGGACTTGGGGATCAAGGCCAAGCAGTGAGAGAAAGCTATGGAGTGCAGAAAGAGGAGCAGATCAAGAAGAAAGCAGTAGAGGAAGAAGAAGGAATTGTGCAAGTAACAGATCTGAAAACAGAGCTTCGTGGATTTTGCACAGAAGAAGCATCAGAGCTGATAAGAAGAAGAAGAACTGAAGGTAGGTGCAAGAGGAAGCCAGAGAAAGAGCAGAAGCACAAAGTTCTGCATTCGTGGAGGAGCTTAAGAGCAAGAGTTCAGATATGAAATTCTCTGTAAATCAGATCTGAAACAGAGTACTGCGAATTGAGGTTAGTTTGAAGAATTTCAGATCAAATTGGTTGAGAAGCACTAGATGATGCATATGCGCAAGATGATCTGAAGCACATCTTCAACTCTCAAGATCTGAAGATTCAGAGTTCATATTACACAGTCCAAAGGGAATTGGGCAAAACCGAAGGATTGGTGTTTGAAGATTTGTCTCCCTTAACTCTGATCTTCTGTGTATTTGATTTTTCTGTTTAAACTTTTTCTCTGAACTTGTTGAGTGCTCCTACTGATGTTAGGAGTGTTGATCCATACTGAGTGAGTGTGGATTGAGGATATCTGTGTGATCTTGAAGCTGTGAATCAGCGGATAAGCTGTGTAATCAGCGGTGTGCAAGCTGTGAGTCAGCGTTCAAGCTGTGAGTCAACATGTGTTTGAAGCTGTGAATCAGCGGTTTAGTGAAGCCTCACTTGGTTTGAGTGAGGGGTGGACGTAGGTCTCCGTCTGGGAGCTGAAACACCTAAAAAATCTCCTGTGCAATGGTTTGATCTATTTTCTTCTAGATGCTTGCATAGGTTTCTGCATTCACACTGCTTATCTAACTTCTACCCACATCGGTTCACACATTCTCATCAGTTCAGTAAGACTGTGAATCTGATTAGATCTTTTAATGTGAGGTCATATTTTTAATTTGCTTAAGCTTCTGCTGAATTTTGTATTGATCTATTCAACTCCCCCTTCTAGATCTGTTCACATATACATTTTCGATCCAACATGGCCATCCAATTTCCTGTATATCTCCACCTCTGAACACACAAGAACAGCTACTCAGCAAAGAGAGTGCATCCTGGGTGTTGGCTTCGCGAGATGGACGGGCATGGTGCTCGATGCCTGGTGACTTTCTGACTTGTTCTTAGCTAGCGTTTGGAACCATGGCGGGGGAGATTTTGAGGCGCAAAATCCCTGGAAAAATCGTCATGGTTTCCAAATGTGCACAGCGACTTCGGCTTGTGTGCGGCGGTTGCTTCCACGCGAAAGAGAGAGATAGAGAGAAATGGTTTTCTCTCTCCGCTGCGGCGGGAAGTGGGTGTCTCGCTGCTTTTGAAGATTTTAGACGGGGCGGAAGAGAGAGATAGAGTGCGGCCCTCCTTTTTCAATTTTATTTTTTAAACAATTTTTTGACCTTTTACTGGTTGGACACGGGCGACGAGAGGTCTCGTCGTCCGCACCCATAAAATCGCACCCGTACGCGGCTACGAGCAGGGGAATCCATTTTATGAATTTTGGCTTCCCAGAAGTAGTGCCAAACGATGCCTTAGTTGAAGGGGTGGCAAAAACAGTTCTGCGGCAAAGCTGCGTCGACTCTGGTAACACACTGGTCCCCCTTCATGGAATCCACGGGATGGGGCATGTGTTATGAAACCTCCCCCCACCACCCATAAATGCTCTGATTGAACTATCTTGGTGTCCTTTTGCACAATTTGATTGCAAGGAAAATGTCGAAGGGATGTGGGCCAGACAATAGCTGCGAGTATGTTCTAGTGAAGAAAGTGTATGAGAGTTCTTCGGCGTCTATGCGGCACGGTTCCAATTATTGTATTATATCATGTGTCTTTCCGAGAAGCTAAGTCACATGATGACGATTCAGGTTAATTAGATGAGCGGGGGCTGCAAGACGTTGGGTCCAGATCTTAGTGGGTCAGCTGGGAAGTGAAGTGCCCACTGGTCAAGCAGGGATGGCCAAATATCCGGGCCCAATTGCTCACCCATGACATGCTTTTTTCAGACCGGAGTTGGGTCCAGAGCTGATCCCTGTCGGCTGCGGGAGCCATTCACCGTGCGGTCTTGCGGGATGGAGAGGTCTCGGACGTGGAGAGAGACAAATCACCTGAACAACGGGCCCAAGGCGGTGTTGCATGCCTCCGATGGAGATGGAGGTGGGTAGCTCCGTGAAGACTGGCCAGCGGTTGCTTGCTAGCTTTGCTCCAGCAGGCGGTCAGAGACCGTCTTGATCTGCATATAGCTCCATCAAATGCCATTAATCTGAGCCTGCGTTTACACTGTTCTGTTTTCTTTTTTTCAAATAGCAGTCACTGACATGATAGTACACCGCCTCTCTCCAATATCTGATTTCAAATAGCAGTCCTCTTGGGACATAATTGAGGAGAGATTTGAACCAGTACTGTGCCCTCGCCATTTCTTGGAGGTATTACTTTTTCTTTCCCCCCCTCAAGTCCATCCGCAATGAGCAGCCACATGTTTCAAAACAACTCTTACAAGAAGATCGAACGCGAACGCCAAAATAGACCTCAGCATGGGAATTGCATCACAAAAGGAAGCTTGGAATTTGTATCTTATTTTCAATTGTTGAATGTTTCTTTTTCCCCTGAATCAATTTATGAATAAGGGCAAGATATGAATCCAAAGCTATATACAAGAAGAATTCACCTCAAATCCATTATCTAGTGGCTTAGGAGAAATAATGAGGACGCCTCTTCGGACAGCATTGCTCTGTGTGACTCCGCTTCCTTCGTCCTAAGTTTTTCCGAGCTCATCCTTTTCCTTTGGTTTCTCAGTGCTCTGCATGATTTCATATGAGCATGCAGCCTCTCCGGTTTGAATGGCTTCCCACATTGCCTGAAGATAATGTATAGAATTCAGAAAAACCAATGTAAAATTAGTTTGTATTATTATGCTCGCGAAAAGCAATAACACATACTCAAATGGATTGGAATAGCTCATTATTCATGTCACATCCAGCTAGTACACCAAATCCATTTTTCATATAAAGAAATGACTTTTGTTAATTTGCATGTGCCACATCAGTGGACATGCGGAGTACATATGATCAAGTTTTTCAGAAAAGGAAAACATGAGGTGTTGTCTAGCATCTGGATCAATCACCAACAAGATGATACGATTAATGGGACGGAGGGGGAAGGGAAGCAAGGAACTAACAGTTACCGAGGTTAGAACATATACTCCTACCAAACGAGCCGCAGCTAGCTATTAACATATATATATGCAATGAACTGGACAACCATGTGGGGAAAGAAAAATAAAATAGAGATCATAGACACTAAAATGGATATTGTTGTTGAATTACATATCTAGCATGAGCTACTTGCATTAGAAACTATACTAAACCTTGTACATTGTTTTCTAGAACGTGGTTTGAATTTAATGTTTTGCTGTGCATCGTCTACCAGACCCAGAGAAGGGCAGGTGCATACAGTTGAAATATTTGAACTACCTGAATGTTAATTACTTGGCCTAAGCCACCTTAGATGTTGATGAAAACGATAGCACTATGGTCAGACTTAGTATTAATCCTAAATATTAGGTGAACCTTGAATAGGCTAAGCCCTTATAGAACTTTCATCCTGCAGTGAGATAGCTGAAAGCAAAAAAGAGCACTGGTTAGGTATAGTAAGACATCATGTAAAATAACATCCCTTCTAATTTCTGTGTGCGGTGGGCTTCAACTAAACGATGGGAATGATCCATAACTTGACAGAATCATGTTCAAGTCTACTAAGAAATTAAAAAGAGGCTCAAAACTCGAGTTAGCCCAATATATTTGCTATAGCCCACAGTAGCAAGGATGAGGGACGGTTTCTATTCATGGACAAATGACCTAATTTCATTTTAGTATTAGCTTGGAAATGAGGTTAAATATTAGTAGGGAGATAGATGCACAAGATAGGATGGATATGTGGGTGAGACGAGGATATGGGGGAATGTACCTAGGATTAACTCAAAGAAGATGAGTACTACAAACTAATTGGAAACCGTGTGCAAAGAGAAAATTTATGGGGTTCTACGATTAGAAAAGGAAAGTGGCTATAAATCACTTAATCCTATAAAATCAAGAACAGCTTTTTCTGAAAGAATAAAATCTAGAAAATAAAAAAAATGAATTTGGGGACAATTTTGAACAGTTTTTTCCTTTAATATTAAATAAGAAAGTTTCGAAAGTAACATAAAAATGCTCCAATCTTATTTGTCATATTTTAGCCCCATGATCATAAGGAAGTTATGATGTACGATAGTTCATATTTTGCTATTTTTTAATATTTGGTGCACATCTTTGTAAGAAGGTGTGTGCATTCATTTTTTTTGCCATCACATTAATGTGATTGGACACCCAACTACATAATAATCAAAATATTTCTCTTTATCAATATTCATATATTTTTAGCCACATGATTATACAATATATGTACAAAAGCTAGATAAACCAATTATACAAAATCATTATTTAGATCTTGACACTCATGACCGGTCAATTTTCCAAATTTCCTTATCAGGACTCAACCTCATCCAACCGAGAAGAACATGCTCAAATCATTATTTTTCTAGAACTGCACTTAGAAACAAAATAAGAAAAAAGAAGTCCATTTGTCCTATCAAAACCAACTCAACAAAGTTAGGTTCCACACTGACAAGTGACAACCTCACCTATAATCCCATGATGGCCACAAGAAATTAAGCATATTTATTATTGTAAATGCACGATTACAGTCATAACATTAATTGGGAAAACTCACGAGCAGCTGGGCTCTGCCGCCGGCTTGTACGCTTCCGAGCATGTCGCCGCCGGCTTCTGCACCCCAACAGCTTCTCCGCCGCTGCTCCCCGGCGAACTCTTCACTCCTCCCCGGCTTTGCCCGCTGCTGCTGTCGGTAGCCATGAAAACATCAAAAGATGAAACTTGAGCAAAAAGATCGCATTTTTATTCTCCTTTCTTGGTAAGATAGCGGTGTCTCGGTTGAGGCCTTCCACCTGGCTCCGCCTCCCGCAGGATCCTGGTGCGGCCTGCCAGATAGCGAAGTGTCGTCCTTGCCGCCGCCAACCTGCCCCCGCCGACGGGGCTCGACGGGCAGCAGAGCGGAATCGTCGACCGCCGCGGCGCCGACCCCACACCCAAGGAGGTTCCTGAACACGTGCGACGCCCGGCCCCCGGCGCCGCCGCACCACGAGTGAGCACGCCGCCTCCCGGGTAGCAGGCTGTAGGAGGAATCATTCGTCGAAACCCCCTGCTCCTCTGAGTCCCCAGCCTCGTCTTCTGGCTGCGCTTCCTCTTCGATCTCGAAGGAGCTGCCTCTTGAAACCGGTAAGCGGGGGACGTCGATGCCGAGGGCCACGGCGGCACGGCCTCTGCTGGTGATCTGGGACAACACGTTGGATTGCTGAGGAGGCGGCCCCGAGTGCTCCCGCCGCTCCTCGTCTGCTGTTTCCTCCTCCTCTTCCTCGTCCACCGGCGGAGGGGGTTCCGGCGAGACCTCGTCGTGGCGGTCCGGGTTCTCCGCGGGGGCCGTCTCGGGCGGTCTCGGATTCCCGGGCGGACGCCCACGCGGGAACGGATCTGCCGTCTGCGGGTTCGTACGAGCGGAATCTTCGGAATCCGTTATGTAGGGGTACAATAGAAATTTCCGGTAAAGGGTAGTTGGGAGAAGGCAGGGCAAGTTTCCAATAATTTGTGAGAAAAGGGGTAAAAGGTAATAAAATAGAACTAGGGGTATGCGAAGCAGACTTGTTACCTGTCACGACGCAGTCCGCGGCGACGGACGTTGCGGCGGAGGGGGACGAGAAGATGGTGGCGGACGAAGAGGAGGAGCGGCTGGAAGCGGCACCGGCGAGGGTGACGGTGGTGAGGGAGCCCTTAAGGACGTACTCGTTGTCGGAGATGGGGGTGATGAGGTCATCGTCCGCGAGGTCCTGCCACACGTACCCCGTCTTGTACCTCCTGCCATCGATCGCCCACCCCCACACCCCACCATTGAAGGCAAGCGTTCTAATTAATAGCAGAAGGATTTGTGGCGATAATATCGAAGGAAAGTTAATGGCTCATGAACAGCTAGCAAGGGAAATCCGAATTCAAAAGCCAAAAGATCCTCCCGTCGTTTACAGTTTTTGATGAGAAGAGACAAGACAGACCTCTTGTAGGACCAGGCGAAGGCGTCGGGCATGCCTTTGCCTCTCAATTCCGAGAGCCACCTCTTCACGTCTGCAATGGGGGTGGGTACATGGATGTTTAGAACGGATTGCTGCGTTGTGTATGGAAGAGACGCGTTGGGCATGGAGAGGAAGGAGAGGAGATGAGGACCTCGGAGGCGGATGCCATCGCCTTGGCTGCGGTGGCGGACGCGGATGAGGTGGGGTTGCTCCATGTCGCCGTTGCGGCTGAGGAAGTAGACGACGTGCACCTTCCTTACCTCCCCCGTGCGGCTGTCTCCTTCCATGTCGCCCGCCGCTCCTAGTACTGACGTGGTAGTGCTGCGACGTATGTATGCAGCCCCCGCCGGCCGCTTCTTCTTTTCTTCTTCTTCCTGCTCGCTGAAACAATTAACGAGATGGCTAGTCCAATAGGGCGTCAGCTGAACGCATCACGCCCTCCTATTCCACCTCTAGGTGCAAAGGTGGGTCGAAGGAGAGGAGAAATGCGGAGGACCCCTGGCCATTTTGTTTGAGGTGGGGAGGGGGGTCTGCAAGGTGCCAGCTGCCGACTCCCCCTCCAGCCACTCCCGGCAGCGTGACAAGGAAAGATTTGCCCTCTATCTATCTATATATACAAGTGTGGACAGCAGATATGGAAGTAATGGCAGAAGAGCACAAAAGAATGTGAGGAAAGACAGACCTCGTGGGCGTGGAAAGACGGGAAGAATAAACGAGAGGACCAATATTTTTGGCTTCTCGGGTTCCGCCACCTTGGGGGACCGCCGGAGTGAACACTGTTGGTGACTGCTGCTGATTGGTGGTGTTCTTCTTCTCCGCCGCCCCCTTCCCCTTCCCCTTCCCCCGACCCCCCCAACCCCCTCCTCCTAGATCGTCTTTCCCATTTTTTCCCCCTCCCTTTTATACCTGCTTCCTTTCTCGCTTAGTAGCTTTGGTTTTCTCTTCTTCTGCGGGAGCAACTGCTTCCACGCAGCACGAAAACTCGGCCATGTGGTGCGGAAGGGGTAAATCGGCACTGGCCGCTATGGGGCAGCCCCGAAAAGGAAGTTGGCCCCGGTAAAGTTAGTTAGAGAGCGCCCCTCGGAATCTTTTTATCTTATCTTTTTACCCCTCCTTCTGTGACTCTATCAATCTCTCTCTGATTCATAAATTCCTATTTTTGTTTTTAACACTTTAACACATTAATACTTTAATGCTGAATACTCTATTTGTTTACTCTATATATAGTGTAAAAAAGCTAGTTAACTCTACCACATTATTATACCCTAATATCTTGATTATTAATATATTAATCCTCTAATATCTTAAATATAAAATTAGACTGTCAATCTGTTAACATGTTTAAGATATTCTCAAAGTAATGACAGTTCTATCATAGGGCAAAATTTAAGTTTCCCCATGAAAGTAGGAGCTTGTGCATCCTTGAAATTCTATCAAACGACAGAAAGGGGTGATCATTGAATCTTTGCAAAAGATATCGGGATATTCCCAAACAAATGGAAAATGTTCTCTTATACGTTAATTTTAACCTACGCCTGATGTTTCTTGGCACCCGTCTGCATTTTGTTGTTGTGAGTTACTGCTTTTAATTATGGGCCTCAAACTCAAACAAGTGTGATCAACAAGTCATATATATATATATATATATAACACTTATGGGATTACAGTCTGTGTTCTAATTAACTTCTTTGCGACAGACTTTTTGACGTAATTTTTCGGAACTTTTTCATGTACATCAAAGTGGTGGTTTTTCGCATGCACATGAGGAGTTCATTCATGCAACATGTTAAAACGAAGGGAAAGATTTAATAGAAGGAAAAATACTTAAGTGCATTAAATTAAAACTCCTCGTATTTGAAGCTAGAGAAGGCTATAGCTAGTTAGCTATGCACGGTTTCTCGGGAAATGTTTCGAGCGTGACCTTAGCTTCCAGTTTCATCATGGAATTTGTTTAGTAGTAGTTATAACCAAACTTCAGTAGCGGTACAAGTGAACCTCTTCTCAATTATCCACCCTATTGGCTATTGTATGTGGAAGCTCCGATGGAGTTTTCAGCTAGAAACTGACAAGTACTTGTGCCCTCTAGCACTATGCCAACTTGCGACCAACCTGTCCGGTGCAGAAGACAAGCATTGGGTTGCAGACAAGAGAGGCAGGCAAGATCCGTCACTGGAAATCGAGACTCTCGTATCAGATCCATCCATCCTATTCGCCTTGAAATCTACTCCAAGTCCAAACTATATATGAGCAACTAATTAACCTGTATTATATAAACATCGCAATGAGTTATTGAGGTCCCCTCCTTGAAACTTCAAGAAACGATGATCTCCAGTGATAATTTCAAACTTTAGGAACATTGCTTCTCGAAGACGGCCATCATATGGGAGGAACATATATACGTACGTAAGCCCAGGACACCAGCTTGTATCCTGGAGCTTATTTCTTGCTACGTGCGAGGAGTGTTTGGATGGCCTACAGGCAGAGGTAAATCCTCCTGTTCTAGAGCTTAAATCGCACTTAATAGTGGAGCCACCTCTCACGTCACCAAGTATGCATGATCATGTCATGTTCAGATCACCGAGATGGTCCTTTAACCATATAGAAAAATTTAATATTGAACTCTGTGTGTTCCTTCATCAAAATAAGTGCCACAGCATATATGTTCTCTTTGAACCCAAATTAGAGGACATCTCACATCATCTTTCACATGAGATTTAAGCCTAAAAAAGGAGCCTCTCCATGTCGGCCATTTTCCTCGTGTTCATCAAATTATTAAACCTCAGCCAGGTCCATGTTCTTTGGCCCCAGGCTCCACCCCTCACCTGCACCGCGCCGCACGGATATCAAATGTGGGGAACCGCCTAGTAGTCGATCGGCTTGGTTTCCTCTCTAAAACTCCCAAGCTCAAGAGATATCATGACCTTCGCACATCATATATATTTCTTTAATGTCGTGTTGATAGGGACAAACTTCCATTCTACCCACAATGGCGGATCTAACTAATATCTAATGGAGTCCCGTATTAACTCCACTGATGAATTTCCCATACTTTTTTTTTTTTTACTTTAAAACTTAGATCTAAAAGGTCCAAATCTTAATTTATGGTGACGCCACTCACTAATTTGAACCATAAGTGACCCCATTGAAAAACTTCATTAACCAAATTAAATTGTCTAGGTAATTTCATTGAATAAAATTTTTACATCCGGCCGCCTCCATGATATTTTGTAGGCTTCCACAAATGCGGGCTCATGAATCATGTTGTAGGAGTCATATGTTCATGTCTGTAGGACCATCCAGAAAGGAATGACGTACTGGATGGTGATTGTATATAAAGGGAGTGTGTTAGGATAATACAAGCAACAATATGGTTGGTTTTTGTCGACTATTTCTTGGGATGGTGGTTGGGAAGTTCTTCTTCTCCCCTTCACCTTTCTTCATGTCTCCAATATTGATCGTCGGATTCGAAAACCCACCTGTGGCCGGAAAAAGATGCCAATTGAGGGAAAAGGCTAATTAGCTAGGGTGTATTCATAAATTCCCTTGCTAAAAATGCAATTAATTGCATGAGGAAGCGGTCTTAATTTTGTACCTGTATATATATATATATATACACACGCCCTTTGTATGCGATTACGTGGTGAGTTGTAGACAAACTAATTGTGCTAATTAACTTCCTACAGGTGATGAAGAAGAATGAATGAACTTAATTTCCACATACATTTTGCAGAGGTTTATCACTGCATGTGACAAATAAATTACGTAAATCATATATATACATGCTTCTAAAATAATTTTATTTTGAGAAGATTTATTGATGAAAACCGTAAAGTTCTTTGATAAAATTATCATCTTTCGATCGATGCATATGCATATATAATTTATCTGAAAATGCAAATACCAAACGTTAAAAGTTTGAAGATATATATGCTACAGTAAAATAAAATTAAAATCAAAGCCACGATATTTTCTCCAAGAAATTCTCTGTCTCTCTCTCCCCGGCCCTGCCCCACACTTTTCCTACTTCCGGCGCAAGCCGATGGCTTCTACTGGGCTACGATTGCTGCCATTTCTTGCTCTCCACTCCCTTCTTTGAACAGCAAACATATAGCCCAGCAGAAGCAACCCGACTTTAGATCCGTAAGCTTTTGGGGAAGATAGGCTGTGCCATCGCCATCACCTTCCTCAGAGACCCCAACGCCAAACCACCAGATCCTGGGCATTTCCAGCGTCTTTCCTAGAAGATGAACGCTTGCTGTTGTTGCATGCACCTTTGTGCCATCTGCTTACTTCATTAAGAATATGAGATGCCCTTTTGGCAGCTTCCCTTCGCCTACACACGCAGATCCCCCCATGCAGGGTACTTTTCCTTCCTAGTCGCAGGCCGCAGGGGTCCCTCTTCTTGTCTTGCTGTAGGTTTGAGAGCGATGACCCGGAAGAAGTACTCAGACAGCATCAGCAGCTAGCCTGCGAATGTGGCGCTGTCAAGGAAAATTATATGCGTCGGGAGCTTCTGTACCAAGGTTCGGGAGACCCCCCTCCCTGCGATGGCAGCCTGACGTCTCTTTTCATCTACCAGGCGCTACGTCGTCGACGAGGATCCACATGCCGGATCACGTCCACTGTTCGCTGCTGCCAAGAAAAACTTTACGTCGAAGCTTCTGCACCAAGGTTGGGGACCCCCCTGCAATGGCAGCCTGACGTCTCCTTCCATCTACCAGGTCCTGTGAGGAGGATATATACAGATGCCGACGGATCATGTCCAGTGTAATTCGCTGCTGGCTCGGGTCTCTCAACTACCACATTGATTAGGGATCTCATTCATCCGCTTTGGATCCATTCCTGTAGTCCTTGGAATAAGGGAAGAACCCTTCCTCATTTGCTCCTGATAGGGGGTTGTGGCAGACCTTATATAGGTTAGTTATGAATTGGAATATATAGTGTCTCAACTGTTCTGATGATCTTTTCAACAAAATTGAGCAGAGTATTTAACTAGTCTCTAATCTGCTGTTGTTATCTGTTTACTAACATCTCTCAACTCTAAAATTAATACTTTTTAGCCGATTCCTAGTGAGATCTTGTGCTCATGCTTTGAGTCATGGGTTTGTTTGCTTGCTCTACTAATATTGTTACATTGAATAAAATAACTATGATCCATTAATGAATATATATATCCTATCCTATCCTATACAAAATTGAAATGAGACATATGGAAGTTTAAGATTTGAGTTGGACATTTGTTGGGATTTGAACCCAAAACTCTCGTATTATCACTAGATCCGAGTTTGAGTATTACTACCCTATATATGTTCTTACACTTAATCTTGATTCGGACACGTGGTTTTGAGAGGTGCCATGACAGATCTTGTTTGGGTCGACAAAGCGGGTAGCGAAGAAAAGTGCCGTCATTGACACGGAAACAAATATCCAAATTAACCAACATGTGATGAGCAACCTCCAACGGAGACAATATGATCTACCCTTTTTGGTTGGAGCTTGGAGTTTCCCGAGGTCAAACATTTCCACAGCCCAAGATTCTGCCAACATTTCTATCATTCGTCCGAGATTGATGCATTATTCCTCGTCTTGGAGTGCGCGTGAATTAGTATCCCACCGAAGGGATGGTAGTGATCGATAGTAGCAGTACTCAATTAAAAGGGGACATTTACATTGGAAGTGATGGCTGATGAGCGGGGTACGTTAAAACTTTGCTCCAACATTGATCGCTTGTGTGTCGCGCAGGCCGTCGAGAAACTTTCTGCTTACCCGGAATTGGTCGACAACGGAGGCCGGAGTCCCTTCCACTCTGGGTAATGCTTATTACTAGCGGTTGGGTGAGAGTTCGGTCGGAATTAACTGAGCTCCCCCGAGTTCCCGTCCCTGCGGTAGTGCCGCAATGGATAGAGAGGTTTGGGCATAGGCCACTCATGCATGTTCAAATTCTGTATCTCTGTTATTTTTTTGATAGAGGTATAATTTTTTGATTTTTCGGGCCATTAATGGAATGGTCCGGCTACAAATTTCGCTTTACCCTGTATCTGAAAAATGTCCTAGTAAATCTCTCAGCCCCTCTCGATCGGGGGCGCTTTTTAGAGGTGTTGAGATATATTTTTCAGAGCCGTACGTAGTAAAACTCTGTCCCTTATAATTCACTTCCTTTGTATCTTTTGTCCCCCCCCCCAAAAAAAATGACATTACCTCCAGCCATCTTCATGCTGGTGTTTTTATTGCCGCCACGGCACCACCAGTGACCATTGTCGTCCTTGTTATAGCCACCATATTCCGTTTTCTATGTCACATTATGTACTCCTGAAATATTCACCTTATCAAATTTATATTGCATTTGAATGTATATATGTCATAAATAACCTTATGTTAGTTGAACTCAACTATGGTTAATTAGTCAAGGAGTAAAAAAGACATGCATTGGGTGCAGCGGGGAGACTCGGGTCGGTTTGAATCCAGACAGATGCTTATAAGTCATTAAAAAAAAAAGGATAAACAATAGACTCGCACACTCTTAATTTGAAATCTCTTCTCCATCCCTCTCTCTCTCTTTCTATCTCTCACAATTTTTTTAACAAGAGTGACATAAACGGAGAGATATAATTTAATTTCATATTAGATGTAGTAAAAATAAGTATATAATTATAAGTAAGATCTATTCATCTTCTACTAAAAGAGTTATTTTATGAGAAAAATGACAAAATTTCAAGCGGAGACAATATCTCTTAGGGAGCATGTTGAAATTTCATGCATTATCATTGACATTGTCTATAGAGACTGAACAAGAGATCATATAATATATCCGAACGTCTTATCACAACAAGAAATACACATCTTTATTCTCACTAGAACTTGGTCATATATTAGATGTAACAAAATAAATGAGTACTAATAAGCAAGATCTATTTCTCTTCTCTCAAAAAAATATTTTTTTAAAAAAGTAAAATTTTAAATAAAAATAATATCCGTTGAAATTTCACATATCATCAGATAATTTTGTCATTTGAAACTTATTTAATACTTTTGTCCATTTTTTAACAAAATATTTAGATCGTGACAGCCGGTGAACCTAAAGAATATAATTAATGCACTTTTATCAAATATGGGGATCAAATGTATTTAACTCTAGTAAATATCGGACTTCCCCTTTTTAAGCTGCAGCTTGGCAGGCATTTGCCCATTCGAATTTGAGTTCATTAGATTTAGGTTTGCTCTCTCTTATATTATTAGGGTCGCTTTTTAATAATTAGATAGGATAAGGTGGGTTAAGAAAAGATCAGATATAAAATTTTAAAAGCTTCACCGTTTTACTTTACTACAAAGTGTTTATGTTAATTGGGTAGCTAAGTTTATGAAAACAATAAAATAAATTTATTAGGCATTTGTCTTCTATCAGAATTACCATAACAGGCTTCGTCTTATTTACATGGATAAATTACGGATAAGTGCGCCTATCACATTAACAAAGCGGGGGGGGGGGAAGGCTATCGGTACATCGTATGTGCCCTACGACTGAAACGGGAGGCTAGACCTCTAGGTGATGTTTGGTATCGGGTTACATTGGGTGTGGAATAGGTGCAAGTTATTCTAGAAAAAATTATTCTTATTCGTTAATCTGATATCGTTTGATATTTGCTAGGATAAATCCAATTTCAATTTTATTCTCCATTTGGTGGACACACAGATGGTAATGGAGATATGTTATTTTTTTTACCATGTTACCCTTGCTCTCCCTACAGATAGCAAACACATGGGAGGGGCAAAAGTGGTAGGGGGTGATGCGACATTGTCTCGGGAAGACAAAATCGAGGATGGCAAAATGGGGATATGTCATTCCAGGGGTCCCCATGGAATGGCTTATCCCCGGTATTATCCCTGGTTTTAGGGATATCCCCATTCTCCTTAATCCCTCTTATTCCCGTAAACAGTAACCATAACAAATGGAAAATAGGGATATAACCCCGTTATTCCCGCCCTATCCCGATACCAAACATCACCCTAGAGTTAGAAATAAAGAAACCCTCATACTTAAGTCAGTCAGATGTAAAAGCCATAAGCCAAAGGTAGTCAAATTATGTTAGGATATTTTAGTTTTTTTGTCTCCAAATTATGTTAGGATATTTTAGTTTTTTGGTCTCTGTAATATTTCCCAACCAGTTTCTAACCCTATAACATAACTATTTAATCATGAATCAAGAAACTTAACTTTCTTGTAGAAGTATGTCCCTTTCGTTTGGAACAAAAAACCTATTTCTAGCTTTTTAAAAAAGCCTTCTCATCGCTACACTGCAGCTTAGCTACATACTGACAAGATAGAACTACAAGGGAAATATTTAGTGCACATTAAGAGAGGTGGTGTGCATGCATACTGTGCTTGTGGGGCACACTACGCCTATGGGACTCAATGTGTGTGCGCACCACCGCGATCGGGTGTGTACCAATGAAACTTGAGTTACAAATCTAGGAGGAGGAAATAGGGACACAGACAACAAGGAAAACTACATAACATAACCTCAAGGGATAGCAGCCTCCTTTGTGGCTTTCTTATCCTTTGAAGCCAATTGTTATAGTTCCTATGGATTAGTTGAGTACCAAGCAATGCTGAATTTTGTGTTGGGTAAAAAGTGGTTTGAGGAGGGGCAATTTAAGAAAGGGAGAAAGAAACACAAAATTTGATAAAGTAAAAAGGTATATGAAAAGGTGTGCAAGTTTTGTCCCTTATGTGAGGGCCTTAATCCCACATGAGGAATCTCTAAGGAGATGTAGGGCTCCATAACGCCAAGTGTCCATGAGACTATGTTTTATAGACAAAGGTGGGGGTATGCTACACCATATCACACACGCGCGCCGCCGGGCGAGGTCCTGTCGGCTTGCCTTGGTACCTTTTTGCTTCTTATTTTTACGTTTTTCCCTTTTCTTGGAGAGATTGGGCCTGTTTGGGCCGGTTCCTTGAACTGGCCTATTATCTTGGCTTTTGCAGGCGTGAGGCATCTCATATAGTGATTAGGGTCTTCCTAATCGTGGTTACCGAAAATTGAAACGCCTATTGACTCTCCGCACAGAGGAACCGCTCGCTGTGCTACTGCTCTCTCTCACGCCCCCTGCACCGGGCTGCTCACCGACGAGGTCGTCGTCTTCGCCCGGGTGCGCTACCGCTCGCTGGTATTCGGACTGCCGGAATCGCCATCGAACGCTCTCTCTCTGGTGTTCGGTGCATGTAGCTATCTTAATTTTTAAATACTAATAGAAAAAACTTTTTATTTAAATAAATGATATAAATTGATTTAATTGAATAAAGGGAGAATAAATAGAAAATAAGAGGAATAAAAGGAAATTTAAGCATTTCCCGTTAAGCTAAATTATTAATGAGTCACACTAATGAACCAAACCTAATAGTTTGGGCCCAAATAGGGATAGCCCATGATGGGATGGGATTTAATTAAATAAATTTCGTATTTAAATTATGAATAAATGGTAAAAGGTTAAGATAAATGCTAAATAACTCATAAATATCCAAATTAAGAGTCCTTACCTCATCCTAACCCTTTGGCCACGAATTTAAACTCTCTTCCCTACCCATTAGTTTGAAGTATATTGGACTCTCATAGCCATCAAAGCACCCTATTTTTCGTCCCCACCAAGCCCTAGACCGTATTGGAACCCTGGAGGACGGAGAGGAGGTGATTTTGGGCGAGAAGCTTAGAGGAGAAGGGCTGGAGTTCGGTTTCTTCATCATTTTTTTTTCATCTTCAAACTAGGAATTTCTTACTCCACGAAAAAAGTAGGCAATCTCTCAAGCTAAATTCGTGTAAAAATTACTCTAAGTAGATTTTATGAACCTCTTCAAAAGCTCTCTGGTTTCATTGTATTTCACTCATCCATTTGGGCGAAATAATTGCTTGAACCCTGCTGTTATCATGAACCTGAATTCTCATGTTTGCTCTATACCCCCGCATGTACTTGTTCTCATGCCATGAGAAAATTCTCATTAATACTACATCATCTTAACTTTCAAACACCCCTAGTTTTGCTCTATATCTCCCATGAGGGAGAATTAATTCTTTGAATCTCTGTCAGATCCATGCACCCGACCCTTCATGTTTGCTTGTGAACCTCGTGTATACTTGACTTCATACCATGATAAAATTTCATAAATACTACATCTTGTTAGCTTTCGAACGCCTCTAGTTTCGAAATTTTTCATCATGTATCCATTGTTAATTAATTCGTTGAACCTTGACTGTGCATGTTTAGGTCATCGAAAAGTAACCCGATCAAAGCATGTCTAAACCTTGTCTATTTTCAAATTAACCATACATGTTGATAGATCTACGTGTTTACTTTCATTTAAAACTAGTTTCGTGATTTTTGGATCATCGTATGATTTTATATTGAATTTACAAGTACCATGTGTCAAACATGAACTGCCCTGGAAAAAAAGGGATAAAGGGCCGGACTCTCCTGATATTACGACGGCGCGACCCGCCGCGATATCAGCCAGGTCGCGCCCCGCTATCACGTCGCGTTAAGAATGCGGCGACCTAAGCCGCCGCGATTCCCACCCCGAACAGGGCCAGACCGGCTGGTTCACAGGCCGCGCCGGGCCGCACCGTCAAGATCTGAATCGCGACGGACCCCTCCGCCCCGATTTCAAAATTTCGGCCAGCACCCGATAATTGCATTTATACCCTGTTCTGTTTACCATTTAACCCTTGTTTAAGCTAAATCATATACTAATAAGACTATTCCTTACCTGAATGACATTAAATGACATTAATTAAATAATTCTTGGTAATTAAAAGCTATTTTCACAATTTACCATATTCTCATGATTTCTGTACACTTGCACACTCATAATGTTATTAATTACCATTTGACCCTAATAAATTATTCAATAATATATCTGGTAAATTAGCGAAATAAATGACTAAATTTCTCTATTTAATTAAATACAATTGTCTTTGTTTTATATGCGCGTTTTGAATACCGTTACCGTTTCCCTCGGCCTTCGAGCACTCGAGACATGACAGACCTATTTTTATACACTTTCTCTTGACTTGGACAACCTCTCCATCGGGAATACTCTTGACTGGGCCAGGGACTCCTTGTCAAGACCTCCGTATGTCTCCTTGACTTTGGCCCACGTCCTTAGTTAGCGAGCTGGTTGTACCCTAAAACCCGATACACATTAGGGCTTAGTACGATCCATGGACTTAGTGTAATTCTCATCTTGGGTTCACACCGGACCACCTAACCCGTGTACACAGCACGGCTAAGGGGGGGCGGTTGTGGCTTCTACCAGACTGCCGGTACCCGACCTGGTGCCGTGCAACCATTACTATCATGTGTTTATCGTTGTTTTACGATAATGTCCCTATCTCGTCTACCATCTATATCCTCTTATCTGTTTACATTCTCTCTACTCTCTCGTCTATTCATCTACTACTCTCATTTGTTCTTGATACTCTACTTGACCCTCAATTGATTGTCTAAGATAACAAACATGACTATGCTAGGCAACATTATAAGGGCCCGATCTAGTCCTTGGGAGGAGCACCTGAAAGGCTATAACTCGTGGGGGTCTAATGATCTGGGTGATGGGATACACCTAACGCATGACACGCAAGATTTAATCTATAACAATCAATCAATCAAACAATCACTTGTTGATACTTGAACTCGGGGTTGAAAGAATACTGACCCATACATGCTATTGTGACTAGTTTACTTGCTATCTCATGATAGGGCCAATCCTTGTGATGTTATACTCTCGTAAATGAGTTATTGTTTCACGTTATCTTGTTACATCATTCTCTTGACTATACATGACAACTTGTTCTCACATCCTACCTCCTAAAGATATTAATTACTTTAAGCATGCTTGTTTTCATGAGATATTAAGTCCTACTGGGGGTTATTCGCTCATCCAGCATCTTTGTTAAATGTGTTCAGATGAGTAGGATGGAGACCACACTCATGAGCACAGGAATGAGGATGATGACCAGGAGTGACCATTTCGGCAACCAGTGCTGCCTAGTAGTAGTCAGTTAGTATAGTTATGAGTTAGTGATCCAGTTAGTCATTATGCAATAGTTTGATTTTGAATAAAGTACTATGGGCCCTAGTTTTGGCTCTAATACGTTGATGTAATAGTTAGTTCTTGAAGTTTGATGAGTTATTAATGAATGTAATGATGACTGGTGGATTATTCATGAAATTGGAGTTTATTTGGTGTTATCTAGATGTGCAACGGTTTGTTATTTATTTCTCGCTCAGTACTATTTAATAACTATAATTTCGTTCCAATATTCCGCGTCGGGGCGTTATAGTTTTGTGGTATCAGAGCCTATGTTATTCTTAAGTATAGGATGATCTAGGTTTGACCTACCTTGACTTAGAGTCTAATTCCGTACCTATGTGAAATGGGTAGAACCAAGGGTAATGAGATAAAATAAATGCACACATGCACAAACTTAGTGCAAACTCAATAACTTACATTTAAAATTCTCTTTTGAAGGAACTTAAACACTAGCAATGGCAGCGGAGCGTGCTCAACTCCGTGACATACAACACACAATCCAACAGCATACTCAGGCATTGCTCCAGGCTGCTGGAGCTAATAATAATAATAACGGAGGAGCTGGTGAACTATACAGAAACTTCCGCAACTTAAACCCGCCTCGTTTCAGTGGGACCACTGATCCTGACGAGGCTGATAATTGGCTCAAGAGATAGAGCGCATTTTCCGCGTCATGCAATGCGCAGATGGTGACAAGCTTTTACTTGAAATATTCCAGCTCGAGAGGGACGCCCACGCATGGTGGGAGTCCGTTGAAGCAACAAGAGCCGACGCACAATTCACATGGGAGGAGTTCAAGGAACATTTCAACTCCAAATATTTTTCAGAAAGAGTCTAAGAGAGGAAAGCCGCTGAGTTCGCCGCATTAAAGCAGAGGCACCTTACAGTTGCGGAATATGAAGCACAGTTTTCTCGATTGGCCAGATATGCTAATCACCTGGTCAGCACCGAAAAGATGAAGGCAAGTCGTTTCCTCAATGGGCTTAAGCCTTCTTATATTACTCAACTTGCACCCATGGACATTTAGACATATGCTGAAATGGTTAAGAAGGCTCAATTGCTGGAAGATGCGACCGATCTCACTGATCGCATCAAGGGTAGATTGGTCAAGAAGGAACCAGCCACGGGTTCCTCAAGCAAGTCCACAAATGGCAAAAAGTGGCCGTTCAACATCATTGGAGGGTCGAACCAGGAAAGAAAGCCCAAGATACCTACACCCCCAAACACCAACAAGACCAACTGCGAGCATTGTGACAAGCCTGGTCACACTGCTGCCGAATGCTGGAGGAAAGCAGGCGCTTGCCTACACTGCAGAAATTGCAATCATCGCATTTCTGAGTGCCCTGTGCTGAAGGAGCAAGAGAAGGCGAAGCGTCCGATGGGACAGAAGAAACCAGGCAGACTGCAGGCCTTGCAAGAGGTTGAGACCACCGAAGAAGGTGGAGTTGTAGAAGGTACTTTACCAGTTTTCTCTCAGTCAGCTTTTGTTTTGTTTGACACTGGCGCAACACATTCTTTTATATCACAAGCATTCGCTGACACCTTAAAGGAAAAACCTGCATCTATGGAATTTGAACTACCTGTCATGACACCACTTGGGGAAAAGACTCAATTGAATAAATATTTTCCTTTAGCTAATGTTAAGAGTGGTGAACTTAACCTTAGAGCTGACCTAATCTGTATGCCCATGGAGGGCTACGATGTTATTCTGGGAGCCGATTGGCTATCTACTTATGAGGCTTGTGTTGATTGTAGAAGAGGGAAGATTACTTTTAGTGAATTCCCTAAGCTGACCTTCACGGGACGTAGACACAAGAGACACTTGTCTCTTGTCTCTGATATTAAGGCACAAAACATGATAAGAAAAGGCTGTGTGGCATTTCTTGCCGCAATGGTAGTTGAGAAGAAATCAACTAAGATATCGGACATTCATATAGTACAAGAATATCCCGATGTGTTTCTCGATGAGCTACCAGGCATTCCACCTGAGAGTGATGTGAATTTCTCAATTGATCTCGTACCTGGAGCTGCACCGATTTCACGGCAACCCTACAGGATGTCCCCCGCTAAATTAAAAGAATTGAAAGAGCAACTGATGGAACTTCTAGAAAAGGGTTTTATTAGACCAAGTACTTCTCCTTGGGGAGCACCAGTGCTGTTCGTCAAGAAGAAGGACAGATCCATGAGGTTATGCATCGATTACAGGCAGTTGAACAATCTCACTATCAAGAACAAGTACCCTCTACTGCGTGTCGATGAATTATTTGATCAGATATCAGGAGCAAAGTATTTTTCTAAGATTGACCTTAGATCGGGATATCATCAGATGAGGATTAAAGATGCAGACATTTACAAGACGGCTTTCAGGAGTAGGTACGGTCATTATGAATTTGTAGTCATGCCTTTTGGACTAACCAATGCTCCTGCAGCTTTTATGCAACTAATGAACATCATCTATTGGCCCTACCTCGACAAGTTCATCGTGGTCTTTATTGATGATATTCTCATATACTCCAAGACTCAGGAAGAGCATGAGGAGCATCTGAGGATCGCTCTATAAATTTTACGGGACAACAAGCTCTACGCCAAATTGAGCAAGTGTGAATTCTGACTCGAGGAGGTGTCATTCCTAGGCCACGTTATTTCCAAGGATGGTATCGCTGTCGATCCTTCCAAGGTAGAGGCTGTGTTGAACTGGGAAAGGCCGACCAATGTCACAGAGATAAAAAGTTTTCTTGGACTGGCTGGTTATTACAGACGGTTCATAAAAGACTTCTCCAAGATAGCCGTTCCTCTTACGCGTCTTACGTGGAAGGAGAATCCTTGTGTCTGGAGCAAGGAATGTGAGCTTTCAGACACTCAAGAAATTATTGACATCTGCACCTGTCCTCGCATTACCAGTCGAAGGCACATGATTCTCAGTCTACACCGATGCATCTGGAATTGGTTTAGGCTGCGTGTTAATGCAGAATGAAAAGGTGATAGCATATTCCTCAAGGCAGTTGAAGCGACATGAAGTCAACTATCCAGTCCATGACTTAGAATTGGCTGCAGTAGTATTTGCACTCAAGATCTGGAGGCATTACCTATATGGGGAGCAATTTATTGTCTACTCCAACCACAAGAGTTTGAAGTACTTATTTTCTCAGAAGGAGCTCAATATGCGACAATGGAGATGGCTGGAGTACTTGAAAGATTTTGATTTCAATATTCAATACCACCCATGTAAAGGTAATGTAGTAGCTGATGCACTTAGCAGAAAGCTAGTAGCTTCCTTATCTTGTCTAGTAATGGGTGAGATGCAATTATTAGAACAATTTTCCAGACGTGATCTGAACATTGAGCAGAGAAGTGATAATATGATAGTTGCTAACCTTAGAGCTCAACCTGACATATTTGCCAAGATCAGAGAGCATCAGGCAAACGATCAATTCCTAGTTCGAGTCAGGGAGACTATACCTGACAAGCCAGACTTCTCCATCGCTGAAGATGGAAGGATATTATTCCAAGCCAGGACATGTGTGCCCGACAATGAAGAGTTGAAAAGGAAACTAATGGATGAAGCCCATGAGACCAAATACACAATTCATCCAGGCGCAACCAAGATGTACCAGGATATGAAAAGGTCATTTTGGTGGCCAAACATGAAGCGTGAGGTGGCTGAGCATGCCGCACACTACCTCACTTGCCAACAGGTGAAAGCCGAGCACCGTCGTCCTGCGGGTGTACTTAGACCCCTGGACATACCCAAGTGGAAGTGGGAAAGCATCGGAATGGATTTCATCATGGGTTTACCCCGAACTCGTGGTGGACTTGATGCTATCTGGGTCATTGTGGACCGTTTGACTAAGTCCACACATTTCCTTGCAATTAAGAGTACATGGAGTGTGGATGTACTTGCAGCATTGTATGTAAAGGAAATTGTGAGTTTGCATGGAGTCCCAGTATCTATTGTCTCAGACCGTGATCCCAGATTCACTTCTAGATTCTGGAAGGACTTCAGACGGCATTGGGAATCAAGTTAAATTTCAGTACTGCTTTCCACCCACAGACGGATGGACAGACTGAAAGAACAAATCAGATAGTGGAAGACATGCTGCGAGCTTGTGCTATAGACTTTGAGGGGTATTGGAATGAACAACTGTCACTGATCGAATTCGCCTACAACAATAGTTATCAGGCGAGCATTAAGATGGCACCATTTAAAGCACTTTACGGTAGAAGTTGCAGATCGCCAGTGTGCTGGAATGAGATAGGAGAATAGCAATGGCTGGGACCAGACATGGTGCAGAACACTAGCAGGGACATACAGATTATCAGAGACAGGATTAAGATAGCTCAGTCCAGGCAAAAGAGCTATGCTGATAAAAGAAGAAGAGACTTAGAATTTCAAGCCGGAGATCATGTAATGCTAAAAGTATCCCCGACCAGAGGATTCCAAAGATTTGGGATGAAAGGCAAATTGAGACCAAGATTCATAGGTCCATTCGAAGTGTTGGATAGAGTTGGTGAGGTGGCATATCGACTGGCACTACCTCCCCAGTGCATAATGTGTTCCATGTGTCCATACTGAGGAAGTACGTGTATGATTCGTCACACGTAATCAGCTATGACGACATCAGTCTAAACAGAGATATGACTTATGAAGAAAAGCCGATAAAGATTTTGGATAAGAAGATTCAACAGCTTCGGAACCGACCCATATCTGTGGTCAAGATACTCTGGAGAAACCACGAAGTTGAAGAGGCCACGTGGGAGCCCGAAGCATTAATGCGACGAAATTATCTAGATTTATTCAGTAAGTCATTCTTCCTCTTATAATTCTATGAATTTGGGGACCAAATTCTTTTTAAGAGGGGAAGAATGTAGCAACCTTGATTTTTAAATACTAATAGAAAAAAAAATTATTTAAATAAATGAGATAAATTGAATAAAGGGAGAATAAATAGAAAATAAGAGGAATAAAAGGAAATTTAAGCATTTCCCGTTAAGCTAAATTATTAATGGGTCACACTAATGAACCAAACCTAATAGTTTGGGCCCAAATATGGATAGCCCATGATGGGATGAGATTTAATTAAATGAATTTCACATTTAAATTATGAATAAATGGTAAAAGGTTAAGACAAATGATAAATAACTCATAAATATCCAAATTAAGAGTCCTTACCTCATCCTAACCCTTTGGCCACAAATTTAAACTCTCATCCCTATCCATTAGGTGGATAAATGGTAGAAAAATATGAGATAATTATGAATTTTCGAAATTTAGGAGAGGAGGAGAGAGTTTGCAGTATATTGGACTCTCATAGACATCAAAGCACCCCATTTTTCATCCCCACCAAGCCCTATACTGCATTGGAACCCTGGAGGACGGAGAGGAGGTGATTTTGGGTGAGAAGCTTGGAGGAGAAGGGGTGGAGTTCGGTTTCTTCATCATTTTTTTTCGTCTTCAAACTAGGGTTTTCTTACTCCACGAAAAAGGTAGGCAATCTCTCAAGCTAAATTCGTGTAAAAATTACTCTAAGTAGATTTCATGAACCTCTTCAAAAGCCCTCTAGTTTCGTTGTATTTTGCTCATCCATTTGAGCGAATTAATTACTTGAACCCTGCTATTATCATGAACCTGAATTCTCATGTTTGCTCTATACCCATGCATGTACTTGTTCTCATGCCATGAGAAAATTCACATTAATACTACATCATATTAGCTTTCAAACGCCCATAGTTTTGCTCTATTTCTATCTCCCATGAGGGAGAATTAATTCTTTGAATCTCTATCAAATCCATGCATCCGACCCTTCATGTTTGCTTGTGAACCTTGTGTATACTTGACTTCATACCATGATAAAATTCTCATAAATACTAAATTTTGTTAGCTTTCGAACGTCTCTAGTTTCAAAATTTTTCATCATGTATCCATTGTTAATTAATTTGTTGAACCTTGACTATGCATGTTTAGGTCATCAAAAAGTAACTTGATCAAAGTATGCCTAAACCTTGTCTATTTTCAAATTAACCATACATGTTGATAGATCTATGTGTCTACTTTCATTTAAAACTAGTTTCATGATTTTTGGATCATCATATGATTTTATATTGAATTTACAAGTACCATGTCTCAAACAGGATCTGCCCTGGAAAAAAGGGATAAAGGGCCGGACTCTCCTGATATCGCGACGGCGCGACCCGCCGCGATATCAGCCAGGACGCGCCCCGCTATCACGTCGCGTTAAGAATGCGGCGACCTAAGCCGCCGTGATTCCCACCCCGAACCGGGCCAGACCGGATGGCTCACAGGCTGCGCCGGGTCGCACCGTCGCGATCTGAATCGCGGCAGACCCCTCCGCCGCGATTTCAAAATTTCGGCCAGCACCCGATAATTGCATTTATACCCTGTTCTATTTACCATTTAACCCTTGTTTAAGCTAAATCATATACTAATAAGACTATTCCTTACCTGAATGACATTAATTAAATAATTCTTAGTAATTAAAAGCTATTTGCACGATTTACCATATTCTCATGATTTCTGTACACTTGCACACTCATAACGTTATTAATTGCCATTTGACCCTAATAAATTATTCAATAATATATCTGGTAAATTAGCGAAATAAATGACTAAATTTCTCTATTTAATTAAATACAATTGTCTTTGTTTTATATGCGCGTTTTAAATACCGTTACCGTTTCCCTCGGCCTTCGAGCACTCGAGGCACGACGGACCTATTTTTATACACTTTCTCTTGACTTGGACCACCTCTCCATCGGGAATACTCTCGACTGGGCCAGGGACTCCTTTTCAAGACCTCCGTAAGTCTTCTTGACTTTGGCGCATGTCCTTAGTCAGCGAGCTGGTTGTACCCTAAAACCCGATACACATTAGGGCTCAGTACGATCCATGGCCTTAGTGTTCCTTCTCGTCTTGGGTTCACACTGGACCACCTAACCCGTGTACACAGCACGGCTAAGGGGGGGGGGTGGTTGTGGCTTCTACCAGACTGTCGGTACCCGACCTGGTGCTGAGCAACCGTTACTATCATGTGTTTATCGTTGTTTTACGATAATGTCCCTATCTCGTCTACCATCTATATCCTCTTATCTGTTCCCGTTCTCTCTACTCTCTCGTCTATTCATCTACTACTCTCATCTGTTTTTGATACTCTACTTGGCCCTCAATTGATTGTCTAAGATAACAAACATGACTATGCTAGGCAACATTATAAGGGCCCGATCTGGTCCTTGGGAGGAGCACCTGAAAGGCTATAACTCGCGGGGGTCTAATGATCTGGGTGATGGGATACACCTAACGCATGACACGCAAGATTTAATCTATGACAATCAATCAATCAAACAATCACTTGTTGATACTTGAACTCGGGGTTGAAAGAATACCGATCCATACATGCAATTGTGACTAGTTTACTTGCTATCTCGTGATAGGGCCAATCCTTGTGATGTTATACTCTCGTAAATGAGTTATTGTTTCACGTTATCTTGTTACATCATTCTCTTGACTATACATGACAACTTGTTCTCGCATCCTGCCTCCTAAAGACATTAATTACTTTAAGCATGCTTGTTTTCATGAGATATTAAGTCCTACTGGGCGTTATTCGTTCATCCTGCGTCTTTGTTAAATGTGTTCAGGTGAGTCGGATGGAGACCACACTCATGAGGATGGGAATGAGGATGATGACCAAGAGTGACCATTTTGGCAACCAGTGCTGCCTAGTAGTAGTCAGTTAGTATAATTATGAGTTAGTGAGCAAGTTAGTCATTATGTAATAGTTTGATTTTGAATAAAGTACTATGGGCCCTAGTTTTGGCTCTGATACGTTGATGTAATAGTTAGTTCTTGAAGTTTGATGAGTTATTAATGAATGTAATGATGACTGGTGGATTATTAATGAAATTGGAGTTTATTTGGTGTTATCCAGATGTGCAACATTTTGTTATTTATTTCTCGCTCTGTACTATTTAATAACTGTAATTCCGCTCCGATATTCCGCATTGGGGCGTTACAGTGCATGCTTCTTTCTGTTACTTTCCATTGAAGAGGATTAGGTTTCCGGTATAGCTTTTGTCTTACGGAGTTGATCTTGTGCGAGACTGATTCCGTGTCTCATGGTTGTACCCTGGGAGAAGGTTTCTGGACCCCATCGCACCATATAGTGGGGGTGATACTTTCTCTAAGGCGAGTTCCATTTTGGAACGCCTCCACAGCCTTATTTCAGTTTTGATTATACTGTATTCTCCATGCTTATGATCCATATTCTCATGATATATTTCTGTTCTTGGGGTACGCCCATAAACATGTTATTTCTTATTGTGATTGCCATACGGTTTGCACTATTTCACATGATGATGAATTACCATGTTTCATGCCATATTCCCACGGTGTTAACAACAGTCTTAGAGAAAGTATTGTTTAACATTGCGTCATCATCTGTTGCTCTCAACCCGAAAGTAGACATGTCCATGATGACAGCGAAATTCGTAGGGCAACATTTCAAGCGTTGGAAACAACGCATGCGGATATGGTTTACTATGATTGGGTTGATTTCTGTGATTGAATCTGACTCACCTGATGTGATTGAGAACGATCCTGAAAGTGTTAAGAAGGCTATGTAATGGAACGAAAGAGATCACATAGGACATGGATGCATTCTGACTGCTTTATCGGATGTCCTATTCGATGTATACAGTACTTCAACATTCCTGATCTCCAAGGTACTATGGGATGAACTTGACAAAAAGTACAACACTGAGGACCAAGGTCTAGAAAAATATTCTGTCGGTAAATTTCTCAAGTTTCACATGGTTGAGGGCAGACCTATCACTGAATAGGCGCATGAGTTTCTTCTTATGATCCATGGCTTGGCTGAGGGTGAAATGAAACTCCCAGAAAAGTTTCAGGTTATGTGCATCATTGAGAAATTTCCTAAGTCCTAGGAGGACTTTGGAATGACCCTAAAACATAGGAAGGGTGCTATTTCTCTAGATGAGCTGATGAGAGCCATTGCCATTGAAGAGGAGCATAGAAAGGAGAAACCAGGGATGCCTGTGGAGGCTAGTGCAAACTTTATGGTAAAGTTTAAGAATAAAGATGTTAAAGGCAAACCCAAAGCATGTTCCACTACATAAATGAAACCCAGAAGAAGAAGAAGAAGAAGAAGAAGAAGAAGAAGAAGAAGAAGAAGAAGAAGTCTAGAGAACGCCAGGTGTGCGGTCAAAAGGGTCATTTCCTTGGGGATTGTCCTAAACGGAAAGAAAGTTGACCCATAAGACTGCTGAAAATCCAGCTCAGGTCAATGTAGTGACCGGTGGGGACTCTTCTGGTGACACGTATGTTTCTCTAAACCCTCAGCTATTTACTATTTATGAACCTAATGAGTGGTTAGTAGACACTGGAGCCAATGTACATTTGTGTGCTGACAGGGCTAACTTTGTGTCTTATCAGGCCACCAGTGATTGCTCCGTGACGATGGGTAATGGTAGCACTACAAGTGTGATGGGAACTGGATGCATGGATTTGAAGTTTACTTCAGGACATGTACTGTCTCTTCACAGTGTGCACCATGTTCTTAGTGTTAGGAGGAACATCTTATCAGGTTCTAGATTGGTTAGGGAGGGTTATGAGTTGAACTTTAAATGTAATAAAGTTGTTATTTTGTATCAGAAAACTTTTATTGGTATATGTTATTTATCTGATGGGTTACTTAAAGTGTATGTGAACCATGTGATGAATAAAAGTTTAGATGTTGATGTTGTGTCTACATCTGTTTCTGTGGCATGTAATGTTGTTGATTCATCTAACTTATGGCATGGACGTTTAGGACATATTAATTTCAATTCTTTGAAACGAATGATGAACCTGAAATTGATTCCTAATTATGCTATTGATAATTCTAAAGGGTGTGATATCTGTGTACAGGGTAAACAGCCCAAAAAGCTGTTTAAGTCTATGGTGAGAGATTCAGAAATTCTGGATCTTGTGCATTCTGATATCTGTGAATTTAATGGCATATTGACTAGGGATCATAAAAAGTATTTCATTACCTTTATAGATGACTGTAGTAGATACTTCTATGTGTATTTTCTTAAGTCTAAGGATGAGACTTTACAAAAGTTTATCATCTTTAAGAAAGAAGCAGAAACACAAACATGTTGGGTGCTTAAGAGGTTGAGGTCTGATAGGGGTGGAGAATATACCTTCAACCAGTTTAGTGAATACTGTCAAGACAATGACATCATTCATGAGACAACTGACCCCTATTCACCACAGTCTAATGGGATAGCTGAACGAGAGAATCGTGTATTCATAGACATGGTCAACTCTCTCTTGCAGAGTTTAGGATTGCCTAACTATATGTGGGGGGAAGCATTGAATACGGCTTGCCGTATTCTGAATTATGTTCCCCTAAAACACAAAGATAGTAGTCCATATGAACTTTGGAGAAATAAAAAGTCTAGCTTGAAATACCTTAAAGTGTGGGGGTGCCTAGCTAAGGCACTTATCCCTGAACACAAGAGAAAAAAGCTGGGACCTAAAATAGTTGACACGATCTTTCTAGGCTATGCTGAAAACAGCTATGCTTACAAGTTTCTAGTGATTAAGTCTGAGATTCCTGTCATAGATGTTAACACCATAGTTGAGTTTCGTGATGCTACATTCTTTGAGAATGTGTTCCCCATGAAAACTGGTTTACCTCAATATGTGTCTTCTCAGACTGAGCCTTCTACATCTTCATCCATTCTAGATCATGTGGAAATGATGACAAATGTGGGGGCAAGTGCATCCAGCTCTCATCCTGATTCTGATAGTCAGTGTAAGGCCCTTGATTTTCACCTAGTTTGTTTAAGTATATGTATGTGCGTATAAGTGTATACTATTGATGTATAGATTATTGTGTATAAGTATTTATTTATACAATTGTATGAATGGGTATTATTGAAATGTACATAGTGTATTCAAGTATATATATATATACACACACACACACACACATATATATATATATATATATATATATATATATATATAGTGTGTAGTGTTATAAATTCTGCATAATTAAAGTGAGTTTTGTCGGCCAGTCGGCGTCCACATCGGCTGACGCTGACCAGGGGTAGGCGGCAATATCGATGGACGCCCATTTTGGATAGGCGACCATAGATATGGACGCCAATATCCCAAACCTGTTGCGTTTCTAGCTCCAGAAACGCCTCCGGAAATTGAGCCTCTTGTTTTGGAAACCTTTCCCAACGGCTCTGAGACTTGCCCCTTTAACCTATCCGACCCCAACCCTTTATAATACCCCGTTTTCGGCCAGATCCATCCCTTTTGTTTCTTGGGTCAAAAACCTATCTTTTCTATGCAAAAACCCTAACTTGAACCTGAGAGATCCGGCTTCGGGAGACTTCGTCTGGCGATCTGCATCGGCTGGTGTCAACCTTGAACATCCGGGAACGACTCCCCACACTGGTGTGCTGTAAAGATCAACAAAAGATCCGAAGAAGGAGGGATTTGAAGACTCTTTGGCACAGGCCGAGGAGGGCTTCTCCGGCTTGAATCATCGTTTGTAGATTTTACAGAAGGCAAGTACCCCATTCACATCAACCCTACATGTGTCTAGTATGTCCCAGGAATTTCTCAGATTTTTCTCGTGTCCTGGAACCCCCTTTCAAGTGATTTGTTGGCTTTCAGTCTGTTTTGTGCAGACAGGATATTAACGGCAAGATCCCTTGCCGCTAATATCATGTGTTGGCGGCATCATATAATGCCGTTGACCTATAGACGGCTACCCCATGCCGTCGAGTTCTTCAGACTGCAACAGTGTGCAAGTCTGTCCCTATATAAATTAATTTTCGAGTCTTTTTCCGCATGAGGATATACAGTAAAAAATTTCATATAATATGTAAATATATATGTTTGGGTGTACTGTGAGTTATTGTGCATTTTTGAAAATTTCACAAATTATTAGAATTCTTTGAATGTGCTACCGACAGAATTTTAATCTTGGAAAATGCCATTTATGAAATATGTATAGAATTTAATTGCCATGAAATTTCTGTACATTGTTTATGAGATCTGATGCATGATATAAAAATTTGAGTAATTTATAATATCTGAGTAGTTTATTTAATTTTCTGAATCGAAAAATAGTTAATATGTCTACTCAATGTAGAAAAGATAAGAATTCATGCGAAACTAGTTAAATTCCCATAATTTGTGATAAAATTTGTACTGTCAGTAATCATGTATGTAATAAATTGTGAATCCGAATAATGAAAATTTGTATCAGTTTGACTATTTTTACAGTTGATAACATCACTGTTAGAATTTTCAGAAAATATGTGTAATTCATAAAAATGTAAATTTTGGTATGCATGATGGTTAAACTGTGATGAATTTCTGGTTAAATTTCTGTACTGAACAGATGACAGTAGCTATATAAACTTGTTTTATGTTAGATATTAATAATTAATACATGCTAATATGATTAATATTTAATTCTGCAAAAATTTCAGCATGATTAGAATTGTTGTAAAAATTTGATTAATACTGAAAACAGTAGTACCATGCTAGGTAATACTGAAGAATGTAAATGTGTGAACATGAGATGAATGCGTGATTATTTTGCGTTTAGAAATGTGTTGAAATTGAGAAAATGTATTAATGTGCCAATGTGTGACACTGCTACCTTAGAGGGCTGTGGAACTGTACTGTGGTAAAGTCCCCACGGGAAAGTTCAAGTGTGTGATGTCCCACGGGCATTGGGATTAAATCCTGGAGGCGAACAAGTATCGCTGGTTAGGGTGGAGAGTGCTTCTCCCGGTTCTGCGCAGTAACTAAGATTAATCACTGGAATGCCTAGGTGATTGATATGTGATGTGATCAGTGTGTGTCCTTCTAAAGTGGTTTGGGCTATGTGTCACGGCATTAAGAAATTGTGAAAATGTGTTTAAGTGAAAAGAAATGTGTATATTGTGAAATTGTGTAAGTGAATATGTGTTCATGAAATTCTTATGATAACATGCAAAAAGGATAAATTTGCTTGTGAATGCGACATGATAGTAGTAAAATAACGAGCTTTTCACTAAAATAAATGTGTTAACCATGTGAAAACTTACCTTAGAATTCATGTTAAATTAGTTGTTATGAAATGTGTAAATATTGTGTAAAATGATCAACATGTGGCTTATGAATGATTGAATGAAATCAGTTTAGCATAGTGAAAAGTGTAGAAAGCATGTGATAGGATTAGTTTATTGCGTATAAAACTAAATCCCATGCGTAAAATGTGTAGAAATCATGAATAGGCTTCTATTTGAAAAATTGTCACTTCCATGCATTATGTGTAAATGATGTAGCATAAGGTTATGGATATTACTTGATGCATGTATGTTTAGTGTGCTGGTGTTACTTGTTGAGTTCTTTTGAACTCATTCTTGCTTCGGCGTACAGGTGCAGACGTTTCTACTTCTTCCGAGGAGATCGTTAGGAGCGACTCGGAGCGAGAGTAGGAGAGATAGTTGTGGAGTTAGTATTGTAATTTTCATTACTTCATAGTATGTAATAAAGACTCTGCGTGGTCTCATGTGAACAATGTATTTATTTTATTTCAGTTATGAACAGTTAGCTCTCTTTTCTACTATACGGACTGTGAATAGAATGTGGATGATGGAATAAGATTTCTTTTCAGTTCTTTAAATTCCGCTGTCATGAGATATATTATATTTGTGTATGTTTCAGCCTATTGTACTAGTGTTGGGTAAATGTCCCACTGTAGTGATGCCTTTTATATCGACGTGGGTTGGTGGAACCGTACCGATATAAGAGGGTCGTTACAGTCAGGAAGAGGAAGTAGAACCTAGAAGGAGTAAAAGATAAAAGATTGCCAAGGATTTTGGAAGTGATTTTATTGCTTTCCAAATTGAGGGTGATCCTCCCACCTTCAAGGATGCCATGGACTCTCCGGAGGCACGGCATTGGAAGGAAGCCATAAAGAGAGAAATGGATTCTATTATTGCTAATGGCACTTGGGAGTTGGTCGACCCTCCTCCTGGTTCTAAAACCATTGGATGCAAATGGGTCATTAAGAAGAAGCTAAATCATGATGGGACCATTGACAAGTTTAAAGCTAGGTTAGTTGCTAAGGGGTTCAAACAGATGGAGGGGATAGACTATTTTGATACCTATTCCCCTGTAACCAGGATTACCACAATTAGGGTACTGATTTTTTGGCTTCCATATATGATCTGACTATCCATCAAATAGATGTTAAGACTGTAACGTCACATTTTTTTCGGATTCTCATGGATCCTGTGTTTAGTGGTTGTGATGGCTATCGTGAGGCCAATGTGGTTTGTGTATGGTACGTGTGCATGTTTCAAGGGCTTACTGGGCCGATAGTCTGGACCTGCAGCACCCTTGTATCCTCAGCCTGTCATTGCGACAGGAAGGAGTGTCGCGTTCTGAACGCGACCGAGGTGACCATCGTGTTATGGTGGCTGCCTTGGGGCGTTGATCGTCTGCATGTGCGCCACATGTAGCGCGCGCAGAGCGGCATGCAGGAAGGCGACGCCTAGGTCTGTCGCGATCAGGTCGCGACGCGACGATACGTCACGTTCTCAACCGCTGGGTGTTTTTAAGAAACCCCAGCCGGACAGAACTGCAGTGAGTTCTTCTCGGCCAGGGGAAGGGGAGCTGCGGCGATTTCTAGTGGAAATATGTGTTTTCGGCGTGCTCGTGCCGTGGGAAGCTCGCATGGAGCGAGAGAAACACCGGGGGAGCGTGGTATCGCGTGTTCTTCGCGAGGTAGGGTGATTCCTCCCGTTTTCGGGGCGATAATCACGTGGAATGTAGGGTTTGATCAGTTTAACGCTTTCTACACAATAGATATCATGCCTAGGAACTCATTAAAGTATGAAAAACACCAATTAAGGGTGGTTTGCATGGTGTGGATTGGTAATCCATGGATGGGATCCCGGATTAGGGTTTCCGTCTATTAAGGCGACAGATTCCCTGTCGCGATCAGGTGGCGATGACCGACCTGTCGCGTTAAGGTTATGAACGCAACTTGTTTGCATGTCGCGTTAATGTGTTGAAGGCGACCTATCGGGCTGTCGCGTTATGAAGGCGACGCAAGCCCATGTCGTGACCACAGCCGAGTGGTCTGAATGTGCATGATTTATGTAATATGATTATCCGGTTGTTATTATTCGATGTATTTGGTAATACCGTGCAATGCATTGGCACTTGTGGCACTCTGAGAGTGCATGGTTCTAGAAGCTTGCACTTCGGTTGTGTAGCTAGCTGATTCTTTGTGTAGTTACGTGGTGTACACGCAACAGTGTTGTGTTCACGTGTTGTGGACAGTTGTTACTTGAGGTTTACGTGACGTTTCACGTGGTTTGTGTGTGACGTGCACATGGTTCTGTGTGCGTGGCAAGTAGTACGACGCCTACCGTGGTTACCTCTCTTGTTGGGTGCCCCAGGTTCTCTGTGAGCCAGGCTGTTAGCTCGGGGCTTTGTCCCAATACTTGTGCTATACCGTCGAGGTCTGTGTCATCTGTCCTGGACACCCTCACTCCTTTGTTTGAGTTGTACGTCCGGCTGAGGGAAAGACGACAGTGGGACAGTGACTCTTGAGTTTGTTTTTAGTCACTTGTAGCGCGCTCTTAGTTGGGGGTACGGACACCGGTAGTCGACACTGGTCCCCAGCTAGTCCTTTTCTAGTGCTTCACTCTAGGGTGCTCCGGCCAGAGACCCTAAAGGTGCCAGGCATGGGCCTATGGTTGTGTGTCCGCAGGATTGGTGTTTAGTTGGTCTCCACAGTTGTTTGACTTTTCCACGTGGAGCGGTAGCTGGACCTTTCGTCCGTGGCTGCAAGACTGAGAGGTAGACCTGTGTTAGTTTGTCCGAGTCAGTCACTGGTGTCGCGAACCAGTTCACGTGGCTCGTGTGTGGCGGTCTCTACTATAGCTCGTACACCTGTTTGGATTTGTCGTTTATTTATTACAGTTGCTTTACGTAGTCGGCAAATGGTGAGTACATTTACAGCTTTAATATCATGCTTAGTTGTTCTATAAATTGCTAGCGCACTTTACTACTTTTGTACTTGTGTTTTTGGTTTGCTCGGTGTTGGGGGAGTTCCCTACTGAGCCAGTGACTAGAGAGGCTCACCCCTACCCCCCACAGGTGAGGGCGAGGAGGACGTTTTGTTACCGTCGTCCAGTTCGGAGCCGCGTCGCAGCGGTGTTGGACCAGCACCTCCAGCAGTGTAGTTTCTTTCTTCAGTTGTACTAGTTTACCTCGGGGTATGCCCCAGGCTCCTGTACTTTCTTGTACTTTTGTTGAAATTTGGCTATGTAAATCTTGTACAATATATATGAGTTGGTGAATCATATATGTGTTCAGGTGTGTTCCTTTGTGTTTTCACGGACGTGTGTATGATATCCCTTGCGAGGCTTCGGCCCGTTCGCGAGAGGCGGACTCGGATCAAGTTCGTTAGTGGTTTAACGGGCTTGAACGAGGCGTTCCGTCACAGTTGGTATCAGAGCAAGGTCCGTGTAAATATAAAGGAATTGGGAAATTATATAACCATATTTCTACATTTGTACACTGCTGGTAGTTGGCCCTGGTTTCTAATGATTTGTTGTTATATTTATGGATGATGTTTTGTTTGCGCAAAAGTTTGAAATGGCTGATAGAAGGGATTGGGGTGGTGGAGGAGAGGACCCTGAAGAGTCCACTCAGTGTATGATTGAGAGGATTTGGGAAAGCCTCACTGATATTTGGATGAGGATGGATCAGCAGGCACCGATACCTCCAGCAACAGTACCACCAGTTGCTGAAGTACCTGTGGCCCCTGCTGCACCACCGCCTAGGGTGGAGGTACCTTATGTGGCACCTGTACCACCACCAGTAATGGCAGCAGAAGAGCCAGTGATGCAAGTTGAAAAGTTTTTGAGGTTGCAGCCGCCCACTTATACAGGAGGGCCGAATCCAGATACAGCAGAGCACTGGATTCATGAGGTTGAAAGGGTCTTTACGACCATGAGGTGTCCATCAGTGGATAAAGTTGTGTTAGCCACATACCAGTTGAGAGGCTTTGTGCAGCAGTGGTGGCGTCTGAAGATGCAGACCACCTTTGCAGGCAGATCAGAGGAGGTTATTACCTGGCCGGAATTTCTCGAGGCATTTAATGACACATTCTTTCCACTTCAAGTGCAGCAGGCAAAAAGAGAGCAATTTCGGACACTTCAACAAGGTAATACCTCAGTTTTAGAATATCAGATGTGATTTATGGCACTTAGCCGATATGCACCTTATGTAGTATCAGATAATGCTATGATGGTTGAATATTTTATTCGAGGTTAGAGAGAAGAGTTGCAGAATGCGATAATACCATTAATGTGTAGATCAGTTGAGGAAGCAGCCCAGAGAGCAGCTACTCGTGAGAGGTCTATTCAGGCTCGTCAGGCAAGTGGGTCAGGTTCGGGTAGTTTTCAGCTACCTCAGCAGGCAGCAGGAGTTAGTAGGGCAAAGGCTCCAGTAGGACCTTCTTCTTCTTTAGGTTTTGGTCAATGGGGTCAGAAATTAAAGCAAGTATTCAAGGGCAAAGGAAGAGGAAGAGGGGGTCGTCAGCAGTTTCAGCAGGGGCGTGGTTACACGCTAAAGGTAGAAGAATCACAGCAGAGTACTGCCATGCATCCCATTATTCCACCAGGTTACAGATGTTATAATTGCAATCAGCCAGGGCATTTGATCCGAAATTGCCCTTATTCGAGAGAATATGGGTATAGTAGAGGTGTTCAGCAGCAGCAGCACCCCAACAGTCTTTAACAGGTCGTGGTGGAGGTGTACCGCAGCAGCGAGGTAGAGGCCGGGTTATGGCTATCACCCGTGCCCAGGCGGAGGCATCGAATATGATAGAAGGTATTATACCCATTTATGATTATTCAGCAAGAGTTTTATTTGATTCAGGTGCCTCTCATTCTTTTATTTCTGAAGAATTCCTGAATTGTATGACTCAACCTTTGGAAGAAAAGTCTTGTGAGTTGGTAGTGGAGGTTCCTTCTGGTGAGTTTATGCTCACTTCGAGCTACATAGATGAAGCACCTGTTGTGATTGGAGGGAACCAGATGCCGAGTCGGTTATATGCCCTGCAATTGATAGATTATGACATTATTTTGGGAATGGATTGGCTTGAGACCTATGGAGCCATGTTAGATTGCAGAAAGAAAAGGATCAGGTTTTGTCATCCTAATGGTGTGGAATTTGAATATCAAGGTATGCTTTTTTGTACTCCTAAGTTTATAATTTCTGTAATTAGAGCTAGAAAGTTGATAAATGCAGGATGTGTGGCTTATTTAGCTTCAGTGAGTCTGATAGAGGATAGTCAGTCAGTGGAGGCAGTTCCCGTGGTTAGGGAATTTGCCGATGTTTTTCCAGAAGATTTGCCTGGTTTAGCTCCACACAGAGAGGTGGACTTTACTATTGAATTGCTGCCAGGTACCATGCCGATCTCTAAAGGTCCATATCGGATGGCACCAGCAGAGCTTAAAGAGTTGAAAAAGCAATTAGAGGAGTTATTGCAAAAAGGGTTTATTAGACCAAGTCATTCCCCGTGGGGAGCACCAGTGTTGTTCGTAAAAAAGAAAGATGGCAGTTTTCGTATGTGCATAGATTACAGGAAGTTGAATGATGTGACTATTAAGAATAAGTACCCATTACCGAGAATATATGATCTGTTTGATCAGTTGCAGTCATCAAATGTGTTTTCTAAAATTAATTTGAGATCTGGGTACTATTAGTTAAGGATTAAGGAGGAAGATATAGATAAAACAACATTTAGAACTAGATATGGTCACTATGAGTTTGTGGTTATGCCATTTGGGCTAACTAATGCTCCTGCAGCTTTTATGGATCTGATGAATAGAATCTTTCATCCGTATTTGGACTAATTTATTGTGGTCTTTATAGATGATATTCTGATTTACTCAGCATCTGAAGAGGAGCATGCAGCGCATTTGAGATTTGCCTTGCAGTTATTAAGAGATAATCAATTGTTTGCCAAATTCAGTAAGTGTGAATTTTGGTTAAAGGAAATTCAGTTCTTGGGTCATGTCATATCAGCTGAGGGAGTGGCGGTTGACCCAAGTAAAGTGGAAGCAGTAATGAGATGGGAAGTGCCTAAGACAATTACTGAAATAAGAAGCTTTTTTGGGGTTAGCAGGCTATTATAGGCGTTTCATTCAGGATTTTTCTAGGATTGCGGCACCCATGACTAGACTGACTAGAAAAGGTGTGCCATTTGTATGGTCTGGTGAATGTCAAAGAAGTTTCATGGAATTAAAGAAGAGGCTTACAACGACACCTATATCGACATTACCAACAGGTAATGGTGGTTTTGTTGTATATACAGATGCATCTAGAAGGGGGCTTGGCGCAGTGTTAATGCAGCATAGCAAGGTAATTGCTTATGCGTCCATGAAATTGAAGCCAGCAGAAGAGAATTACCCCATTCATGATTTAGAGTTAGCAGCAGTTGTATTTGCCTTAAAGATATGGAGGCATTATCTTTATGGTGAAAAATTTGAAATTTTTACAGATCATAAAAGTTTAAAATATATCTTTTCCCAGAAAGATTTGAATCTCCGTCAGCGTAGATGGGTGGAGTATTTAAAAGATTATGATTTTAGTTTGGCTTACCATCCGGGTAAAGCCAATGTGGTGGCTGATGCCTTAAGCAGAAAAGCCTATTTAAGCCAAATGATGATCAAGGAATGGAAGCTATATGAGGAAATAACAGAGAACTCCCTGTATGTGCCAAGTAGTCAGCGACGGGCAATATTAGCTAGTAGTGCTGTGGAGCCGTCACTGTATTGGCAAATTGTTGAGGCCCAAAATGCAGATGTGAATTTAGCTGAGATTGTGAAAATGGAAGGAGTTACTATTGATGATAACTGTGTGGTCAGGCTCAGAGGCAGGTTATTTGTGCCAGCAGAAAGAGAAGTAAAGCTGAAAGTATTAGAAGAGACTCATAAATCCCAGTACACTATTCACCCCGGTAGTACTAAAATGTATCAGGATATGAGGAAGCATTTTTGGTGGCCTCATATGAAAAAGGAAATAGCAGAATTTGTCTCAAGATGTGCAATTTGTCAACAGATTAAGGCAGAACATCAGAAGCCTGGAGGTCTATTGCAACCGTTGCCCATTCCGCAGTGGAAATGGGATGATATTGCTATGGACTTTGTAGCAGGTTTGCCAAGGTCAGCCTCAGGACATAATGGAATATGGGTATTTGTTGACAGATTAACCAAAGTGTGCAGGTTGGTAGCAGTAAGTATGTCTTGGACAGTGGATAGATTAGCGAAAGTTTATGTTGATAGAATTGTTCCACTGCATGGTATTCCGAAGACTATTGTGTCTGATAGAGATCCAAGATTTACTTCTGGGTTTTGGAGGAGCTTGTAGAGAGTAGTTGGCACCGAGTTGAGATATAGCTCAGCTTATCATCCCCAGACAGATGGTCAAACAGAGAGGACTATTCAGACAATTGAAGATATGTTACGGGCTTGTTATTTGGTTTGGGGAGGTAGCTGGGAGCATCATTAAAGTATGGTTGAGTTTGCCTATAATAATAGTTATCATACCAGTCTTAGGATGGCACCATATGAAGCTCTATATGGGAGGCCATGTAGAACCCCATTGAACTGGCATGAAGTGGGAGAAAGGCAGATGGTGGGTCCTGAATTAATTCAGCAAACCACGGAAACAGTGAAGCTCATTAAAGAAAAATTACAGGCAGCTCAAAGTAGACAGAAGAATTATGCCGATAATCGAAGAAGACCACTTCAGTTTGAAGTGGGAGACTTTGTTTTTCTAAGAGTTTCCCCTAGTAAGGGTATTATGAGGTTTGGCAAGACCGGAAAGTTGAGTCCGAGATATGTGGGACCCTTTTAGGTGTTAGAAAGAATTGGGAAATAGCTTATAGACTTGATTTGCCAGCTAATTTTGCAGATGTTCATGATATTTTTCATGTTTCTATGTTATGAAAGTGCATTGAAGATCCAACGCAGATAATCAGTTACCAAGGTGGTGACTTGATGCCAGATATGACTATGCCAGAATATCCAGTGCAGATTACAGGCCATAAGACAAAGAAGCTGAGAAACAAAGAAATTGAATTAGTCAAGGTGAGATGGGAGAATATGTTGGGTGGTGAGGATACCTGGGAATTAGATGAGGAAATGGCTAAAGGGTATCCTTACTTATTTGAGTAAGGTTTTGCATTTCTTTTTTTAGATGATAGTATTTAGAAATATGTGTAATGGAACTTCTTGTACTTAAGTTATGAATTTTGAGGTCGAAATTTCTTTTTAGATGATAGTAATGTAACGTCGCGTGTTTTTCGGATCCTCGTGGATCCTGTGTTTAGTGGTTGTGATGGCTATCGTGAGGCCAATGTGGTTTGTGTATGGTACATGTGCGTGTTTCAAGGGCTTAGTGGGCCGATAGTATGGGCCTACAGCACCCTTGTATCCTCAGCCTGTCATCGCGATAGGAAGGAGTGTCGCGTTCTGAATGCGACCGAGGTGACCGTCGTGTTATGGTGGCCTACTTGGGGCGTTGATCGTCTGCACATGCGCCACGTGTAGTGCGCAGAGCGGCATACAGGAAGGCGACGCCTAGGTATGTCGCGATCAGGTCGCAATGCAATGATACGTCGCGATCTCAACCGCTGGGTGTTTTTAAGAAACCCCAGCCAGACAGAACTGCAGTGAGTTCTGCTCGGCCAGGGGAAGGGGAGCTGCGGCGATTTCTAGTGGAAATCCATGTTTTCGGCGTGCTCGTGCCGTGGGAAGCTCGCGTGGAGCGAGAGAAACGCCGGGGGAGTGTGGTATCGCATGTTTTTCGCGAGGTAGGGTGACTCCTCCCGTTTCCAGGGCGAGAATCGCGTGGAATGCAGGGTTTGATCAGTTTAACGCTTTCTACACAATAGATATCATGCCTAGGAACTCATTAAAGTATGAAAAACACCAATTAAGGGTGGTTTGCATGGTGTGGATTGGTAATCCGTGGAGGGGATCCCGGATTAGGGTTTCCGTCTGTTAAGGCAACAGATTCCCCTGTCACGATCAGGTGGCGATGAGCCGACCTATCGTGTTAAGGTTATGAACCCGACTTGTTTGCATGTCGCGTTAATGTGTTGAAGGCGACCTATCGGGCTGTCGCGTTATGAAGGCGATGCAAGCCCATGTCGCGACCATAGCCGAGTGGTCTGAATGTGCATGATTTATGTAATATGATTATCCAGTTGTTTTTATTCGATGTATTTGGTAATACCATGCAATGCATTGGCACTTGTGGCACTCTGAGAGTGCATGGTTCTAGAAGCTAGCACTTCGGTTGAGTAGCTAGCTGATTCTTTGCGTAGTTGCATGGTGTACATGCAACAGTGTTGTGTTCACGTGTTGTGGACAATTCTTACTTGAGGTTTACGTGACGTTTCACGTGGTTTGTGTGTGACATGCACGTGGTTCTGTGTGCGTGGCAAATAGTATGATGCCTACCGTGGTTACCTCTCTAGTTGGGTGCCCCAAGTTCTCTGTGAGCCAGGCTGTTAGCTCGGGGCTTTGTCCCGGTACTTGTGCTATATCGTCGAGGTCTGTGTCGTCTATCCTAGACACCCTCACTCCTTTGTTTGAGTTGTACGTCCGGCTGAGGGAAAGACGACAGTGGGACAGTGACTCTTGAGTTTGTTTTTAGTCACTTTTAGCGCGCTCTTAGTTGGGGGTACGGACACCGATAGTCGACATTGGTCCCCAGCTAGTCCTTTTCCAGTGCCTCATTCTAGGGTGCTCCGGCCAGAGACCCTAAAGGTGCCAGGCATGGGCCTGCGGTTGTGTGTTTGCAGGAGTGGTGTTTAGTTGGTCTCCACAGTTGTTTGACTTTTCCACGTGGAGCGGCAGCTGGACCTTTCGTCCGTGGCTGCGAGCCTGAGAGGTAGACCTGTGTTAGTTTGTCCGAGTTAGTCACTGGTGTCACGAACTAGTTCACGTGGCTCGTGTGTGGTGGTCTCTACTGTAGCGCGTACACCTGTTTGGATTTGCCATTTATTTATTATAGTTGCTTTACGTAGTCGGCAAACGGTGAGTACATTTTCAACTTTAATATCCTGCTTAGTTGTTCTATAAATTGCTAGTGCACTTTACTACTTCTGTACCTGTGCTTTTGGTTTGCTCGGTGTTGGGGGAGTTCCCTACTGAGCCAGTGACTAGAGAGGCTCACCCCTACCCCCCTACAAGTGAGGGCGAGGAGGACGTTTCGTTACCGTCGTCTAGTTCGGAGCCGCGTCGCAACGGTGTTGGACCAGCACCTCCAGCAGTGTAGTTTCTTTCTTTAGTTGTACTAGTTTATCTCGGGGTATGCCCCAGGCTCCTGTACTTTCTTGTACTTTTGTTGAAATTTGGCTATGTAAATCTTGTACAGTATATATGAGTTGGTGAATCATATATGTGCTCAGGTGTGTTCCTTTGTGTTTTCACGGATGTGTGTATGATATCCCTTGCGAGGCTTCGGCCCGTTCGCGGGAGGCGGACTCAGATCAAGTTCGTTAGTGGTTTAATGGGCTTGAACGAGGTGTTCCGTCACAAAGACTGTCTTTCTTAATGGTGATCTTGATGAAGAGATCTATATGGATCAGCCTGAAGGGTTTACAACACCTGGTAGTGGAAACAAAGTTTGTAGACTTGTTAAATCCTTATATGGATTGAAACAAGCCCCTAAGCAATGACATGAAAAATTTGACATGACTATCATGTCATTTGGCTTTAAAGTCAACGAGTCTGATAAGTGTGTTTACTACAAGATAAATGGTGATGATTGTGTTGTCCTATGTCTATATGTAGATGATATTTTGTTGTTCGGCAACAATTTGGGAATGATAATTGAGACTAAATCATTCTTGAGTAGAAATTTTGAGATGAAGGATATGGGTGAAGCTAGTGTAATTCTGGGATTAAAGCTGACCAGATCAGCTAAAGGGATAGCTATTTCTCAGTCTCATTATATTGAGAAAGTGTTAGATAAATTTGACTATGAGAATTGCAAAGCTGTCTGTACACCCTATGATCCTTCTAGAGTTTTCCGCAAGAATAAGAATGGCACTCCTATGTCTCAATTGCGGTATTTCCAAGTTATAGGAAGCTTAATGCATCTTGCAAACTGTACTAGACCTAACATTTCATATGCAGTGTCTAAACTCAGTCGACACTAGCTGTCCTGACCATACTCACTAGGAAGGCTTGGATAGAGTGCTGTACTTGAAAGGTACTATGACTCTAGGCTTGCATTTTGGGAAATTCTCTGCTGTCCTTGAAGGATATAGTGATGCAAGCTGGATAGCTGAAAACTCGAGGAGCAATGGTGTCACAGGGTATGTCTTTACCCTGGGAGGTGGAGCTGTCGCCTGGAGGTCGACTAAGCAAACCATCTTGTCTCGGTCTACTTTTGAGGCTGAGTTGTGTGCTTTGGACACCACAGGTATGGAGGCTGAATGGATCAGGGGTCTTCTTTCTGAACTTCCCTTTATGAGTAAGCCTATACCTGCGATCTCTGTGCATTATGATAATATGACTACAATTGCCAAGATCAAAAGTTCAAAGTATAATTAGAAAGAAAGGAGACACATCCAACTCAGATTAAAATCTGTAAGGGAGTTAGTGTCTCAGGGAGTGATAGCTGTGGATTTTGTTGGTACCAAGGATAACACAACTGATCCTCTGACTAAGGGACTGGATAAAATTCAAGTCCAAAAATTTAGGATGGTAATGGGACTGAAACCCATCAGATGTTCTCCTTTAGTAGCAACCCAACCTATCTGAGTAGAGATCCTACAAAGAAGATTCAATGTGGTAATAACAAGCTGATTGAGAGAACTAGTAGGCACTCAAATTATTAGATATCTCATATCTGAGTTCCTTCCCTGAATCCTAAAGCTAGTGCCTATAACTGCAAGATTAGGATGAGTTGTATACTCTTAATGGGTTCAAGCCTGGTAAGGCAGGATGTCAGCAGTGCATCCTTGGAGAAGCCCACCTAAATAAGTACTACTGTGAGGCCGCAGTTAAGGAATTGGGTTATTCCTGAATGTACTTATGATACAGGAAAGGGCGCATGGCCAGAAGGCGCCACCTTTATGATTGCTATCTTAACCTATATCATGTTGTTTCCTCTGACAACTCTCACCCTAAAGAATCAAGTCCAAGACCTAGTTCACTTCGATTCTGTGGGAGTCAGATTTGGAATACTTAGGTAAAGGTTCAAACCCGAAAGGTACCTTTACTGAAAGCGTGGTATGTTTATCCTCTTCTGTTTATTTCTCATTATCAAACTTTGTGTTGGTGGGGGAATGTTGGGTAAAAAGTGGTTTGACGAGGGGCAGTTTAAGAAAGGGAGAAAGAAACACAAAATTTGATAAAGTAAAAAGGTGTATGAAAAAGTGTGCAAGTTTTGTCTCTTATGTGAGGGCCTTAGTCCCACATGAGAAATCTCTAAGGAGATGTAGGGCTCCATAACCCCAAGTGTCCATGAGACTATGTCTTATAGACAAAGGTGGGAGTATGCTAGACCATATCACACACGTGCGCCGCCGGGCCGGGTTGGGCTGGGCGGGCACGCGCGTGTGATGGCGTGGTCTTGTCGGCTTGCCTTGGTACCTTTTTGCTCCTTATTTTTGCAATTTTCCCATTTCTTGGAGAGATTGGGCCAGTTTGGACCGGTTCCCTGAACTGGCCCATTGTCTTGGTTTTTGCGGGCGTGAGGCGTCTCATATAGTGATTAGGGTCTTCCTAATCGCGGTTACCAAAAATTGAAACGCCTATTGACTCTCCGCACAGAGGAACCGCTCGCTGCGTTGCTGCTCTCTCTCACGCCCCCCTGTGCCGGGCTGCTCACCGATGAGGTCGTCGTCTTCGTCCGGGTGCGCTATCGCTCGCCGGTATTCAGACTGCCAGAATCGCCATCGAACGCTCTCTCTCCGGTGTACGGTGCATGCTTCTTGCCCTTACTTTCCATTAAAGAGGATTAGGTTTCCCGTATAGCTTTTGTCTTATAGAGTCGATCTTGTGCGAGACCGATTCCGTGTCTCGTGGTTGTACCCTGGGAGACGGTTACCGGACCCCATCGCACCATATAGTGGGGGCGATACTTTCTCTAAGGCGAGTTCCATTTTGGAATGCCTCCACAGCCCTATTTCAGTTTTGATTATACTGTATTCACCATGCTTATGATCCATATTCTCATGATATATTTCTGTTCTCGGGGTACGCCCATAAACATGTTATTTTTTATTGTGATTGCCATACGGTTTGCACTGTTTCACATGATGATGAATTACCATGTTTCATGCCATATTCCCACTGTGTTAACAACATTTTGCTCTTCTAATCTCCATAGCCATCCAATCCACTATTTTATTACCATCCTCTAAGATGTGCATGATCTTGGATTTTCTCCATTCAAATAGCTAGCTAGGCCATAACTCTTATGCTATGTTTGTGATTTGGGTAGGTACTTGGCCTTGTAACCTCTTTCACAAGGGTGAGTACTAATTCTCCACATATGCCATACGTACTCAATTTAGAACTCGTTCTGAGGTTTCTCTCAGAGGTTTCCCTCGGGTCCTTCTCGAGCTCAGTTGCACTTTCTCTCGATGTTTGTCGGCTTTCTCCTAGTGGAAGTTGGATCTTTGAAGCTTTTTCAAGCTCATCTTAGTGCTAATATTCCTCTGTGTGTGATCTCCCATGGTTTTTTCTTTGCCTTGGTCACTCCCTTGTCTTTGGAACCCTTGGTAACTTCCATCTTGCCAGAACTTGAAGACAATAAGAAAAGGAAGAATAGCCTAATCATAAAATTCCTACTTGACTCAAATCCCAAACCAACTAGCTTGAGGGAATGGTTGGGTAAACTCTAGAGTCAGTATGGTAGCTGGTATTTTCTGGATTATCTGTAGAACAAATTTCTCATCAGATTCTCTAAGAAAAAAGAATTGGAGGATGTTTGCACAAGAATGTCTGGATTTTCAACAACATGGTTTTAATACAAAGAGGCAAAGAAAAAATTACTCCCTCAGAATATATCTGGACAAAGGGGAAATTTGAATTCGTATTTATGATCTTCCAGGGGAGTTACTTAATCTGAAGGTAGTTTAGAGATTGGTACAACATGTGGGATCCCCCTTGAAGCCTCCCCCTCGAGAGATTATTAAATGGAGCAATCACGCTAGGATCAAAGTGAACTTTGATCTTTCCAAGCCTTTGGTTTCGAAGGTTGCAACTAGTTTCCCCAAAGGAGAAATCAAAAATTTTGAAGTCATATATGAGAGACTTCCCTGTTTATGTCATTTTTATGGCTATCTTGGTCACCAATTCTCCAAATGCTCAAATTTTCTTGTTGCAAAAAATCTTATCAAGGACTTATATTCTCTGATCTTGAAGAGGAAGATGAAGGAGTCTATAATGTTGTCCTACGGAGATTGGTTGAAGGTCATAGGCCCAGATTAACCTTGAGAGGCCCTTCTGTTGTTATCCCCTTAAGCGAAACCCCTTCCAAAGATCTCAACCCTCCACCAACTAACAACCCTCCACCAACTAACAACCCTCCTAATCCCACTAAAAGAACTTTGTTTAAATATAACTCACTCTCTCAAGAACCAAATCGTCACCCTCTATTAGACACCTCCCCTTTCCCCATGCCAAATCCTAGAGCATGCCTTTTCTTGCAAAGAATGCCCCACCTTACCTAACATTTCCCTCACTATTGTCAGTAAAGAGACTCCACATCCCACCTCCTAACCACACCTCTGCCACCTAATCTTTGAAATCCCAAGACCCATCTCCCTCACTCCACTTCTAAATAGACCTCTTGCCGTATGATCAGATCACCCCTCTTTCCATAGATATAGAACTATCTCGTCACACCCATTTCCCCCCTCTAATTGCTACCAAACAAAAGTTAGAAGTGTTGAACCACTCTTATATTTTATTATTTTATTTTGGTGATAAAAAACTCATATTTATATCAAATCTCATAAATATATTTAATAATAATTTTCATGATAATTTATGTCCAGAAATAAAATAATTTAAATCACGTCAAAAAGATTTAAACTGAACTGTTACTTCATCATATACGAAGCTAACTTCGTCATATTCGAAATTTCACTTCATCATATGCGATGCTCACTTTGTCATATACGAAGTCATATACGAAGTACCACTTCGACTGACAGTGTTATGTTCTAGACCAGTTGAAGTTCCACTTCGATTGACTATGTTATTTTCTGGACCAACCGAAGTCCAACTTCGATTGACTGCTTGATACTCTTAGCAGTCGAAGTGCAACTTCAACTGAGACTCTTAGTAGTCGAAGTGTGACTCCGACTGAGATTATTTATAGTCGAAGTTCATATCTTGATCAGTCGAAGTTCCATATCGATTGGTGAAGAAAGATCATATCGCTTGGTTAAGGTTTCTTCCGATTGATGAAGTATTCTATCGATTGGTTAACACTTTATGTTTTATCTTTTTGATTAATGAATAAAATGTTCCGACTAGTGTTATAATTATGTTATCCTATTGATTGGTGACCTGATAGCTTTAGTGACATTCCGATTGGCTTACAAACATACCGATTGGTGTTTATATGCTTCTAAACACATCGATTGACTTTCAAAATGTCTTTGGCGCCCAATTAAATATCAAATGTATCTCATATGTTTAAAGTATTATTTCATGTCTGACTGAAGATCTCTTTTTGTTGACTCATATGATTTCTTCCTTCCTACTAGATAGAAAAGCACCTCCTTGAAGTAACAAGCTGTCAGTAGGAAGCATTGACAAAAAGTAAAAGAGGGATAGAAGACTTCTGTAGTCTAACATGCATTTATTACTTGCAGAAACAACGTTGGAACTTGCTACTGACAAACTTGGACGCACATAAGCTGGAAGATCTTCCTTCATTCCAAGTATCTGGTAAACACATTCTAGGCATCCGTTAGACATAAAGAAAGCAGTAGCAGTAGAAGAAGAATAAGATGATGAGGAGGAAAGCTCCAACATTTACATCTTTCAACGGCCCTCTTCAAAAAGATGAACAGTTTGAAGATAAATAAACGTGAGAGCATTCCTAACGATCTAGCAGAAAGAGTGTACATCCAGTGAGGAACCAAAACAACACATACACTCCAAGTAAAGAGAGAAAGAGCTCAAGTCCATTCAAGAAGAAGATTGCACTAAAGCAGAAGCCATCTGAAGCCTTCTAGCGATCACGCTTTTTCTTCTCTTCCCTCTCTCTGTGATACATTATATATCTGGGGGAGAGACAATCAGATGAGATTTTGAACCTTTTAGTGTTCATCTTGTGTAACTCTCAGCAGTTCTTTCTTTTCTTAAGAAAGACTAGTGTCTGACTGTAGGATTGTACATAGTGTTTCTCTTTGTTGGAAGAGTAGGCTTATTGTGCAAGTATTCTCCTTGGTTAGAAGGGAAGACCAGCTTGTGTCTGGTAGTGTGACTAGTTGGAGGTATGTAACAGTGTGTTGCTTCTGAGCTCGTAAAAGAAGCACATGGTTGAGGTGAAATAGTGGACTGTCATCTTACTTGGAAAGAGAAGAAGACCGGCATGGGCTGGGTGTTGTATATCCTTGGGGGCATTGTACCTCAGTTAGTGAAATCCCAAGAGGTTCTTGGGGACTAGACGTAGGTTTTCCATTGGGAAAGTATCGAACTAAGATAAATTCCTTATGTTCTTATATGTGATTGTCTTTTGATTGCTTCCGAACTACTACTCTTTACCACACACGATTTACTTCACTAGCCAAAGTTTAAAGTTGTGATTTTGGTTTTCAGATTTCGATTATCCTATTTCCTATTTACCCCCCCGGTAAACCTTCCTGCCATTTTCTGGGCCAACAAGTGGTATCAAAGCCTTGGTCTCTAATTGAAGCACTGATACCAATAAGTGGTATCAGAGCTCTGATCTCCTAAGCAACAAAGAAGATCTAACGATCTAGGAGCAAAGATCCATGGCAGCTCAAGGATTTGCAAAAGGGAAATCCATCACAAGACCTCACTCTTTAATAGAGAAGACTACCCTTACTGGAAGATAAGGATGAAATTCTTCCTACAAGGCTACGACTACCAACTCTTGAGCATCATAGAAGATGGTGACATTCAAATATCGAAGCTCAAGGAAGAATGGACTAATTAAGACAGAAAGAAGGTATCCTTGAATAGTAAAGCTAAGAGCTTCATGTGTTGCGCACTGTCAAGGCAAGAATTCAACAGAATATCTTCTTGCACATCAGCAAAAAAAATGTGGGATAAGCTGAAGCTCACATATGAAAGAACTGTCAAAGTGAAGGAAACTAGGATTGATATCTTGGTTACTCAATATGATAAATTCTAAATGGAACCAGATGAGTTCATATCTCAAATGTACAGACTGAAATCATTAATGATCTTACAGGTCTAGGTAAGAAGTATAGTCAGGGAGAAATGGTCAGAAAGATCTTAGGATCTCTCCTAGTACAATAGACACCAAAAGTGATGGCAATGGAAGAAGTAAATGATCTCTCAGAAATGTCACTTGAAATGCTCATAGGGTCATTAATGGCTTATGAAATCAATATGGAGAGATTAGGGGAAAGTTTATTCAGAAGAAAGGCAAACAATGCATGCAAGGCCAAAGGAAGCACTTTGGATGAAGCCACTCCCAGTGAAAGCAATGATATTGATAGTGAAGAAGAAGTTATCTAAAAAATCTTAGCCAAAAGAAAAGGGGAAAAGGAGAAGGAATCAATGTGCTATGAATGTGAGCAACCCGAACATCTAAGGTCAGATTGTCCAAAGCTCAGAAGGTCTGAAAAATCAAAAAAGAAGAAAAGAAAAGAGTAGAAGCATAATAAATATAAAAGAAAGACTTTCATAGATACATGGAATAACACCTCGGATAGCTCAAGCACCGAAGAAGAAGAAGAGAATGCCAATTTAATTTTAATGGAAAAAATAAAAAGGCATTCAAATGGATATGGTTAGGGATGTTCAAAAGTATCATACCGGTGACTACCAACTCTTCACTTCACTCCAATCAGAAGAGGAAGTAGTCATCATTAATTTTTTGTTTAGCTTACAATTGTTTTTCTATTTATAGTGCTACTAACATCCTTGCAAGATTTTTGTTCTTTTTGTAAGATTAATGCAAGGAAACTCTTGAAGAAATGACAAACAACAAGATCAAGCACCAACAAGTAGAAACCAATAAGAAAATGTCAATAAATGGTGTCAGATCAGTCGACAAATAAGGAGAACATGGAAGATTTGATAAGCAACAACTAAGGGAGAGCCTCTCACCAAAGGAGAGCCTCACAAATAAGGGGAGAGTACACTAAGGGGGAGTTACAAATTGTTGAACCCCTCTCCTTAAACTCAAATGAGAAGAAATTTCCTCACTAAAAAGGGAGAGAATGATAATGGTAAGAACTTTTCTTTTTGGTTATTGACAAAAAGGGGAAAAGTATTTTATCTATAAATTTTCTATTTAACACTTGTTTTAAATATCTTAATTTTAGAAAATTGTCGTGAGTTTTGTCATCACCAAAAAGAAGAGATTGTTGAACCACTCTGATATTTTATTCCTTTATTTTGGTGATAACAAAACTCATGTTATCTCAAATCTCATAAATATATTTAATAATATTTTTTTTATGATAATTTATGTCCAAAAATAAAATAATTTAAATCGCTTAAAAAAGATTTGCATTGAACTGTTACTTCGTCATATGCGAAGCTCACTTCGTCATATGCGAAGCTCACTTCGTCATATACGAAGTCATATACGAAGTACCACTTCGACTAACAACGTTATATTTTAGACTAGCTGAAGTTCCACTTCGACTGACTGTGTTATTTTCTGGACCAGCCGAAGTTCCACTTCGACTGACTGCTTGATACTCTTAGCAGTCAAAGTGCGACTTCGACTGAGACTCTTAGTAGTCAAAGTGCGACTCCGACTGAGATTCTTTTCAGTTGAAGTTCATATCTTGATCAATCAAAGTTTCATATTGATTGGTAAAGAAAGATCATATTGATTGGTTAACGTTTCTTTCAATTGATGAAGTATCCTATCAATTGGTGAACACTTTAAGTCTTATCTTTTCTTTTCGATTGATGAATGAAACGTTCTGATTAGTGTTATAATTATTTTATCCTATCGATTGGTGACTTGATAGCTTTGGTCACATTTCGATTGGCTTACAAACATACCAATTGGTGTTTATATGCTTTTAAACACATCGATTGACTTTCAAAATGTCTTTGGTGCCCAATTAAATATCAAATGTACCTCATGTGTTTAAAGTATTATTTCCTGTCTGACTGAAGATCTCTTTTTGCTGACTCATAGGATTTCTTCTTTCTTGGTAGATAGAAAAGAACCTCCTTGAAGTAACTAGTTGTCAGTAGGAAACATTGACAAAAAGCAAAATAAGTATGTGCTATCTGATAGAAGACTTCTGTAGTCTAACATGCATTTATTGCTTGCAGAAACAATATTGGAACTTACTATTGTCAAACATGGACGTGCATAATGTGTACGTGCTTTTTCAAACACCCACAAAGAATAATTAAAAAAAATTTAGAGGAAAAGAAGAAGAAAAGAAGAGGGAGAGTACGTGTGTGCACTATGATGGAGGTGTGATCGTCAGGTACGCGTGGGTACCGAAGGAGAGAGCGAAAGGCGAAGTTACTTACCTTCACTCGAGATTGCGGGAGTGATGTGTGGGTTGACTCTTACTTCTCCAACCAGCCGGCCGGCGAAGAAGACTTTAGCTTGTAGTTACCTTGCAAGAAAGATGAACAAACAAGTGAAAGAAACTATTAGTCCAAGTTGTGTAGAATCAATTCAAATGAAAATAGTGAGAAACTTGCTTGCATGGGATTAGACATACCTTGTGGAGGTGGTGTAAAACTCCTAAAAAATGTAGGTATGGAATAAGTGAAGTGGTGTGTGTGTGACTATGGCGATGAATGCACTAGATAGGATTAAAGGAATAAAAAGAGAGAAGAAAAATCGGTTGAAGAGAGCTTGGCGTAGTAGTGCGTGGGAGATGAAGAGGTGAAGAGTCCTCCTCCTTGGCTCCAATTGACTTGAAGGGATGAAGACCAAACTCCAATTGAAGAACACTTGAGTTAAGCTTGAGGGGAGGTAGTTCTTCTCTTCAAGCTTGGGGTATTACTCTCCAACGCAGCAGGGCTTCGCCAACACTTGTGTCTCTCCCTCTCAAACCCATGGCCTCGGGAGTCCTTTTATAGGGGTAAAATTGGTAAATCGCGATGGACACAGTAGTCATCTATTAAGGTAAATTGCGTCCGACTAAAGCGTCGCGTTTCAAAATATTCCTTACTTCGATTGTGGCCTTTCCAAACATCGATTATAGCAGGTATGAAAATCGCGACGACATAGTACGACACGTTTATAACACTTCCAATATTGATCAGAGTCTTACCAAATTAATAAATGGAAACATTGAATTGCGACAACCTAAGTGGTCGCGTATTTGAAAGAATCGATCTTCTATTGGGAATCAATCTTTAAACAATGCAAGGTTAGAAATGCAACGGACCATGTGGATGCGATTCTATTTAGCAACAAAATCTTTCTAATAACAAATATGAAAATGGTCGTAAATGAAAATGAAAACTATTAAATGCGATAACTCTAACGGACGTGATTATAAAACATAATTCAGGTCGAAATAGGAAGCTAATACGCACCAGTTTGACCTGTCGTGGGTCAATTTCCTAAAACACGACCACTGTGTCTGTCGCGAATTAACTATGCACAGAGGACCTCTAGAAAGCCCTAGAAAAATTCTTAAAAATCCTAGAAAAATAAAAAAACAAATAGGAAAATCACTCAAATGATTAATTGAAGGGAGCCACTTTGAGGCATTACATTATAACATGAAATGTACTTAATATGTTGTCAAAAATGGCGTGTCTACACATAAGCTAGAAGATCTTCCTTCATTCCAAGTATCCAGTAGACACATTCCAGACATCCGTTAGACACAAAGAAAGTAGTAGCAATAGAAGAAGAAGATGATGATGAAGAGGAAAACTCCAACGATTACATCTTTTAACGGCCCTCTTTAGCCACTCTATAAAAAGATGAAGAGTTTGAAGGTAAATAAACCTGAGAGCATTCCTGAAGATCTAGATGAAAGAGTGTACATCTAGTGAATAACCAAAACAACATATGCACTCCAAGTAGAGAGAGAGATAGAGCTCAAGCCTATTCAAGAAGGAGATTGCGCCTAAGTAGAAGCCATCTAAAGCATTCTAGCGATCAAGCTTTTTCTTCTCTTCCCTCTCTTTGTGCTACATTGTATATCTAGGGGAGAGACAATTAGCTGAGAGTTTGAACCTTTTAGTGTTCATCATGTGTAACTGTAACATCCCTCCTTTCCTTTGGTCAGCCAACTTGGGTTGTCACCTTGTGAAGGCGACAGGATGACTGTCGCGTTCTGTTTAGGAACGCGACGGGCATGCTGTTGCGTTCAGCCTCTGACCACAGCATGCTTCCTTGTCGTTTTGCTGTCGAGACAGATAGGACAAGTGTTAACCACTGACATGATGAATGCGACGGGTTAGGTGTCGCGTTCATGGTTTCAGGGATGCAAGGGCGACCTGTGGCATTTCCGTTAGTCAGGATTGACCTTGACCATGGGATCGCGATGGGGTGGTCGTCGAATTCACTTGAGTGAACGCGACAGGCAAGTTGTCGCGTTCTCATCTCCAAAGCTTAAATGGTCACAGGCCTGAGAACAGCCCCATTTCTTCCCCTTTCGGCTGGTGCTCTTCTTCCCCGAGCCCTCTGTTGCCTGTGCTCCGTGGAAAGCTTGAAGGAGAGGAGTCTTTGGGTGGCTTGTGAAGGTAGGTGTTGGGTTGCTTTTGTGTGGCATTGGACTTTGGTTTAAGATCTTCCTTTTCAACTCTCTTCCTCTCTGTGGCATCCTTCCTATGGTGATCCTCTTCCTAGACTTATGAAGGACATTCGTGGCTCGTGGATGGTGTCTCTGTGGGAGTTGGAGCGAGGAGGAGGGTTGCATGCCTTCGAGAAGGCCCCATTGGAGTGGATCTTCGTTTTGAGGTAGGGATGCCTAAACCTTCCCCTAGTTTTAGCATGGTAGGATTCCAAACCCCTTTCTCCAAGCCTAGGGATCATGCTAGGTTGTGCATGCATATTATGATTCTTGCAGAATGCTTGGATGACATGATTGTGCTTTGATTCATGCTTGGATTGGGGTGTGTTTGATGAGGGTTCCATGTTTGCATGTGAGGTTATTTGACTGTAAATCCTTTCCTTGACATGCATGGGCGTTTACAAGGGTGGTTTGATGCTATTTAAGCTATTTACATCGTTATCCATGCTCCCCTCCCCTTGGTTTATTCGGATTGGTGGTGCATGGATTGAAGGTGGTGTCCTCGGGTGTGCAAAACTTGCGGTCGCGACACGTTTGGTGTCGCGACCCAGGTCGTGACAGCTCGATATGTCGCCTTCCGGTTTAAGGAAGCGATGTCCACCCTGTCGCGTTCTGCTCATGACAGGGTGGCTGTTGCCTTCTCTTTGAGTTTCACCGGGTGTCGTGCAAGGTTCCAGGTAGACACCTGAACCTCTGCCTGTGGTCACCTGATCGCGACGGGTTCTCTGTCGCCTTCTAGTTCAGGTCGTGACAGACAGGGTGTCACCTTCAGGTAGCGACAGCCTGTGTGTCGCCTTCTCAAACAGAGAAGGGACTTGGCGACCTGTTCAGAGTTTTCCTCCTGTTGCGACTCTATTTCTTGGAACCTGTGCTGTTCCTAGTACAATGCTACTCTAGTCTTTCGCCCAGTGCTAGGCACTTAGGGGCTTGTCCGCGAGACAGGTTGTTACCATTACCTGGACCCCCGGTCCCCGCGCGCCTGTTAGAGGGAGTTCTCTGGGCAGATGGTGAGCTCGAGTCATGGACTCTGGTAGTAGAGGGGAAAATGGTGGGGACAATGGTGTAGAGTCATTTGTAGAACTCTCTTAGTTGAGTCTTGGATGCCGCGGTAGTTGGTAGCTCTTCCGGCGCAAATCTGCTAATCCTTCTCACTGCCTCACTCTACGTGGTTTCAGAACCATTTAGAGGGGTCAGGCATGGGACCGTAGTCCGGCCAGACTGCGACAGTTGTGGTTACTTTAGTTCCACGTCTCACTCCGATGGGAGGTGCTAGACATGGACTGTCGGTCGAGGGTAAGGCGCGTGGCGCACCTAACTAGTTGACTAGTGTAGTGTTCTGTAGCTAGTGTCTCTGTCTAGGTAGTTTGTTTACTGTCTGTGTTACAACCTTGGGTTCTTCCCAGTGCCATGGTTTACACGGGTTTTCCGGTCCCGACATTTAGCTTAGACCGTAGACCGTGTAGTTTCTTTATGCTTCCGCACTTTACTTTGTTAGTAGGATAGATTTACTGCTTTATTTAATTATTGCACATATAGATCTATTTTGCTGTTAGAACCAATGGGAGATTGGTAGTCCCTACTAGGCTTCTTCATGAAGCTCATTCCCTCCTTTACAGGTGAGACATAACAGTAGCACCCTCCGCGGTGGGTTGAGGAGACGGAGCCGTAGTAGACGACTTCTTCCGTGAGCAGGGGCAGCAGTACCGGTTCAGCCAGAGGTGCCACCAGTAGTACGCAGTAGGCTCCAGTTGCAGCGGCAGCACCTGAGGACTGCACAGCGCTTCTGGAGAGGTTTCTTCATCTTCGGCCTCTGATGTTTTATGGTGACTATTATCCAGATATGGCAGAGAGTTGGGTCCATGAGCTCGAGCGCACCTTCGAGACCATGGATTGTGCAGTTCAGGATCAAGTCAGGCTTGCAGTATATCAGTTGAAGGTGTCAGCTCACGAGTGGTGGAGGACCATGAGGCAGACCAGTTTTTAGGGCAGGAGGCTAGATCAGATTTCTTGGAAGCAATTTCTAGAGACCTTTCACAGTGAATACTTCCCCGACTACACCTGCCGTAAGAGGAGGGACCAGTTCCACGAGCTGACGTAGGGAGATTTGTTTGTGGTCCAGTACCACCAGAGGTTTGTGTAGCTTCTTCGACACGTCCCCCACGTGGCCATTAGTGAGCAGGCTCGTACCGAGCGGTTCATTAGTGGGCTATGCTCGGAGTTGAGGTGGGCCATGGCTGGTCACCTCTGCGACACTCTGGGATTGGCAGTGGCGAGGGCTACCGCCTTGGAGAGGGAGTGTCGGTCCCAGCCACAGCAGGGAGGAGGCTTGGTGAGGTCTACCCTGTACCAGCGCCCTTCGGGCAGTCGAGGGAGAGTGTCTTCTTCTTCTTCTTCGGGGACAAGCAATGCTGGCCTGACCTCGAAGTTGTTCTCTCGAGGAGGTAGGCGGCATTACTAGCAGACTCGGCAGCAGGGACGTCAGCAGGAGCAGCCAGTGGAGCAGTCTGTGCAGCAGGGAGAGGAGTAGAGCCAGTAGAGCATGGGTTGTTTCCACTGTGGGCAGCAGGGTCACTACAGGCGGGAGTGTCCGTTGTTGAGGTAGGGGCAGCAGCAGTTGGCACCAACTCAGTACACTCAGCAGGCACCGCATGCTCCACCTCAGCAGGTGCAGCGTCAGCAGCAGCACCAGGGACAGTTTTAGCAGCCGTAGCAGTGCCAGCAGCAGCCTCAGAGAGGACGTGGTCATGGTCGGGTGATGAACATCACCAAAGAGGAGGCAGAGGCCTCTAACCTAGTCGTCGATATGGTTCCTATCCTTGGTCGAGTTGCACGTGTTTTGCTTGATCCAGGTGCCACGCACTGTTTTGCTTCAGAGGAGTTCTTTGCTACTTTGACTGAGTTTGCTCCGGAGCGGACCTGTGACCTAGCTGTTGAGCTTCCGACGGGTGACTACGTGCGTACTCTTGGTTATGTAGAGGGTGTCACCATCGAGGTGCAGGGCCACTTTTCTACCAGCCATATTGTTTGCCTTGTAGCTCCATGACTTTGATGCCATCCTTGGCATGGACTGGTTGGAGGCACATTCTGCATTGGTGGACTGTCAGCGGAAGATCGTGCGGTTCGAGATACCTGGAGCACCTGTACTTTGCTTCCGAGGTATCCGGTCTATCCTCCGACCTTTCGTTTCCTTCTGTAGAGCTCGACGCCTTATTCGAGATGGTTGTGTAGCTTTCCTTGCTTCTGTGAGTTTCTCAGATTCTGGTGAGCTGTCTATTTTAGATGTGCATGTTGTCTGTGAGTTTGCCGACGTGTTTCCAGAGGATCTACCTGGTTTGCCGCCGGAGCGGGAGGTAGATTTCTCCATTGAGTTGCTTCCGGGGACGATGCCTATGTCCTAGGCACCATACCAGATGGCGCCGGCGGAGCTGCGGGAGTTGAAGCGTCAACTCGATGAGTTTCTTGAGTTGGACTTCATTCGTCCGAGTCATTCGCCGTGGGGAGTGCTTGTTTTGTTTGTGAGGAAGAAGGATGGTAGTCTCAGGATGTGCATCGATTATCGGCAGCTGAATCAGGTTACAGTGAAGAACAAGTATCCATTGCCCAGGATCGATGATCTGTTCGACCAGTTGCAGTCAGCTTCAGTGTTCTCGAAGATCGACTTGAGGTCGGGCTACTACCAGTTGAGGATCCGCGAGTCAGATGTTGCCAAGTCAGCCTTCTGTACCCGCTATGGCCACTTCGAGTTTATCGTGATGCCTTTTGGGCTCACGAATGCACCGACAACCTTCATGGAGTTGATGCACATCGTGTTCTGAGAGTACTTGGACCGGTTCATGGTGGTATTCGTTGACGACATCCTGGTGTACTCAGCGACGGTAGAGGAGCACGAGGATCACTTGAGGCTAGTGTTGCAGGCATTGAGGAGTCATCAACTTTACGCCAAGTTCAGCAAATGTAAATTTTTCCTAAAGGAGGTGCACTTCCTTGGTCATGTGGTTTCTGGTGCAGGTGTGGCAGTTGATCCCGCCAAGGTTGAGGCCGTGGTTTCGTGGGGCCAGCCCACTACAGTTGCAAAGGTTCACAGTTTTCTGGGGCTAACAGGCTACTATAGGAGGTTCGTGTAGGACTTCGCTAGGGTTGCTGAGCCGTTGACTAGGTTGACCAGGTTGACTAGGCGAGAGACCAGGTTTGTGTGGACAGCAGAGTGCGAGCAGAGTTTTCAGGAGCTAAAGAGCCGGCTAACTTCAGCTTCGATCCTTGTTGTACCTTCTGGCAGCGGTGACTTTGTTGTCTACACTGACGCTTCAGGGACTGGTCTTGGTGTCGTGTTGATGCAGCACGAGCGGGTAGTTGCTTATGATTCTTGTCAGCTGAAGAAGCATGAGCAACACTACCCGACACATGACTTGGAACTTGCAGCGGTCGTGTTCGCCTTGAGGTTGTGGAGGTATTACTTGTACGGCGAGGTGTTCGAGGTGTTCATGGATCACCGGAGCTTACAGTATGTCTTCACACAGAGAGATCTGAACCTCTGGCAGCGCAGGTGGGTCGAGTACTTGAAGGACTACGACTTTACTCTTTCCTATCACCCGGGAAAGGCTAATGTCGTAGCAGATGCTTTGAGTAGGAGAGCCCACTTGAGTTCTTTGTTGGTTAGACACTGGAGACTCCTGGACGACGCTACTCGGGGCATGTTCACACCGTCGAGCCTCAGGGAGAGAGCAGTGTTGACCAGCATGACGGTTCCTCCGATGATTTATTAGCAGGTGATCAAGGCACAGAGTGCAGATGTAGACTTGGTAGACATGTTGAAGATACTAGAGGTCGAGCTGGACGAGGATAGCGAGGTCAGGTTTAGAGGCAGGCTCTACGTTCCGGAGGACATTAGGCAAGAGCTGCTGGCTGAAGCGCACAGATCGAGGTACTCTGTTCATCTTGGTTCCACCAAGATGCACCACGACTTGAGGGGACTCTTTTGGTGGCCTGGGATGAAGAGAGATTTTGTTGAGTTTGTTTCTCGCTGCCTTACGTGTCATCAGGTGAAGGCAGAGCACCACCGTCATGGTGGTGAGCTACAGTCGCTTCCCATTCCGGTGTGGAAGTGGGAGCATATCACCATGGACTTTATTTCTAGCTTACCTCGTACTTCACAGGGGCACGACAATGTCTGGGTGATCGTCTACTGACTGACGAAGATAGCTTGTTTCTTTCCGGTCAGAGCAGCGTGGTCAGTGGACAGACTTGCTCGGCTGTTTATGGACAGAGTGGTGCCTTTGCACGGGACTCCGATCTCCATCGTCTCAGATAGAGATCCGAGGTTCACCTCTCATTTTTGGCATAGTTTTCACAGGGCACTTGGCACCGAGTTGAGGTTGAGTTCGGCCTATCACCCACAAACCCCACAAACAGATGGGCAGTCGGAGAGGACCATACAGACCCTCAAGGACATGTTGAGAGCATGTTGCCTAGACTGGGGTGGCACTTGGGAGTCGCACATTTCCATGGTGTATAATAATAGCTTCCACTCCAGCATTGGGATGGTGCCCTATGAGGCTCTGTATGGCCGACCGTGCAGGACACCGTTGCACTGGCACGAGGTTGGCGAGAGGTAGCTACTGGGTCCAGAGTTGGTGCAACAGTGTGCAGACAAAGTGAGGCTGATTAGACAGAGACTGCAGACAGCACAGAGCAGACAGAAGAGCTACGCGGACGTTCGTAGGAGGCCACTTCAGTTCGAGGTAGGCGCCAGTGTGTTTCTTCGGATCTCGCCCACCAAGGGCATTCTCAGGTTTGGGAAGAGGGGCAAGCTCAACCCGAGGTTTGTTGGCCCCTTTCCCATCCTGGAGCGGGTTGGCGAGGTCGATTACAGGTTGGCTGTAAGGCCCCATATTTTACTCTCTTATATAGGTGTTAAATTGTGCTTATGTATGTGTGAGAATGTGTATATAAATTATTTTGGCCTTGTTATAAATATGTATGTATATATATATCATGTATATTATGTAATGCATTGCATAGATGATATTATATTTAAATATACATTGTAAATTGTACATAACTGTGTGGTGTATATAGAATTTTTTGCAGTTTTAAGTTTTATTCTGTCAACCAGTAGGCGTCCACATCTGTAGACGCCAACCCCAAGTCAACGGCCACATCGATGAACGCTAACTCAGTATTGACGGCCAGTGATCTGGATGTTTACCTCCCAGATCAGATGCGTTTGCAGATCCAGAAACGCCTCCGGATATGTCGCCCTTTGATTAGGAAACCGTTCCCCAACGGTAACCTAGCCTACCCTCTTTGCGTCTCCGACCCTTAGCCTATAAAATACCCAAATTCCGACCGGAGATGACCCTTTTGACTCTTTTGTCAAAACCCTAGTTTTCTCTGTGTGAAACCCCAATCTTTGAGCTCTGAAATCCGGCGACTGGAGGTTTCACCCGGCGTTCTACAACAACTGGAGGAGAGTTTAAACATTTGAGAAGACTTCTACGACACCAAATCGCGCTCTGCATCGACACAGAACCTGGATCGGAGGGATTCTGAAGGCTCTTTGGCTCTGGCCGAGGAGAGCTTCTTCGACCTATAATTCCATCCGTGGATTTTTACAAAGGCAAGTGATACGTGGTGATCCCCGAGCTCCCGCGCTTGGTTCCGAGTCCCCCCTTTGATCCGAAGGAAAATATGAAGGAACTCAATTCCTCTTCAGGGCCGCTCTGTGCGAGGAGCTCAGTCGAATATTCAAGTGCTCGGACCCGAGTCCGATAAGCGAACACTGCGTCAGCTACCTCCTGTTCATTCGGAGGGCTTTGGGAAAAGTTCGGATCACTAGAATACCTCACGAATCGCAAAGCGTCAAACAACTGCAAGTAATTAACCAGGGAAAGTGTCAGTCAAAGCCCCCTAAGAATCCGGCGTCGTGGAGAGCGTGAAGCGAAGACCGAGATTCTCGGGCACAAATCCGAATCCACGACAATCGTGGACCGATATCTGCGCGATACGTGCAGATCGTGGCCAGCCAAGTTGTCCTGATAAGGACATTATATAAGAGGGAAGCCTCCGCGATGCAAAAGGTATGCGATCTTCTCCAATCCAAAACTCTCTTCCTAGTTGAACCCATCTCTAACTTGATCGTCGGAGCGTTTCCCCACCGAGGCGACTCGGTGGTCTTGCAGGAGGGAGTCGGCATCGCTCGAACGTCAGCCTCACCTTGGGAGTCTCTCGGCTAAGGCCGATCCCGTTACTCCAGCAGTAACATTTGGCGCCGTCTGTGGGAATCTCGTAACACAAAAGCAAGCTCTAATGGCTCCCAAAGGTAAGGCGACAACTCGCGCATCTGAGGATGAAGTACCTCTTACCGTCATCGAGGAGGGAACCGCTGGGGGGGGATCCGGCACGGGAGAACAAGGCTCAAACACTTCCTCTCGACTCGACCGAGTCGAAAGCCTTGTGGCTGGACTCCATGAGATCCTAGCGCGCATGGAACAGAAGCAACAACAGATGACGGCCCAGGTGGAAGCAGCCAACCGGCCGGAGATCCCCGCCCCGGATGGTCGTGGCGGCAACAACGTCATCGGGACGCAGCTGGCTCCTCCGGCAGTTTCAACCAGTCTGGCGGATGGCCGGGGGGCCGCTCTTGCCCCTTCGGCCCAACTACCGCCGCCGCCTCCAATGGCGACGCAGGGCATCGCGGCCTCGGCATTGGAGCAGGGGGCCCCTCAGGCGACGGACGCGGATCACTACACGGCCGAATCAACTCCAGTCCCCTTCAGCGCCCCCTACCGGAATCTCGATGGAAGAGCGACCTCCAGGAGATGAACCGGAAGATCGAGGCTCTGCAGCGAGGAACTCGGGCGCCTTCAGTGGCGACCCTGCTAACTACCTCGCCCTTCTCCGAAGAAATCACCTCGGCTCCGGTCCCCGCAAAGATGCAGCTCCCCAAGTTCAGGCGATACAACGGAACCACTAACCCTATTCACCATCTTGACAATTTTCAGGGGCAAACCGAAATGGTCAGCCTCACCGATGCCCTGCGGTGTCGAGCGTTCATGTCAACTCTGGACGACGCCGTGCTACAATGGTTCAAGGCTCTCCCACCGAGATCCATCAGCTCCTTCCCCGAGTTCGCGCAGCGGTTCCTGGACCACTTCTACAGCACGGTTCAGCACTCCCTCTGCACGGATGATCTGTGGCTCGTGACTCAGAAGGACGGGGAGCTCTTCCGGGACTACGCCAAAAAGTTCCAACTTGAAGTAATGAAAGTTGTTGACCTCGACCTACGGACGGCGGTCAACATCCTCACCCGAGTGTGCTCCAATGCTCCCTTCGTGGCATCCATTGCCAAAAAGCCACCTGTGAGTCTCTCCGACCTTCTATCTCGTATGCAGAAGTACTCGAGGTTGGAGTCTACTCTCGGCGCCGCCGGCAAGCTGAGCCGTCCTGCTGAATCAAGCAAAGCATCAGAAAGCAATAGGGCAAAGAAGGAAGATAGCTCGGCTCGTGGAGATCGGAGGTCGGACTCGAACCGTCGATCCAGCGATCGCCACTCAGACGAGTACCGTCGATCGCGTGATTTGCCACGCTTCGGCCGACTTCCCTCCGAGATACTGCCTGTGATCAAGAAGTTACCCGAGTTCCGACGGCCCGAGCCGTTAGCTAAACCACCCTCAGGGCGCGACGCCGACCTCTATTGCGACTACCACAAAGGCTTCGGTCACACTACCGACCAATGCCGCAGTCTGAAGATGGAAATCGCCGAGATGTTGCGTTGAGGCCTCATCGGCCGGGACGTCATGGATGGTCGGCGGAAAGAGCAAACCCCAGAAAGAGAGCCCGGTCCCCTTGGAGAGAAAGGAGCGGTCCTCATCCTCGCCGGAGGCACAGCAGGTGGAGGCGACAGCTCCAGGAAGCGGAAGGCGTACGCCTCGGCCGCTGGCTCGACTTCAGGAAACTCAGGCTCGAAGTCCAACCTGGTGATCACATTTTCTGAGGGCGACTCCATCGGCCTCAGTTTCCCTCATGACGATGCGCTCGTCGTCAGCGCCGACATCGAAGGGTACAACGTCCACCGAATCCTCGTCGATGGCGGAGCAGCCCCAGACGTCCTCTTCTACGATTGTTTCTTGAAGATGACAAATTTGAGCACCGAGTTAAAGCCAGTAACGACCCCGCTCTTCGGCTTCAGCAGATCCCCGGTCAACGCTGAAGGCTCGATCAAGCTGAAAGTCACACTCGGGTGTAGCCCGCGCTCTGTAACCGTTGAGGTCGACTTCCTGGTTGTCAAAGTGAAGTCGACCTACAACGTCATCTTTGGCCGGGGGCTTTTAGGGAAGTTGGGAGGGGTTCCATCTACCTATCATCAAAAACTGAAGTTCCCAACGCCATGCGGGGTAGGGGAGGTCTCGGGAGACCAAACCGAAGCCCGCAGGTGCCATGTAAACTCCATTAAAGCAAAAGAACCCGCTATTCCCGAGTACATGCCTGAGTATGACATTGATGGTGAGAGGCATAAGCCTGCCGAACAGACAAAGCACATCGAAATAGCAAGCGGGAGATCCCTGGAAATCGGCACCGAACTCCATGAGCTGGAGGCGGAGCTGGTTCGTTATCTCACCGAGAGCGGCGACGTCTTTGCATGGGCCGAAAGCGATCTCCCAGGGATCGACCCCGGGGTAATACAACATCACCTAAAGGTAGATCCCAGAGCTCGACCCGTGCGTCAGCGGGCACTGTCCGGGACGCGTTCTATCCCGAGTGGGTAGCAAACGTAGTCCTTGTCAGGAAGGCTAATGGGAAGTGGCGCATGTGCGTGGACTTCACCGACCTCAACAAAGCCTGCCCAAAGGACAGCTTCCCTCTTCCCCGCATAGATCAACTCGTTGACTTAACAGCGGGGCATGAGCTTCTCAGCTTCCTCGACGCCTACTCGGGGTATCACCAGATCCGGATGGCGCCAGAAGACGAGGAGAAGACTTCATTCACCACCGAGAAAGGTTTGTATTGCTTCACTAGAATGCCATTCGGATTGAAGAATGCAGGCGCCACATATCAAAGGCTCGTCAACATGATGTTCGAGAAGCAAATCGGGAGGACCATGGAGATTTACATCGACGACATGCTGGTAAAGAGCCAGAGGACCGAGGATCACATTCGGGATTTGTCTGAGGCGTTTGACATCCTACGTCAATACGGGATGAAGCTCAACCCCGAGAAATGTGTCTTCGGCGTTTGTGCGGGGAAGTTCCTGGGCTACCTCTTCTCTAGCCGAGGCATCGACGTCAACCCTGATAAGGTGCAAGCCATCCTCGACATGACGGCCCCGAGGACCATCAAAGAGGTACAAAGGCTTAACGGCCGAATCACTGCCCTAAGCAGGTTCATGTCTAAGTCTGCCGAGAGATGACGACCATTCTTCAATGTGTTAAGGAAAGGTCGGTTCGAATGGAACAACGAGTGCAAGAAGGCATTTGATGAGCTCAAGGCACATCTAGCTAATGTCCCCACTTTAAGTAAACCCCTTGTAGGAGAAGAGCTACTCCTCTATATCTCGGCCACCGACTACTCAATTAGCTCGGTGCTCGTGAGGGAAGAAGACCGAAGTCACCTCCCGGTCTACTATACCAGCAAAGCCTTGCGGGGGGCAGAGCAACGCTATTCCAACATTGAAAAGGCCGGTTATGCACTAGTGATGGCAGCTCGGTGACTCCGACCATATTTCCAAGCACACAAGATCGTGGTCCTCACCGACGCCCCCATCAAGCAAGTATTTAGCCGACCCGAGGCCTCGGGGAGGATGGCCAAGTGGGCCGTGGAACTCGGGGAGTTCGATGTGTCCTTCAGGCCTCGGGTCGCCATCAAAGCTCAGGCCCTGGCCGATTTTATATCCGAGGGTACTGCGAGACCATCCGAGCTAGAAGAAATGGAGGAACAGTGGATGGCGTACGTGGACGGAGCATCTGGGTCTCATGGAAGCGGAGCTGGCGTCATCTTGAACTCACCAGAAGGTCTTACTCTGAGGTACGCAATTTGATTCGGCTTCTCTGCTTCTAACAACGTGGCCGAGTACGAAGCCGTTATCTCAGGGCTGAAGATGGCGAAGACGTTGGGGGCCAGGAAGATTCGAGTTCACAGTGACTCGCAGCTCGTTGTCAGCCAGGTCTCGGGGGAGTTCGAAGCCAGAGAAGAAAAGCTCACCCCTTACGTGGCCAAGGTTTGAGCTCTCATGGCCGAGTTCGAGGTGGCTGAGCTGCTAAAGATCTCGCGAGTTGATAATTCCCAAGCAGGCACGTTATCTAAATACGCCGCCGCCTCAGAATGTCGGCAGCAGCCCCCCATCCTCGTCGAAGAACTTAGCGAGCCTTCCACAGGGACGGAAGAAGTCATGTGCCTGGACACCGAGCCAACTTGGATGACCCCTCTTGTCCAGTACATCAAGGACGGCCAACTCCCGGTTGACAGGGAAGAAGCACTGAAGGTAAAGAGACGAGCCCCGCGATTCTTTTTGCTTGGTGACGACCTTTACAGGAAAGGGTTTAGCTTCCCCCACCTGCGCTGCGTGAGCCCGAGGCAAGCGGAAGGCATCGTCGCCGAGGTACACGAGGGCGCGTGCGGAAGCCATACGGGTCCTCGATCCTTGGTCAGAAGAATATCTCGACAAGGCTATTGGTGGCCCACCATGCTCGCCGACGCCGAAGAATATGTTCGAAAGTGCCAACAATGCCAACTTTTTAGTAAGGTAGATCGGCAGCCTCCGTGCAACCTTACCCCACTACAAGCACCTTGGCCCTTCGCGCAGTGGGGAATGGACATCCTCGGTCCATTTCCACCAGCGTCGGGACAAAGGAAGTTCCTCATCGTCGGCGTCGACTACTTTACCAAATGGGTGGAGGCTGAGCCACTCGCAAAGATAACCGATGTTAACGCATGGGGATTCGTATGGAAGAATATTATCTGTAGGTTCGGACTGCCTCGAGTACTCGTCACGGACAACGGCAAACAGTTCGACAACGCCCGGTTTCGCCGCCAATGTGAGGAGCTCGGAATCAATCACCGATTCACCTCGGTGGCTCATCCTCAAACCAACGGGCAGGCCGAGGTCACCAATCGGACGTTGCTTGAAGGGCTGAAGAGGCGCCTCACCGAGCACAAGGGACGGTGGGTAGACGAGCTACCCCATGTATTGTGGGCGTACCGAGCAACACCTCGAGAAGCCACTCAGGAGTCTCCTTTCGCCCTCACCTTCGGCGTGGAGGCAGTCACCCCAGTCGAGCTATTGGTGCCCTCCGAGAGAGTTCGAGGCTTCGATCAAGAAGCGAACAACCAATCGTTGCGTGCCGAATTGGACCTCGTCGAGGAGCGACACGACAAGGCGGCATCCAGGATTGAAGTTTATCAGCGCCGAATGAAGCGGAAGTTCGACGTAGGGGTCAGGCCAAGGCGCTTTGATGTGGGAAGCTTCGTTCTTCGGAAACTCGCCGTTGCAGACCCCAAATCGGCAGTAGGAAAGCTGTCAGCTACTTGGGAAGGCCCCTATCAGATAATTGAAAACCTAGGCCAGGGGGCCTATCGGCTCGAAGGGATGGACGGCTCAGTTGTCCCGAGGACGTGGAACGCCGAGCACCTCCGGCTTTTTTACTGTTGAGTTGTAACGAGGTCGCTTCGGCACTCTATGATATAACGAGGTCGCTTCGGCACTCTATGATGTAACGAGGTCGCTTCGGCACTCTACGATGTAACGAGGTCGCTTCGGCACTCTATGATATAACGAGGTCGCTTCGGCACTCTACGATGAAACGAGGTTACTTCAGTATTCTATGATGTAACGAGGTCGCTTCGGCACTCTACGATGTAACGAGGTCGCTTCGGCACTCTATGATATAACGAGGTCGCTTCGGCACTCTACGATGAAACGAGTTACTTCGGTATTCTATGTTATAACGAGGTTACTTCGGCACTCTAAGTTGTAACGAGGTCGCTTCGACACTCAAACCAATCTAACGAGGTCGTCCCGACGCGACTAAGTTAGCAAAACCTACCGAATAAAGAAGGGCTCAACACCAGAAGCCGTCCATTCATAACACTATAACTCCAGCCCTTCGGCTATCAAACGGCCAAAAGGCCTCAAAAATGCCTACAATGATAAAGGGCAAGTCGGCCAACAAAAGAGGAAAATACAACTTTAAGAGGCAGCAGGGGCATCAGCTGGAGGATCGGCGGAGTCACAAACCGGATCATCAGTCCTCGAACGAACGGGCACCTCGTCCCCCACATCTTCCACATCCGAGTCATCGGACGGAGGACGCACGGGAGAAAGATCCAGATCATGATAGGTCCTAGACAGCGCCTTCAAGCAATGGTTGTAGCCATCCTTGAAAAGACCAGTTATCTGGTCGATGTGGGCGTCCGATCTTTTGTACTCCATCACTGCCTTTCGGCGCTCCTCGGCGACAAGCTCCGAGAACTTGGCCTTCGTCTATTCATGAGCCCGTTCTTCGGCTTCTCGAGCCGCCTTCTCGGTTGCTAGAGCCCCCCGTTCCTCTTTCAGTGAAGCCTTAAGCTTGTCGACCCCTTTAGCAAGCTTGGCGGCCAGGTCGTTGGATTGAGCTGCCCGTGCGGCCTCCGCAGCAACTGAGGTCTCCAGCTCCGCATTCTTCAACTTAAGAGCGGCCATTTTCTCTTCGGCCGCCCGCAGTTTCCCCTCGGTCGCCTCCAAGGTGTGATCAGTTCGATGGACGAGGCTCGCAAACGAACCTAAGCTGAGCTGAAGCCCCCTGAACACCTCGTCAATAAGGTCCGAGGTCGTCACCGACGACATCCGAGAGGTAACATTCTTCGGAACTGAACGTCGACCCCACTCTCGGAGGGATGGCTCGGTTGCAACGGATGAAGCAGGAATGGAGTGGCCGGTCGGCGGGGCGACGCTTGAAGATCCACCCTCGACCAGGACTGAGTCAAACGGACAGGCTCGTTTGCCTGGTCTTGGAAGAGGCGCTCGGGCAGGGGGCGGAAAGGCAGCCACAGACACCGAGGGGCTGGCCGCAGGCTGAACCACGGTGGAAGGTTCTACAATCTGAACGTCGGCCTCATCAGATGGCCTCGACTCTCGGATAGTCTTCTTTTTGCGGCGACCTCCTCCAGCATCAAATCGCTGTGCGGCCAGCGCCGCATAATCTTCGGTATCCCGTTCCTCGGCGGCCCCTTGTCCCCGAGACGCACTTGGTTCGGCCATTCCTACGAGGACCAATGAGAATCAGATCGTGCCTAGAAAAGAGAAGGCGGCGAAACATCGAAGCGATAGAATGACGCCGGACCTCGATTATCCTCTCGGATTAGGGCAAATAGCTCGGGCGAAGGATTTATCAAGTCAGGCAAGGTCGCCCCCCGCAATGCCTCAAAATCGGCCAACTCGGCATCACTCATATCAACGGGGGATCGAAAGGCCTCGTCATTAGGATTGATGGCCGCCCAGGAAGTCGGGAAACTCCAACCCTCGGAGCTATGAACGAAGCAGTATGATCTCTTCCACCCGTGAATTGAAGACGGAGAGCGGCCAAGGAATTGGCGACCTGAGCGAGCAGAAAAGAATAACCAATCCCCCAAAACCTTGAGGGAAAAGCAATAGAAAAAGAGGCGGATACTCGGCGCGACCTTCGCCAAAGCACAAGCGGCCAAAAAGTCGATGACCGATCTCCAGGAATTGGGGGCCAATTGCGAAGGGGCAACCCCCAGGTACAAGAAAAGATGAGCGGTGAAAGAATGAAGTGGAAGTCGGAAGCCGGCTCGGACAGATTCCGAGTACAGGTAGAAACCGTTTTCCATCAAGTAGTGGGCTCGAAGGCCAGAATCAGAATGAACGGAGAAATCTGCGGGGAAACGAAGGCCTGGGTGTTCGGTGATCCAGTTGAGGGTATCGCGATCTATCTCGGTAACTGCATCTGCTACCGAATCAGCCGCTCGACGCATGCTAGAGAGAGGAGCTAAGGAAACCTTAGGTACGTATTCCCCGGGAGTCACTGCCAGGACGAGGTCTCCGGAAGTTGGGAGATCGCCTGATTGCCTGGAGGCCGGAGCAGGAGGAGCCAAAGGAAGACATTGAGAGGGACTCCCTGGGGGAGAGTATCCCACTGAAGGGGTAGAAGAAGAAGAAGGGGGGGAGGAAGAAGAGGAAAGCACAGAGGATGAGCCCATGGCTTACCTCTGCGGAGGCGATCGAAAAGACAGACGACTCGGAGCTCGGCTCAGACAACCCAACTCCCCCTCGCTTCCCGAAAGAGCAAGTCTAGCGAAGAAGCCAGGCGCACGCGAGGAACCCCTCCATCGAGCCTCCAGTGCTATTTATACCCTCCTAGCGGTAGTCCTAATCCAACGGACGAGGGCCCTCGCGCGGAACGAAGCGCCAGTATGACGCCACGTGCGCCATCCGGCGCAGAGAGGAGCTTCGGGCACGGATCACGATCCAAGTAACGCTTGACGGGAGTCGAGGCGCCGTCATGAGTGCCTGTCTCTTCACCCGCCATCATTAAGAAAGCGGGAAGTGAAGAGACGTGACGTTTCGGCGGCTGTCAGGGACGTGGGAAATCGTGTGTCCCGCGGCGGTTATGGTGCCCCTTCAGCTCAGGTGGCGGACAGGAAGCGTCCGACGACCTGCGATGAGATCTCGACAAGAAGATTAGTGATAACGCCTCCTACTCGGTGCGCCCAAGGCACACCAAGCAGGAGGCAGGGGGCCAATGGTACGTGGTGATCCCCGAGCTCCTGCGCTCGGTTCCGAGTCCCCCCTTTGATCCGAAGGAAAATCTAAAGGAACTCAATTCCTCTTCAGGGCCGCTCTGTGCGAGAAGCTCGGTCGAATATTCAAGTGCTCGGACCCGAGTCCGATAAGCAAACACTGCGTCAGCTGCCTCCTGTTCATTCGGAGGGCTTTGGGGAAAGTTCGGATCACTAGAATACCTCACGAATCGCAAAGCGTCAAACAACTGCAAGTAACTAACCAGGGAAAGTGTCAGTCAAAGCCCCCTGAGAATCCGGCGTCGTGGAGAGCGCGAAGCGAAGACCGAGATTCTCGGGCACAAATCCGAATCCACGACAATCGTGGACCGATATCTGCGCGATACGTGCAGATCGTGGCCAGCCAAGTTGTCCTGGTAAGGAGATTATATAAGAGGGAAGCCTCCGCGATAGAAAAGGTATGCGATCTTCTCCAATCCAAAACTCTCTTCCCAGTTGAACCCATCTCTAACTTGATCGTCGGAGCGTTTCCCCACCGAGGCGACTCGGTGGTCTTGCAGGAGGGAGTCGGCATCGCTCAAACGTCAGCCTTACCTCGGGAGTCTCTCGGCTAAGGCCGATCCTGATACTCCAGCAGTAACAACAAGTAACCCATACCCATGGTCCATACATATGTCTAGTAGGTCCTAGGCATTTTTACGGATTTTAATCGTGTCCTGAAAGCCCGCTTTCTTCAGTGTTTTTGTGAGTTTTGTCTGTTTTCTGTAGACAGGAACTTAACGGCAATCTTTGATGCCGTTAATATCTTAAGTTGGCGGCGGCCTTTGTTGCCGTTAACGTGGTAGGTGGCCACCCTATTGTCGTTTAGTTATTCAGGCAAGAACAGTGGACTGTTCTCACCTTTAAGATTTATTTTCGGATTTCTATATGAGGATATACTGTAACTTTTATATGTTATGTAATATATGTAGTGGATCATGTTGTGTAATTTTTGTGAATTTTCGTTAATTGTACCATTTATTAAATTCCTAAAATGCATGTTAGACATGTTTTATATCTTGTAAATTTTCTGTTTACATGATCCATGTGGAAATTGAGTACCATAGAATTTCTGTAAGATGTTTATAGATGTCAGTCTAGGTCACGAAAATTTGGGATTTTTCTGATAGCTATATAATTAATTATGATTTTTGAATTGTGAAATAGTGAATATGCATAATTAGTTTTAATTCTTCAATAAACTGTACGATGCAACCTAATTTCCTGAAAATTTCATGTGATGTTATAACTGTAAATACAGGTCTAGAACTATTAAAAATGATTACAATACTGTGATTTCATGAACAATCGAGTTATGAGTAAACATGTAGAATCACTATTTTAAATTCTATAAGTCATGTGTAGCTCAGAAAAATGTGAAATTCTGTAAGCATGATGTCCGGCCTGTAAACAATTTGTGATAACAATTTCATGAGGAATGGACAACAGTAAGTAATGATTTGTTTATTACATGAAGAAATGACTAATTAAAGCATATTCATTGAAATTTTAGATTTACTAATTAGTTTCAGCATGATTAATGTTAATCTATGGTTGATTAAATATTGTTAACAGTAGTATCATGATAGGGAACCAAAACCGTGTGTAAAATGGTGAATATGGAATCATGTGTTAAATAGTGTGAAATCGTTAGTGTTTAAAATGGAAATTATATAAATGTGCCAATGGGTGACACTGCTACCTTAGAGGGCTGTGGAACTGTACCGCAGTAAAGTCCCTACGGGAAGGTTCATATGTATGTGATGTCCCATGGGCATTGGGATAAAATCCTAGAGGTGGACAAGTACCGCTGGTTAGGGTGGAGAGTGTTTCTCTCGGTTCTGCGCAGTAACTAAGATCTATCACTTGATTGCCTAGGTGATAAGATATATGTGTGTGATGTGACAAGTGTGTGTCCTTCTAGAGGTGGTTTGGACTATGTGTCATGGCATAAAATGAGATAATGTGATTTTGTTTATATGTGAAATGGACATGTGTAAAAATGTGCAAAAGATTTTGTGGAACTGTGAATTAATATGATGATATGTGAAATTGTGAATCAGACTATTAAATGTGTTATAACCATGTAAAAACAACAAGCTATTTACATTTATTAATGCGTTATGAATGTGAAGTTGTACCTAGAAGCCATGGTAGGATCATCTCTTTCACTATGAGTAAATTCCATGCTTATATGGTTATCATATTATGACATAAACATGATGAAAAGTGCTTGCAATTAGAATGATAAAGTGTGTGTAGAGAGCATGTGTTAGGTAATTAAAATCTAAATGTAAATATAAAGCATTAGGCCTATATCAAAGGTAGTAGAATAGCATGTTTAGATCTTTTCTTTAAAATGCTTAAATCCATGTTACTTGAATCGTGACCTGACTTGAAAGTAAAAAAAAATATCTATATGATGTGTGTATGTATTATGTGTGTGGATTTGCTTGCTGAGTCTTTTGACTCACTCTTGCTTCGGCGTACAGGTGCAGATATCTCTACTTCTTTGGAGGAAACAGTTAGGAGTGACTCCGAGCGTGAGGAGTAGCACCTTTGTGGAGATTTCAGCATTTTGTACTTTTCTTTCATAGTATGTAATAAAGAACTTGATGTAATTTAGTTGTGGACAATGTAATTTACTTTAAAATTTCAGTTGCGAAATGTTTAGTTCCTTCTTGTACTATATAGACTGTGGATAAAATGTGGATGATGGAATAAGATCTTTTATTTAGTTCTTCATTTCCGCTGTATGTGTTTATATTTGTGTACATCTCAGCTTATTGTATGTGTTGGGTAAATGTCCCACTGTAGCGACGCTTTCTATATCGACGTGGGTTGGTATAACGGTACCGATATATAGAGGGTCATTACATAGATTGGTATCAGAGAGATGGTTGAGATTGTACATAAATATGCATATACCATCATCTTCATTATATGCTAAGTCTCTATAGATTGTCCACATAGTTAGGAATCTGATAGATTAGTTCTTAATTGTGATTAAATTATTTTGCAGTTTATGGCTTCACGCGGTAGACGTGGTGGTGTACCTGCTCGTGATGGCGAGCAGAGGAGAGATGAGCCTAGGCGTGAGGACCAGGGTGAGCAGCAGGCCCCATCACCCCAGGGTTCTGTGCTTCCTCCTCCACCGCCAGTGGACTATGGAGTGTTCATGCAGGTTCTAGTGCAGGCCATACAGACGCAGGCCCATACTCAGGCTGCACTCCAGGCCCATCTGGAGGCTCAGGTTAGAATAATAAGATAAAGTAGTCTGTTTTATTAAATGCATGTTTGTTATGTTGTATGTGTTGCTTATGATGTTTGTTGTAGCAGGCTTAGGTGCCAGCTCCTCAGGCTGACCATAGTGGACCCTCCATCATGGAAAGGTTCAAGAGGATGTCGCCACCCTCTTTTAAGTGGGAGAGTGATCCGTTACTTGCTGAGAGCTGGATGAGGGAGATCGAGAAGATTTTCCGGGCTATTAGGTGCACTAAGGATGACAAGGTCACTTTAGCCACCTATATGCTACAGGTATGTGTAATTTAATTCGGTGGTTATTTCTTTAAGTATAGATTATGTTGGTTAGTCCTTATGGATGGTCTTGGCAGGAGCGAGCCGACGTGTGGTGGTCCTCGTTGTTGCGTACTCGGTTCGAGGATGGTGCTGTGGAGGTTGGTTGGGATGAGTTCGTGAGGTTATTCCGAGCCAAGTTTGTTCTGGAGCACATCCAGGACAAAGATGGAGCAGAAGTTCCTCTCTTTGACTCAGGGCTCCATGACCGTGCTGGAATATGAGGCCAGGTTTGCCGAGCTATCGAAGTATGCCCCTCATATTGTAGCTGATGAGTGTAGGAAGGTGAAGAAATTCGTGATGGGTCTGAGACCATCACTGAGGACGAGGTTGGTGGCTTTCGACCATCGTACCCTTGAGCAGGCGCTCAGCGCGGCGTGTTGACAGGAGGGAGAGATGGAGCAGTACCTGGAGGAGAAGAAGGCTTCTCAGAAGAGGCCTGCGGCTCCGTTCCAGATGCAGGAGAGGAAGAAAGCAGCTTTTCAGTCACCGCAGCGTCCTGTGGCATCGGGCAGTGGTCAGGTACCTTCTCAACGTTCCCCTAATGGTAAGAAGGAGTGTCCTCATTGTGGGAGGGCACATGGTGGTACAGAATGCTGGAAGTTGGCTGGGAAGTGCTTGAAGTGCGGAAGCAGCGAGCATAGGATCAAGGATTGTCCAAGGCTTCAACAGGGAGTTCAGTGTGGACCAGCCCCAGTAGCAGCAGCAGCAGCGCCAGTGACAAGACGACCAGGGCGACCTCGAGCCCAAGCTCGAGTGTTTGCGTTAGCTCGTAAGGACGTCGAGCAGGTGGAGCATGTCACCGAAGGTACGGTTCTTTTCTTGGGTGTGCATGCTCAGGTTTTGTTCGATACGGGTGCTACCCACTCGTTCATTTCCGAGCATTTTGCTAGGCAGTTAGCCTTAGAGTTAGGAATAGAGTCCGAGGAGTTAGAAGTCCCTTTTTCTGTGCACACACCTGCTGGTACGGTATCGACTAGGAAGTGCATTCCTTCTTTACCAGTGTGCATTGAGGATAGAGTCCTAGAATGGTGCTTCTTCTTGCTTAAGATGAAGGACTATGATGTCATTCATGGTCTGGATTGGCTAGAGGAGCATTATGCGCTAGTGGATTGTCGTGGGAAGAAGATTGTCTTCCGCATTCCTGGTGAGGATGAGTTTTCTCATCCTTTTCCAAGGAATTTAGCGGGAAAGTTTGTCATCTCTGCCATGAAGGCGATGCGTATGGTTAACAAGGTTTGTGACGCTTTTCTTGCCAGCGTGGTATTAGTACCCAAGGCTAATGAGTCACCTACTCTTGCAGAGATAGATGTAGTGCAGGGTTTTCCAGATGTCTTTCCCGATGATTTATCTGGATTGCCACCGGCTAGAGAGATAGAGTTCACTCTAGAGTTGCTTCCAGGAACCTCTCCTATCTCGAAGGCACCTTATCGGATGGCACCTGCAGAATTAGCAGAGCTAAGGAAGCAGTTGCAGGATTTGTTAGATAAGGGATTTATTCGCCCTAGCGTTTCCCCTTGGGGCGCACCTGTCTTATTCGTGAAGAAGAAGGATGGGTCACTTAGGTTATGCATCGATTATAGGAAGCTGAACCAAGTGACGGTGAAGAACAGGTATCCCTTACCCCGGATTGATGATTTATTTGACCAACTACAAGATGCATCAGTCTTTTCTAAGATTGATCTGCGGTCTGGTTATCATCAGTTGAGGATTAGGAGTGAGGATGTGTCCAAGACGGCTTTTAGAACACGTTATGGACATTATGAGTTTTTGGCCCTTCCTTTTGGTCTGACCAACGCCCCGGCAGCATTCATGGATCTCATGAACAGGGTGTTTAGACCATATTTAGATAGTTTTGTGGTAGTTTTCATTGATGACGTGCTGGTCTACTCTCCAGATGAGGCCACACATCGTCAGCATTTGAGGGTAGTATTAGAGGTTCTCCGAGAGCACAAGCTGTATGCAAAGTTCAGCAAGTGTGATTTTTGGTTGCGCGAGGTTCATTTCCTTGGGCATGTTATCTCCGGTGCTGGTGTAGCAGTGGATCCAGCGAAAGTCCAGGCTGTTATGGATTGGGAGATCCCCAAGACTCCTTCAGAGATTCGGAGTTTTCTCGGTTTGGCGGGTTATTATAGGCGATTTATTGAGGGATTTTCATCCATCCCCGCCCCATTGACTCAGGTGACCAGGAAGGTAGTGAAGTTTGTTTGGTCCGAGGAGTGTGAGAGTAGTTTTCAGTCATTGAAAACTAAGCTCACTTCGGCTCCTGTGTTAGTTTTGCTGAGCGGTGTAGAGGGTTTTGCTATCTACACAGATGCATCTCGGATTGGCCTTGGCTGTGTATTGATGCAGCAAGGAAGGGTAGTAGCATATGCTTCTCGACAATTGAAGGAGCATGAGCGAAATTATCCGACTCATGATCTTGAGCTTGCGGCAGTGGTTCATGCACTAAAGATCTGGAGACACTATCTTTATGGTGTCAGATTTGAGGTGTTCACTGACCACAAGAGTCTAAAGTACCTTTTCTCTCAAAAGGAATTAAACCTTAGGCAGAGAAGATGGATTGAGTTCATGAAGGACTATGACTTCGACCTCCAGTATCATCCTGGAAAGGCGAATGTTGTAGCGGTTGCCCTTAGTAGGAAGAGGTCGTCTCTCCAGCAGGATTGGAAGATGTTGGAGGATGCAGCGTATGCGATGACTGAATTAGAGCCATCATTGTGACAGGCTTTTGTAGCTCAGTTGTCCATTAGGTCTTCGGTGTTGGATGAGGTGATCGAGCAACAGAAAGCCGACCCTAGACTCCAAGAGTTAGTGGGCAAGGCGGGCATTGCTCGTGATGAGGATGGTGTGATTAGATTCCATCACCGTGTCTGTGTTCCAGACATTGTAGATGTCCGTGAACATATCTTAGCAGAAGCTCATAAGTCTAGATTCTCTATTCATCCGGGTAACACTAAGATGTACCAAGATTTGAAGAGATCTTTTTGGTGGTCTGGCATGAAGAAGGACGTAGCATAGTTTGTATCTAGATGTCTAGTGTGCCAGCAAGTGAAGGCCGAGCGGCAGCGACCATCTGGTCTTATGCAAAAGATGGAGATCCCAGTTTGGAAGTGGGAAGCTGTCACTATGGATTTTGTTATGGGTTTGCCTCGATCTAGATGGGATAATGACTCGATTTGGGTAGTGGTAGATAGATTCTCAAAGACTGCGCATTTCTTGCCCATGAAGAAAAAGCAGTCAGTAGAGAGTTTAGCTAGATTGTATGTTGGTAGTATTATTAGATTGCATGGGGTACCGAAGTCGATCATTTCGGATCGAGATCCTAGATTTACTTCGAGGCTGTGGAAGGGTCTTCAGGATGCATTAGGTTCGGAGCTGAAGTTCAGTTCAGCGTTTCATCCCCAGACAGATGGACAGTCTGAGAGGACTATCCAGACGCTTGAGGATATGTTGAGGGCGTGTGTGTTGGATTGGAAGGATGATTGGGAGCGCCATTTACCTCTTGTGAAGTTCGCATATAACAACAGTTTTCATACGAGTATTGGTATGGTTCCATTTGAGGCGTTGTATGGTAGGCCTTGCAGATCTCCTTTATGTTGGGAGGAGACTGGTGATAGGCAGCTGATTGGTCTGGAGTTAGTTCAGGAGACTTCGGATAAGGTCCAGATGATCAGGAAGAGGCTTGTTGCGGCACAGGATAAGCAGAAGAGTTATGCCGACAACAGGAGGAAGGATTTAGAGTTTGCGGTAGGTGAGCATGTCTTTTTAAAGATTTCACCTACCCGTGGTGTAGTTAGATTTGGCAGGCATGGTAAGTTAAGTCCTAGATTTATTGGCCCGTATGAGACTCTCCGACGATTGGGCAACGTGGCATATGAGCTAGCTTTACCCCCAGCGTTAGCTAGTGTCCATCCTGTATTCCACGTATCTATGCTCAGGAGGTATGTTGGAGATCCATCTCATATTATTAGTCATGAGCCAGTGGAGATCCAACCAGATCTTTCTTATGTAGAGCAACCAGTAGCTATTCTTGACCGGAAGGTTCAGCATCTCCGGAATAAGAGCATTGCGTCAGTGAAAGTTTTATGGCGCAACTTCTCGCGAGAGGAGGCTACTTGGGAGCTTGAGGATGCAATGAAGAAGAAGTATCCTCACTTGTTTGAGTAGTGTCGGTCTAACTTCGAGGACGAAGTTTCTTTAAGGGGGAGAGGGTGTAAGGCACCATATTTTACTCTCTTATATAGGTGTTAAATTGTGCTTATGTATGTGTGAGAATGTGTATATAAATTATTTTGGCCTTGTTATAAATATGTATTTATATATATATCATGTATATTATGTAATGCATTGCATAGATGATATTATATTTAAATATACATTGTAAATTGTACATAACTGTGTGGTGTAGAATTTTCTGCAGTTTTAAGTTTTATTCTGTCGACCAGTAGGCGTCCACATCTGTAGACGCCAACCCCAAGTCAGCGGCCACATCTATGGATGCTAACTCAGTATTGACGGCCAGTGATCTGGACGTTTACCTCCCAGATCAGATGCGTTTGCAGATCCAGAAATGCCTCCGGATATGTCGCCCTTTGATTAGGAAACCGTTCCCCAACGGTAACCTAGCCTACCCTCTTTGCGTCTCCGACCCTTAGCCTATAAAATACCCAAATTCCGACCGAAGATGACCCTTTTGACTCCTTTGTCAAAACCCTAGTTTTCTCTGTGTGAAACCCCAATCTTTGAGCTCTGAAATCCGGCGACTGGAGGTTTCACCCGGAGTTCTACAACAACTGGAGGAGAGTTTAAACATTTGAGAAGACTTCTACGACACCAAATCGCGCTCTGCATCGACACAGAACCTGGATAGGAGGGATTCTGAAGGCTCTTTGGCTCTGGCCGAGGAGAGCTTCTTCGATCTATAACTCCATCCATGGATTTTTATAAAGGCAAGTAACCCATACCCATGGTCCATACATGTGTCTAGTAGGTCCTACGCATTTTTACGGATTTTAATCGTGTCCTGGAACCCCCTTTCTTCAGTGTTTTTGTGAGTTCTGTCTATTTTTTGCAGACAGGAACTTAACAGCAATCTTTGATGCCGTTAATATCTTAAGTTGGCGGCGGCCTTTGTTGCCGTTAACGTGGTAGGCGGCCACCCTATTGCCGTTTAGTTCTTCAGGCAAGAACAGTGGACTGTTCTCACCTTTAAGATTTATTTTCAGATTTCTGCGTATGAGGATATACTGTAACTTTTATATGTTATGTAATATATGTAGTGGATCATGTTGTGTAATTTTTGTGAATTTTTGTTAATTGTACTATTTATTAAATTCCTGAAATGCATGTTAGACAGGTTTTATATCTTGTAAATTTGCTGTTTACATGATCCATGTGGAAATTGAGTACCATAGAATTTCTATAAGATGTTTATAGATGTCAGTCCAGGTCACAAAAATTTGGGATTTTTTTGATAGCTATATAATTAATTATGGTTTCTGAACTGTGAAATAGTGAATATGCATAATTAGTTTTAATTCTTCAATAAACTGTACGATGCAACCTAAATTCTTGAAAATTTCATGTGATGTTATAATTATAAATACAGGTCTAGAACTATTAAAAATGATTACAATACTGTGATTTCATGAACAATCGAGTTATGAGTAAACATGTAGAATCACTATTTTAAATTGTATAAGTCATGTGTAGCTCAGAAAAATGTGAAATTCTGTAAGCATGATGTACGACCTGTAAGCAATCTGTGATAAAAATTTCATGAGGAATGGACAATAGTAAGTAATGATTTGTTTATTACATGAAGAAATGACTAATTAAAGCATATTCATTGAAATTTTAGATTTACTAATTAGTTTCAGCATGATTAATGTTAATTTATGGTTGATTAAATATTGTTAACAATAGTATCATGATAGGGAACCGAAACCGTGTGTAAAATGGTGAATATGGAATCATGTGTTAAATAGTGTGAAATCGTGTGTGTTTAAAATGGAAATTATATAAATGTGCCAATGGGTGACACTGCTACCTTAGAGGGCTGTGGAACTGTACCTTAGTAAAGTCCCTATTGAAAAGTTCATATGTGTGTGATGTCCCATGGACATTGGGATAAAATCCTAGAGGTGGACAAGTACCGCTGGTTAGGGTGGAGAGTGTTTCTCCCAGTTCTGCGCAGTAACTAAGATCTATCACTTGATTGCCTAGGTGATAAGATATATGTGTGTGATGTGACAAGTGTGTGTCCTTCTAGAGGTGGTTTGGACTATGTGTCATGGCATAAAATGAGATAATGTGATTTTGTTTATATGTGAAATGGACATGTGTAAAAATGTGCAAAAGATTTTGTGGAACTGTGAATTAATATGATGATATGTGAAATTGTGAATCGGACTATTAAATGTGTTATAAACATGTAAAAACAGCAAGCTATTTACATTTATTAATGCGTTATGAATGTGAAGTTGTACCTAGAATCCATGGTAGGATCATCTCTTTCACTATGAGTAAATTCCATGCTTATATGGTTATCATATTATGACATAAACATGATGAAAAGTGCTTGCAATTAGAATGATAAAGTGTGTGTAGAGAGCATGTGTTAGGTAATTAAATTCTAAATGTAAATCTAAAGCATTAGGCCTATATCAAAGGTAGTAGAATAGCATGTTTAGATCTTTTCTTTAAAATGGTTAAATCCATGTTACTTGAATCGTGACCTGACTTGAAAGTAAAAAAAAAAATGTCTATATGATGTGTGTATGTATTATGTGTGTGGATTTGCTTCTTGAGTCTTTGGACTCACTCTTGCTTCGGCGTACAGATGCAGATATCTCTACTTCTTTGGAGGAGACAGTTAGGAGTGACTCCGAGCGCGAGGAGTAGAACCTTTGTGGAGATTACAGAATTTTGTACTTTTCTTTCATAGTATGTAATAAAGAACTTGATGTAATTTAGTTGTGGACAATGTAATTTACTTTAAAATTTCAGTTGTGAAATGTTTAGTTCCTTCTTGTACTATATAGACTGTGGATAAAATGTGGATGATGGAATAAGATCTTTTATTTAGTTCTTCATTTCCACTGTATGTGTTTATATTTGTGTACATCTCAGCTTATTGTATGTGTTGGGTAAATGTCCCACTGTAGAGACACTTTCTATATCGACGTGGATTGGTATAACCGTACCGATATATAGAGGGTCGTTACATTGGCTCTTCCGTCTGAGTTGACAGGTGTTCACGACGTCTTCCACATCTCGCAGCTGAGGAAGTACATGCCAGATCCGTCGCACATGTCGGACTGCTCATAGCTAGAGGTCACTCCAGATCTGTCAGTACTAGAGTACCCGATCAGTGTTGTGGACCGCAGAGTGCAGTAGTTGCACATGAAGCAAATCCTACTCGTCAAGGTAATTTGGGAGAACCACGTCGGTGGCAAGGCCACTTGGGAGCACGAGGACGAGATGCGGGAGCATTTTCCTTACTTGTTTTAGTGACTGGTATGTTTGCTTGCCTTTTTGCCCCCAGGTTTCACCCTTAATTTTGAGGATGAATTTTTTTTTTGTTGGTTAGATTATAACATCCCTCCTTTCCTTTGCTCAGCCAACTTGGGCTCTCGCCTTGTGAAGGCGACAGGATGACTGTCGCATTCTATTTGGGAACATGATGGGCATGCTGTCGCATTCAGCCTCTGACCGCAGCATGCATCCTTGTCGTTTTGCTGTCGGGACAGACGGGACTAGTGTCAACCACTAACATGATGAACGCAACGAGTCAGGTGTCGCGTTCATGGTGTCAGGGCTGCAAGGGCGACGCGTGGCATTTCCGTTGGTCAGGATTGACCTTGACCATGGGATCGCGATGGGTTGGCCGTCGCGTTCACTTGAGTGAACGCGACAGGCAAGTTGTCACGTTCTCATCTCGAGGCTTAAATGGTCACAGGCCTGAGAACAACCCCATTTCTTCCCCTTTCGGCTGGTGCTCTTCTTCCCCGAGCCCTCTGTTGCCTGTGCTTCGTGGAAAGCTTAAAGGAGAGGAGTCTTTGGGTGGCTTGTAAAGGTAGGTGTTGGGTTGCTTTTGTGTGGCATTGGACTTTGGTTTGAGATCTTACTTTTCAACTCTCTTCCTCTCGGTGGCATCCTTCCTATGGTGATCCTCTTCCTCGGCTTATGAAGGACATTCGTGGCTCGTGGACGGCGTCTCTGTGGGAATTGGAGCGAGGAGGAGGGTTGCATGCCTACGAGAAGGTCCCATTGGGGTGGATCTTCGTTTTGAGGTAGGGATGCCTAAACCTTCCCGTAGTTCTAGCCTGGTAGGATTCCAAACCCCTTTCTCCAAGCCTAGGGATCATGCTAGGTTGCGCATGCATATTATGATTCTTGTGGAATGCTTGGATGGCGTGATTGTGCTTTGATTCATGCTTGGATTGGGGTGTGTTTGATGAGGGTTCCATGTTTGCATGTGAGGTTATTTGAGTGTAAATCCTTTCCTTGACATGCATGTATGTTTATAAGGGTGGTTTGATGCTATTTAAGCTGTTTACATAGTTATCCATGCTCCCCTCCCCTTGGTTTATTCGGATTGGTTGTGCATGTCTTGAAGGTGGTGTCCTTGGGTGTGCAAAACCTGCGGTCGCGACATGTTTGGTGTCGCGACCTAGGTCACGACAGCCCGATACGTCGCCTTCTGGTTTGAGGAAGCAACGCCCACCCTGTTGCGTTCTGGTCACGATAGGGTGGCTATCGCCTTCTCTTCGGGTTTCATCGGGTGTCCTGTGAGGTTCCAGGTAGACACCTGGACCTCTGCCTATGGTCACCTAATCGTGACGGGTTGCCTGTCGCTTCTGGTTCAGGTTGCGATGGACAGGGTGTCGCCTTTAGGTAGCGACCGCCTGTGCATCGCCTTCTCAGATAGAGAAGGGACTTAGCGACCTGTTCGGAGTTTTCCTTCCGCTGCGACTCTATTTCTTGACACCTGTGTTGTTCCTAGTACAGTGCTACTCTAGTCTTTCGCCCAGTGCTAGGCACTTGAGGGCTTGTCCGCGAGACAGGTTGTTACCGTTACCTGGACCCCCAGTCCTCGCACGCCTGTTAGAGGGAGTTCTCCGGGCGACGGGCGAGCTCGAGTCATGGACTCTAGTAGCAGAGGGGAAAACGGTGGGGACAACATCATAGAGTCATTTGTAGAGCTCTCTTAGCTAAGTCTAGGATGCCGCGGTAGTTGATATCTCTTCTAGTGCAGATCAGCTAGTCCTTCTTCTCACTGCCTCACTCTACGTGGTTCCGGAACCATTTAGAGGGGTCAGGCGTGGGACCGTAGTCCGGCCAGACTACAGCAGTTGTGGTTACTTTAGTTCCGTGTCTCACTCCGACGGGAGGTGCTAGACATGGATTGTCGGTCGAGGGTAAGGCGCGTGGCGCACCTGATCGGTTGACTAGTGTAGTGTTCTGTAGCTAGTGTCTCTATCCAGGCAGTTTGTTTACTGTCTGTGTTACAGCCTTGGGTTCTTCCCAGTGCCGTAGTTTACACGGGTTTTCTGGTCCTGACGTTTATCTTAGACCATAGACCGTATAGTTTCCTTACGCTTCCGCACTTTGCTCTGTTAGTAGGATGGATTTACTGCTTTATTTAATTATTGCACATATAGATCTATTATGCTGTTAGAACCAGTGGGAGATTGGTAGTCCCTACTAGGCTTTTTCGTGAAGCTTATTCCCTCCTTTACAGGTGAGACTTCACAGTAGCACCCTCCGCGGCAGGCTGAGGAGACGGGGCCGTAGTAGACGACGTATTCCATGAGTAGTGTTCCCCAGACTTGTGTACTTCACCCTCGGGGTATGACCCTAAGGGACCTGTTATCCCCTTTACTTTCTGCACTTGTGTTTTACTACTTTGGGACTGTACTAGACTTGTACATTGTGATGGACTCCTTCCTTCACTTGTTGGTACTTTTAGTGTGTTTAGTTGTTATTTATCTCTATTACATATCTTGTTAGACCGATCCGTTTAGCCCTTCCGGGTCTTTGGCCCCGTGGGCGGCGGTGCCGATGGTCGGATCCTTGGTGGGAGCCGAGGGTTCGGGCATCAGGGCCATTACAATAACTCTCAGTAGGTTTTTTCTTTTCTTAAGAAAGATTTGTGTTCAGCTGTGAGACTGTACACATTGTTCCTCTTCGTTGGAAGAGTAGGCTTGCTATGGAAGCGTTCCTCTTGGTTAGAAGGGAAGATCAACTTGTGTTTAGTGGTGTGACTAGTTGAAGATCTGTACCAATAAGTTGCTTCTAAGCTCGTATAAGAAGCATATAGCTAAGGTGAAATAGTGGGATGTCTTCTTGCCTGGAAAGAGAAGAAGACTAGCATGGGCTAGGTGTTGTATATCCTTGGGGGGATTATACCCTAGTTAGTGAAATCCCAAGAGGTTGCTTGGAGACTGGACGTAGGTCTTCCATTGGGGAAGTACCAAACCAGGATAAATTCCTTGTGTTCTTATGTCTGATTGTCGTTTAATTGCTTCCACACTGCTACTCTTTACCACACACTATTTTCTTCACTAACCAAAGTTTAAAGTTGTGATTTTGGTTTTTAGATTTCAGTTTATCCTATTCACTCCCCCTCTAAGTAAACCTTTCTTCCATCTTGTGGGCCAACAAGAAGGTCATATAACAAAAAACCCCACAATTGTTATGGTCAAAGCCCCATTACCTATCCGGATGCAAATACTAAACCTTCCTCTCCACCCCCAGACCTAGAACCAAAACCAAAGAAAAGGAATCTTAAACAAGAAGCTAGAAGCTCTCCATCCCTTTCTAGGAACCTCTCACTTTGAGCTAAAATGGATGTCGTTGATTACAATGCTCTCTCAATGGACACCAAGGTGGGCCACTGGGTCCCAAATGAAGATAATATCATAGAGCTGTTGTGGTTTATGTGGGTCTGTAGTAATTTCCACATTAAACTATTTGTCCCATTCATGCAAAGTTGATGTATATTTTTTGTGTGTATCTAAGACTCCTAAAGATAAAGCCATAAACTTTTTTCAAAGAAATAATGTCAAAGATCATTATTTTGTGGTTGAAGCTTCAAACAAAGATGGTGGTTTGTGGCTTTGGTGGAACATGGACATTTCTCTCTTAGTCATTAATGCAGATGCTAATCACATAGTGGCTGAAGTTAATGATTACCTAACTTATGAATATTGGCTCCCCATTTGCATCTATGCTCCTCCCAATCCAAAAGACTTAGCAATTTTTTGGTCAAATTTGCCTAACTTTCTTAAATCCACCACCAATATTTTTATGCTTTTGGGGGTTATGAATACTAAATTTTATTAATAGGACAAAGTCTGTAATGACCCGACCTCCCAGACCTCCGCCAGGGACCACCGAAGTTCACGCTGTCACCCACAGATCTGAAGATCCGAAAGGTTTAGAAGAATAGTCTAGTGAGATAAGCACCAAATTCAAATAACTATAACAATTGTACAATATACAAAAGTCTATACAACATGTCCTAAATAAAAGTATAGGTATAAGAAGAAAGGTGCAGTCCTTAAGGGGCATACCCCGAGAACTTACAAAGCACAACTCTCAACTCACTTAGGTACAACAACTCACAACACAAGCTCTCACTGCTGCTGACAGCACATAGCTCTACAGCCGTCTCTGCAACCCATCCGACACTGAGCTCCGGCGATGACGAGTCCCTAGCTGAAGGGAGTAGGGGGAGTGAGCCTCACAAACAAGGCCCAGTAGGGATTACCAGTCCCTCACCGACTAGAGCAGCAACAACTCTAAAAATAGGAAACTACACTAGAAAGTTGTAAAGTAAGGAACACCTACATTAGGGTACTACAAAGCAGCGGAACAGAACAATGCAATGCTACGACCACCAGCCAAGGTTGTGGCACACACACGACTCTCGCAGAAACCAACGGAGTCAAACACAACATGGAAACAAGCCTCGACACATCCGTCGAGACAGGGGTCTCACGGAGACCACATAGCAACCATGTGAGAAGGACGTCTCACCACAAGCACGACCACCTTAGATCTCTACAAGGTTGAGGGCCCATAATCAGAACCACCCCAGACCCCAGACACACCACGAGGTCAGGAAACCACACACGCCGGTGCCACCACGGACTGGAACCAAAGAACGGGACTATAAAACAATGGTCGGGGCCCACACAAGGCACATCGAGAGAACACATAATGCGCAAACCACCAGAAGCACGGGCCAACAAGGCCAGACCAATGATGCCTATGGAAACTAGGCACAGCCATGCTACAACCACCGTTCAGGCTAGGGCAATGGTTAACACTTAAAAACACAGCAAGGAAAACGACATCATAACAACAACAACCAAGCCACCGCCAGTTGCAGCTAAGAGGAGGACACGCCAGCCTCTCCCTCTACTCACCAGCCTAGCTCCTATCTGTAACCTCCCCAAAAGAGCGAGACATAGCCACCACAGAACACCACAAGAACGCAAGCACCATCGCAGCCTGGCCAAGCTGCGGCCCCACACCTAGCACCACTACGTGGCTCCGTAACTATTGCAGAGAGAGACAGTGAGACAAAGGACTATCTAGGATGCATCAGGAAGAGAACACCTGGACGACCTCGGCATCCCTCCCTAGACAAGAGAGCTCTACAAATGACTCGGCACTGCTGTCCAAACCTCATTTTCTCCTCCGCTACCAAAGTCAGCCAACTAGGATGCCAACTCGAGCATGCCTGTAGCCTGGAGCCACCCTCAATGGGCTCATGGGGATGGAGGCCCCAGGAAATAGAGACAACCTCTAAATGGGACAAGCCCTCTAGTGTCGAGCACCGGGTGAAGGGCGGGGCAGCACAACAAAAACCATGCCAAAATTGCTGGCTTGTAACCCACGACAAGCCCAGAAAACACAAGGCATGCACGAACCCTTGAGAGGGCCTCTGGCCAACCAAGGCACGCACGAGAAAGCCAAAACCTCGGAACACCACCAGTCGGTACAGAAAACGTCGCTATACTAATAATCAATTGGCCGCCGGTCAATCGATTATTAGATACATGCGAGCCTCTTGGCATAGCTTCCAGGACACAGCCACTAAGGAGTCACCTTTAGTCACTGAACGTAGCGAGGTAACTTGCCACATTCCCCACCTGACGGTCCTAAGGGAAAGCCTTCTTGGGGCATACATCGACACCCTAACCAAGGCTACAGAAACACCTTAGGCAACACAGGTACTGTCGCATCCCCCTGGCCGTCGCAATACCATCACGACAGGGAGGGGCACAGTGACAGCCCTATCGCGATGGGGAAGAGCATCGTGACAACAACCTTGTCACGACAAGGAAATGCTTCGCAACAGCAACCTTGTCGCGACAGGGAAATGTGTTGCCACAAGATTGCCTCTGATCGAGTAGACACCTCTTCTGGTGTCACAACGTGCGCCGTGGTCGCGACACGAGAAAGGAGGCAGGCCCGCGGGATGCTTCATCCCGGGGCCACCCACAAGCTACAAGCACACCACACGGGGGAGGGGAGAATGGGGAAGCTACCTAAACTAACTAGAAAGCATGAGGGGCTCCCAATCCACCTGGATAGAGAAGGACACAAGCAATCCCTACCTTAAATGAAGAAACGAACCCATTAGGGTCCTTCACGTCAGATTGGCTACCTCCTCCTCACTCCACGTAAGTTCCACAACACTGGGAACACAAACACGACCCTCCTCCTCACCTGAAACACACAAAGGGAAGAGAGGGAGGCAGAGCTCCCTCCGGATGGGAGGAGAAGAAATGGGAAGAAGAAGAGGGGATAAGGGTCGGCGGCCAAGGCCTTAAGCCTTCGGCACCCAAGTCGTGACGGGGTGACGAGTCGCGTTAAGAATCTTAACGTGATGGGTCAACCGACCGTGACACCAATGTGTCCCGCAGGGATGCCACGACAACCTGACAAGTTGTATTGACATGCTTGCCACCTTGACAGATGTCAGACGACCGAAGCTACGGAAGACTGTCACGTCCTGTTGACTGGATGCGACAAGAATGCGATGCACAAGTAGGACGTGACAAGGATGACTGTCGTGTCGGGCCACCCGGCCAGATTCCTCACTAATGCGTCACCCAGCCTGGACGCATTAGGAGCCAGTCACCTAGAAGCCAAACGGAAAGTCGAGAAGCCGGGGTATTACAAAGTCGGTGGTATTGCCTTCAACTTCAGCCAATCAAAGAATTTCATTAACACCATTTTGGATAATGGCATACTTTTCTAGGTTTTAAAGGGTCATCTTATACCTTGACTAATAGAAGGGGGGCCAAAGCTATCATCAAAGAGAGATTGGATCGAGCTTTTGCAACTGCTCAGTAGAGCAGTTATCCCAAAACTATTTTCTTTCATCTCCCCAAGCTCCACAATGATCATTGCCCCATTCTTCTCAACAAAGGATCTTCTAGAAGAAGACATGTCCCTTTCAGATTTGAATCTGGTTGGCTTCTCAATCAGATTTTTTCTACCACTTAAAGAAAATTTGGTTAGACAATCCTCCCCTTGAAGTTAATTTCAGCAGCAAAGTTAGATTTCTCGAAAAAAGAACGCAAGATCTAGAGAAGGAGAAATGTCAGAAATCATGTTGCCAGAATGTCTGAAATCCAAGAAGAAATCAAGAAGATCAACAATGGATCTATCACTGATGCTCCCCTAAAGAAAGAGATTATGCTAAAAAAAGAACATGAGGAGCGTTCTTATTAGAAGATCCTCAAATAGAATTAGCTGGATAAAAACCAGAAATGGGGAATGGGTTGGTGATCAAAATGAAATTCTCAACATTTTTACTTCCTATTTCTCTTCCAATTTGCAACCTCCCCTTCTTTTGATATAGAAATTAAAGATGTCATCATTGGTATGGACCCCAAGAAAGCTCCTGGCCCGGATGGTTTCCCCCCCATCTTTAATCAATCCAATTGGGACATTATTGGTGCCCAGGTCACCCAACTTGTTAGCTTTTTTTTTTTTTATTTCTAGTTCCCTCTCCATGGATGTAAATCACACCCACATCTCATTAATCCCTAAAAAACACCCAGTCCACATTCCCTGAACACTTTAGACCTATTTCCCTGTGTAATGTCATATATAAAACCATCACCAAAATCTTGGCAAATAGGCTGAAACGACTCCTCTCCTCACTCATCTCCATGAACCAAGGAGCTTTCCAGGGAGACTCATCACTGACAATTGTATATTGGTCCATGAACTCATTCACTCTCTAAAGAACATAGTGGGCAAAAAAGTTATTTTGGGCCCAAGGCAGATATATCAAACGACTATGATTGCTTGAAATGGCATTTTATCAAATACATGCTAAAATGATACAATTTTCTGGATAGATTCATCAATCTGATCTGAGAATGCATTGCTACTACTTCATACTATGTCCTTTTCAATTGTGAAGTCGAAGACAGGTTCACTCCTAGTAAAGCCTTAGACAGGGTTGCCCCTTGTCTCCCTACCTCTATATACTTTGCACTGAAGGTCTCACTACTCTCATCAACTAGAAATTTGGTCAGGGAAGTATTAAGGGCTTTAAAATTAACTCTATGCATCATCAATCACACATGTTTTTTATGATGATGACATTTTCATCTTTGACAATGTGACGGCCCTCATTATACCGGTACGGTTATACCAACCCACGTCGGTATAGCAAGCGTCATCACAGTGGGACATTTACCCAACGATACATTCAGCTGAGATACATGTGAATATAGAACAGAGTAGCGGAAGTAAAAGAACTACTGTCTTCATTCATTCATCATCCACATTTAACATACATGAAATTGCAATGACATTAAAGAACTTAAAGTTCACATAATTTAAATTGCTGAAAATTTAATACATAAATGTCCACCATTATACATTCTTTCCATGATAACACTAATACAACGTTCAATTTACATACTATGAAATGCAAAAGTCACAAGTACTCCAAAGACTAATCTCCGCGCTCGGAGTCCGTCTCCACCGTCTCCTCCAACGGTGCCACGTCACCAACTACACATGTACGCCGAAGCAAGTAGTGAGTCTAAAGACTCAGCAAGTAACACCACTCATACCATACACGTACATGTCATAGTAGGCTCTACACACACCATTGCAAAAACTCAACATGTATCATGCTTAACGTTTGAAATGAATAACCAACCATGATAATTCTATAAGTAAACACATGATGCATGCTTTCAGATTTCCTTATCAAGATAAATTCCTAACACATGTTCTCTAATCATTCCTACTCATGAAATTCTACTTTGCATTTTAACTAAAACATGAAAGCACTTAGCATGATTATCCTACGTACATGAAACAAAACACACCTAGCATGGAATCTACACATTCTTGTGCATGCACACAAACATTTTACACACTTTAACTTGCTGGTTTTCACATGATTTAGCAACCATAACCCTACACATGAGAGCTACAATGTTATTTAAAATACAACATGTGAACAACCAAACATGAAATCTTGTGCACATACTTGTTAATTGTCCCTAGCATGGATTCTAGGCATTTTACACATATGAACATGTTCCTAACATAATGAAGCTACTGATTTAACATGGTTTCAGATTTGTCACAACATGGATTACAATATCATATCCTCACATTTTGGTCTCACATTTTCTTTACACAATTTCCAATTCACATAAATTGTATTTTACACATACACATTACACATTGTTCACTTTCACATTAACACATGAACACATGCACATTTACACATTTACACTTTCACATTTAGTGCCGTGACACATAGTCCAAACCACCAAAGAAGGACACAACACATCACATCACATAGACGCCATCTAGGCAATACAATGACGACTCTTGGACTGCGCAGACCGGGAGAACAAGTCTCCACCCTAACCAGTGGTACTTGTCCACCTCCAGGATTTCCCCCTAATGCCCTTAGGGTCACTTACACATTGAACCTTCTCAGGGGGACTTTTCCCTGATACGGTTCCACTGCCCTCTGTGGAAGCAATGTCACACTTGGCACAATTTACACATTACACATTTTACCGATTTTACACATGGGTTTACACATGTCACTCTCATTCTATTCACTTTCTCTCTCACATTCACATTTCTCTGTTTTCCTAACATGGCACTACAATTACAGAAATGTAGCATTCAGGAAATTTCACTAATCAGGTCGGATTACACCTAAATCGAATTGTTTCACATTGGCATGCATCAATACACATTTACATAGAAAAATTCATATTACATTAAATACTAGTCCAAATGACCTGAAATTTTAACCACATGTTAATTTCGGGTTTAGGATTCCTCATGCAAATTTTCAGATTTTTATGAACTAAAACAGAATTACAGAAAATCTAATATCAATTTCACATGCTATCCGCAATTCGATTTAACATGGAGTTAGACACAAACACAGTTTTAACCACTCACTGTCTAAACCCTAGCAGTCATGGAACTATAGAATTTATTCATGAAATGTTTTGGGCAATACATGATTTACCGAAGATTTATCATGACCTACGCCAAAATTCTATTTCCCAAGCAATATTTCCACTAATTCGCACAAGCATGGGAAAAATCTCAAAATTTCGGAATAGAGCCTGACCAATACATGCATGACCCATAAAAGTAGTACATTCAGATTCGTCCTAAATCATACAACAAAGTATTGACAAGGTTGATAACAAATCATACATGTATTTCCATAAAAATAAATAACTCTATCATTACCATCTTGCATAAATCCATCCACACACCACATTCACTAGTGTACATAGTACATAGAAGATTACCTTATATCCTCATCGTGAAACATATCGAAATTATCCACATAAAAGGGCAGAACAGCTTGCTGTTCTGCTCAGATGAACTTGGCGGCGGTCTCTGGTCGCTAGTTCAGTGTCAACGGCATAGTCGATGGACGCCAAACATGATCTCAGTGTCAAGGGACATTGTCGTTGATGTCGGGTCTGTGCAGAACACAGACCCGAGCTCCAAAGATGGGGTGAATTTGAGGGTCTAGGACACGAGGGAAAATATACAAAAATTGTAAAACCATCCTAGACACATACAGGGACGTTATGAATGGGGTACTTGCCTCTAGAAAAACTCCAAGGGATCTAAATGGGTCGGAGAAGCTCTCCTTGGGCAGTCCCAAGAAGCCTCCAAAAGAGCTCTCCTTCGGGTTCTAGGTCGATGCAGGTGCTGCAGCAGTGGTGGGGAAGCCTTCCTCGATGATCCAGCAAGCTCCTTGTTGCAGCAGGTGGCCGGATCAAGCTCCAGAAGCTCAGATTTTGGGTTCCAAAGTGGGGGTTTTCCTCAGTTCAGAAAGTAGGGTTTTCTTCTTCTTTCTCTCTTGTAAAGAGGCAAAGAGAGGGTTGGGGAAGCAAATTCGGGTTGGGGAAGCAAATTCGGGTTTAGATATATGGGAGAGGCTTCTCTCCCACGCACAGGGTGATAGGATGGCTCTCAGACCGTTGGGAGACAGCTCCCCAATGGGTGAGTTGTCTTGCCTCCGGAATTTCTGGCTCTGCAACGTATGCAGGTCAGAGAAGTTGGCGTCCATATCGTTGGACGCTGGGATTAGTGTTGGCGTCCATGGGTGGACGCTAACACCTCATCGACGTCATGCTATTGACGCCAATATGGCCTTCGGGCAGAAGTCTAAAACATGCAGAAACCATGCACCTTTTATACCTATATACATGATATATGTATACGTTATCATGTTCACACTACCATCAAGCATTACATACATTATTTATACCTAAGCTATTCACATACACACATAAGTATACCACTAATACATACGTAGATACATACATACATACATATACGACACGAGTTATTTACATGCAATAATGCAGAAAAATTCGAGGGCCTTACAGACAAGTTGGATCGACAAAAACTTCATGAATATTCTCAAACATTTGATACGTATGGAAGATGGTTTGGTCGGTTAGCCAACAAGGAGAAATAGAGTTTTTATTTCAATAATAATATCTCTCTCCCTAAATGAGCTTTATTTTCCAATATGATGGGTATCAAAAGTCTATCTGAGGGAGACCTTTATCTGGGTCTTCCTATCATATGGAAGGGCAAGAATGGTAGACAACTTAAATTCATAGAGTATAGATTAGCTAGAAAGATTGAGTATTGTGTACTCTTTCTCAAGCTAGGAGAATGGTTCTCCTCAAGGCAACCTTATTAGCTATCCCCCGACACATCATGAGCTCCATTCTCTTTCCCAAAAGGTTTCTTAAGGAGGTTTACCTCATTTATCAACAAATTCTGGTGGGGGAAGTCTAATGCTAAGAGGAAGATCCATTTGATGTCCTAGCAGAAATTAATCAACATAGTCTCTTGGTGGCCTAGGCATCAAGGATTTAGAGAAACAAAACAAGGCTTTCCTAATGAAATTGGTTGGGAGATTTCTAGATGGTAGCTTCTCCCCTTGGGATTCTATTCTTAGAGCCAAATATCTTAACAAGTCAAAAGTTTGGGATGTGAAAAAATCTAGATCCAACTCCTTCGTTTGGTCATCTATGCTATCAATCAGAGAGGACATCCAAAAGTGCTCAACCTAGGTGGTCCGGAATGGTATGGTAATTAATATCTAGAATGATTTTTGGCTCTCTGATCAGATAGTCAAACTAATCCCAAAATCTAGTTTTTTGGGAACTATTCCGTAGAAGCTTGGAATCTACTGAAGGATCTCCTGGATGATGACAATGTTAATCAAGTGAAGAAAATCCATATTCCTACTAGTTATCATAGCAAAGAGGACAAAAGGGTTTGGAAGTTGAAGCAAGATGGATCCTTCTCCATTAAATCTACATACAAGTTCTTGAAGGATCAACATAGATTGTCTTCTTCTTGCAAGCCATCTCCTATATGGTCAGTCATCTGGAATCCAAAGATGTCAAACTTATATCCCCTCGAAATTTAGTTGTTTAGATAGAAAAGTTTAAAAAGGGCCCTCCCTTTAAATGCTAAGATATCTAGAATTATTCATGGGATTGATAAGAGTTGTCCTGTTTGCCATGAAGAACCTAAAACCATTGAACATGTTATCTTCAAATGCAATTTAGCCAGATCTACCTGGTTCTACTCCCCCGAGTTATCATTCAGATCTTTCTCTCGAGTCTTTTAAAGACAAGGTGGTGCAATGGTCAAAACTCAAACCTCATGATGACAATCCTGACTTTGAATCTTTGGCCTTATGCCTCTCTATTGCATGACAATTGTGGAAAGCAAGATGTTCACTGGTCTTTAAAGGGATCCAACCTAAAACACAACTCAGTATTAGGGCTCTTCAGGATCTCTCTAGGCTCCAATCCTGCATGGATCCTATGACGGTCTTTGCCATTCAGGCCCGTTAACCCAATAACGTGCCTGACACGACTCCTCCTCCCACGATCGAGCTGAAGCCTCGCAAGGGATATCATTCATACATGTCCATGGAAATATAAAGAAACACATTGAACACATATAAGATACCATTATCCACATATATCCACATGAAATGTACATATTCAGTTCCATACATAAGTCAATAATCAAGCACAACAGCCCGGGACAAACCCCAGGGCTCCACAAGTAAAGGCATTACTTTTCTGGTGGTGAAGGCCTGACTCCACTACAATGCGGTCCCGAACTAGAAGAGGGATGAGAACCCTCCAGCTCTCCTTCACCTGGAAGAAGAAGGGGTGAGCCTCATAAGTCATTGGCTCAGTAAGGCAACTCCCCTAAAGCTGATAAACACAATGAACAATAGTTATAATAAACAAAGCTGTAAAGCATTTAAATGTATAACATTTACACATGATGCTATAGCTGCAAGTAAGTAAACGACAAATCACAACACGTGTACAAGCTACAGAAGGGCACGCCGCACACAAGTCACGAGAACTGGTTCGTGACACCAGCCACAGAACCAGACAAACAACACAAGTCCACCTCTTAGTCTCGTAGCCACGGACGAAAGGTTCAGCTGTCGCTCCACCTCAACAAGACAAGAACTATGGAGACAACTAACACCACTCGTGCTAGCTACACAGCTACAGGCCCAGGCCTGACACCTTTAGGGACTCCGGCTGAGAACCCTAAAGTGAGGCACTGGAAACAGGACTAGCTAGGGACCCGTACATCTACCGGTGTCTGTCCCTTAACCAAGAGTGCGCTACAAGCGACCGCACACCCACAAACACGTGTCGCTGCCCATTGTCATCTTTCCCTCAGCTGGACGTACAACTCAAACATAGGAGTGAGGGTGTCCAGGAAGACGACACAAACCCTGACAGTACGCACTGTACCGGGACAAACCCCGAGCACCCGGTGCTGGGGACCCGACTGGAGAGGTAACCTTGGAAGGTGTTATAACCCGACTTGCTACGCACACATTTCCACACAAAACCTTTTGTTAACATTCACAGTATAGGATGACATAACCCATACAGACCCTACATCGCATTGCCAACACAGCCCATGCAATGTGGGATAGGAACCAGGAAGACTGGCCACAGAACACCAGAGCTCCGGTGGCCACATTTCGAAACGCGTCCAACACATTCGACATGTTTTAACCTGAAACACGACCGGCCGACCCGTTGCCTTACAGACTGAATCGCGACGTCTGGTTCCGTCGCCTTTCAGGTGACAGAACCCAGACCTAAACCCATTCCGGAATTCACATTAAATAGCTACACATGCTGTTTAAGCAGGATGTAAGCATGTAAATAAAACCCTAGGCATGCTTTCTACCATATCCACATGATTCTCAAGCCAAACCCCACAACCCTAATGCACACATGTCATATGGACTAAAACGAAGGAAAGTTCCCCTACTTGAAAGTGAAATGCAAATCCGACGATATCTCGACGTTCCCCATGCTCCGAAGCACCTCCTTGCGCCAGAATCACGCCGAACGGATGCCAAAACAGCCACAATCGCCTCAATTCCCCTTCAAAAACCCGCAGCCAGCTTCTCCCAACTTGAACAGTGCCAGTGCACTATTCGGCCTAGGGCAGAAGCCCAAAACACACAGGATTTAAATCGCATCGTGTCTTCCCGCCGCGTTTAGAAATGCGTTTGACATCGACGATGCGTTTAAACCCCGACGTCCCTACATGCGCCATGCGGTGTGTATGCAGCAGCGCTCACGTAGCGGTGGTGCCAAATCGCATCGATGGAGGTGGATGCGTTCTTTTGAGAATCGCGGCGTCTGGTTACGCTGTGTTCTTAATGAACATGACAGAGGCCTGTTTGGGCTGAGATGCCCAACCCTCCAGCCTCCCACCTGCACCACAAACCTGTACAAGCTTATGTGGACCCACATGGTCTACCAATGGGCCATACATAGGCCTCCAAACCCCGTAAACCTCGATCTGAATGTACCGGATATTACATTACTATCACCTAAAAAGAATTTCGTCCTCGAAATTAAAGAGATAAGTGTAAAAACAGTTCAATATATATGCAACTATCACCTAAAAAGAAATTAACGCTTACTCAAATAAGTATGGATACTTCTTGTACATTTCATCGGCCAACTCCCAAGTGTCTTCACCACCCTGTCTGTTCTCCCATCTGATTTTTATCAGTTCAATATCCTTATTTCTTAATTTTTGTGTTCGGTGGCTTGTAATATCACGGGATACTCCGGCACGGACATATCCGGCTTGAAATAATGTCTTTGATAGCTAACTACCTGAGTGGGATCACGAATGTACCTTCTTAACATCGAGACATGAAACACGTCATGTGCATCTGTGAAGTCCACTGGAAGCTCCAATCTGTATGCTGTCTCTCCAATTCTTTCCACAATCTAGAACGGACCCACATACCTGGGACTCAACTTGCCCTTCTTGCTGAATCTCATCACACCTTTGGTTGGAGAAACTCTCAGGAACACATAATCACCAATCTCGAATTGTAGGGGCCTGCGCCGTGTATCTGCATAATTATTTTGCCTGCTTTGCACCGTTTGAAGCTTCTCCTTTATAAACTTTACCATTTCTGCACATTGCTGCACCATTTTCGGTCCTATCACCTACCTCTCACCCACTTCATGCCAATTCAACGGTGTTCTGCAAGGTCTTCCATAAAGTGCTTCATATGGTGCCATGTCGATACTTGCATGATAGCTATTGTTATAGGCAAATTCGACATACCCAAGTGCTGCTCCCAACCGCCTCCCCAAACCAAACAACAAGCTCGCAACATGTCTTCAATAGTCTGGATCGTCCTCTTCGTCTATCCATCTGTTTGGGGATGGTATGTCGAAAGGTACCTCAATTAGGTGCCAACAACCCTCTGCAAACTCCCCCAGAACCCGGAGGTAAACCTGGGATCTCTGTCTGAAACAATAGTGACAGGAATGCCATGCATTTGCACAATTCTGTCCACATACAATCTTGCCAATCGGTCCACTGCCCATGACATACTAACTGCTAGCAACCTGCATACTTTTGTCAACCTGTCAACAAAGACCCAAATGCCATTGTGTCTTGACGCTGTCCTGGGCAAACCGGCAACAAAGTCCATTGCTATATCATCCCACTTCCATTGTGGTATCGGTAATGGCTGCAACAAACCACCTAGCCTTTGGTGTTCTACTTTAACCTGCTGGCATATCAAACACCTTGCTATAAATTCCGCTATTTCCTTCTTCATACTTGGCCACCATAAATATTTCTTCAAATCTTGATACATCGTTGTGCTTCCTTGGTGAATGGTATACCTAGACTGATGTGCTTCCTCTAACACTTTCTGCTTTACCCCAGCTTCACTTGGAACATACAATCTATGCCTGAATCAGACCACACAATCATCATTTATGATGACATCCTCCATCTTCACAATCTCAGCCAAATTCTCATCTACCTTTTGTGCTTCTATTATCTGCCAATACAAAGACGGCTCCACCGTGCTGTTGGCTAACACTGCTCGTCGTTGGCTACTTGGAACAATTAGGGAGTTTTCTGCTACATCTTCATACAGCTTCCATTCTCTTATCATCATATAACTCATTACTGTCTTTCTGCTCAATGCATCTGCCACCACATTAGCCCCACCCGGTTGGTATGCTAAGCTAAAATCGTAATCCTTCAAGTATTCCATCCATCTACGCTACCTCAAATCCAAATCTTTCTGCGAGAAGATGTACTTCAAGCTCTTGTGATGCATAAAAATCTCAAACCTTTCACCATACAAATAATGCCGCCATATATTTAATGCAAACACCACTGCTGCCAGCCCTAAATCATGTGTGGGGTAATTATCTTCATGCCGTTTCAATTGCCTGGATGCATAAGCCACAACCTTTCCACGTTGCATTAACACTGCCCCAAGTCCTCTCCTGGATGCATCTGTGTATAGCACAAAACCACCTTGACCTAACGGTATCTCCAATATAGGAGCTGAAGTGAACCGCTTCTTCAATTCCATGAAACTGCGCCTGCAATCAAATGACCATACAAACGGTACACCCTTCCTGGTAAGCCTTGTCATAGGGCTGCAATCTTGGAGAAATCCTAAATAAATTGCCTATAGTACCCTTCCAAGCCAAGAAAACTCCTAATCTCTGGCACTGACTTTGGTTCCTCCCATTTCATAACCGCTTCCACCTTTGCTGAATCCACTACAACACCTTCACCTGAAATGACATGCCCCAAGAACTGAACTTCCTTCAATCAGAACTCACACTTACTAAACTTTGCATAAAGCTGGTGCTCCCTCAATGTTTGCAATGTAACCCTCAAGTGAGCTGCATGTTCTTCTTCTGAGGCTGAATATACTAAGATATCATGAATGAACACCACAATAAACTGGTCTAGATATGGATGGAAAATCATGTTCATCAAATTCATAAATGTTGCAGGTGCATTGGTTAGCCCGAATGGCATAACCACAAACTCATAGTGCCCATACCTTGTTCTAAATGTTGTCTTGTCAATGTCTTCCTCCCGAATCCTCAATTGATGGTACCCCGACCTCAAATCTATCTTAGAGAACACCTTTGCTGATTGCAATTGATCAAACAAATCATCAATTTGTGGAAGTGGATACCTGTTCTTTATTGTGACTTGATTCAGCTGGCGATAATCAATGCACATTCTCATGCTTCCATCCTTCTTTCTTACAAACAAAATCGATGCTCCCCATGGTGAGTGACTCGACCGAATAAAACCTTTCTCAAGCAACTCTTGCAATTGCTTCTTCAACTCTTTCAATTCGGTAGGTACCATTTTGTAAGGTGCCTTGGAAATGGGCATACTACCCAGCTGTAACTCTACTGTGAAATCCACCTCTCTATGTGGTGCCAAGCGCGATAACTCTTCTAGAAACACATCTACAAACTCTCTAACCATTGGTACCATATCCACTATCTTACCTGCCTCAACCTGGCTAACAGATGCTAAATAGGCTACACACCTGGCATTAATCAATTTCCTAGCCTTAAGGGCAGAAATGATAAATTTAGGAGTAGAGAATGGCATACCTTGAAACTCAAATATATTCCCGCCTGGATGGTTGAACCTCACTTTCTTCTTTCTGCGATCTACTGCCCCATATGCTTCCAACCAATCCATGCCCAATATCACATCATATTCTTTCAACTGTAATGCATACAATCTAGCTGACAATTGATTTCCTTGGATCATAACAGGAACCTCATCCAAGTAGCATGTAGTGAGCATGAAATCCCCGGAAGGGACCTCTACTACAAGTTCACACTGCCTCTCCTCAAATGGATGCACCATACTATCAATGAAGTCTTCAGAAATAAAAGAATGTGATGCATCTGGATCAATTAATGTTCTAGCAAAAAATTCAAGAAGCAGTATAATACCTTCTATCAGATTTGATGCCTCCGCTTGAGCCCTTGTGATTGCCATCACTCGTCCTTGTCCTCCTCCTCTCTGATAAGGTGTGCCTCTACCTCGCTCAGCTGAAAACTGCTGTTGCGGCTGCTGCTGCTGTGGTACCCCTCTACCATAGCTACCTCTTCTTGGATAAGGACAATTCCTCGCCAAATGCCCCGGCTGATCACAATTATAACACAAATTCTGCGGGTTGCCTTACTGTGCTTTGCTGAGACTCCTCCACCTTTGACTTATAGCCCCTACCTTGCTGAAATCCTTACTGCTTGCCGCCTCCTCAGCCTCTAAATATCTTCTTTAGCTTGTTTCCCCACTTGCCAAAGCCCAGTGAAGAAGCTCCTCCCAAAGGTGCCTTGCCTTTGCTAACACCCGGTGATTGCTGTGGAAGTCGGAAGCTACCTCCACTTGATCCTGATCCGCTGGATTGCCTTGCTTGCATTGTTCTTTCTAGTATTGCTGCTCTTTGGGCTGCCTCTTCCATTGTCCCACACATCAATGGAATTCTCGCATCTTGCAACTCCAGCCTCAATCCCCATATAAAGTACTCCACCATCATTGAATTGTTGGTCACCACATATGGTGCATACCTGCTCAAAGCCATAAACCACATTTGATACTCCAACACTGACAAATTTCCTTGCTAAAGTGTTCTGAATTGCTCCCTCTTGGCTTGCTGAATTTGCACCGGAAAGAAAGTATTGTTGAATGCTTCAAGGAACTCGCCCCATGTGATGGTATCTTCTGCTCTTCCGGTGAATACAATTTGCATCTAGAGTCTCCACCACTCTTGTGCAAATCCTCTCAACTGGTAAGTAGCCAGAATAACTCTATCCGTCTATGGACACCTCATAGTAGCAAATACCCTCTCTATTTCATACACCCAATGTTTAGCTGTGTCTGGATTCGGACCTCCGGAATATGTAGGTGGCTTCAACCGCAAGAACCTCTCCACTAACATCGTGAACTCCTCCACACTTGCTGACCTCGCTGGTGCAACTGGAGGCACAGGTACTACAGGTGGTACCTCTGCTCCAAACGGTGGTGCTAAAGGTGCTGACACTACCTCCTCCTGGACCGGTGGTACTCCTGCTGGCTGAATCGGTGGCTGTTGATCTAGTCGTGTCTGAATCTGAGTGATACTGTCCCACAACCTTTCTATCATTTTGTCACGCCCCGACGCAGAATATCGAAATGCGAGGTAGTTGCAAGTAAACAGGTACAGACCGACTACTAGACATCAAACTATTGGACAAGAATAAATACTAAAGCAAATTCATCTCATTAATAATTTCCAATGTCTAGTTACAACCACTAATATCAGAGCCATTCTATAGGGCCCAATTACATTGAATAAAAGTAAAAGACTAAATTCAAACTCTAACAACTACTAAGATGCTAGGGTACGTTTGACTTCACTCTTGGTCATTCCCATCCTCTTGAGTGTAAGTGTCTTCCTCGGTCTCACCTGAGAACACATAACCAAAAATGCAGGGTGAGCAATAACGCCTAGTAGGACTTAAATCTCAGGGTCAAGCAGGCTTTAAATGATTAATGTATTAAAAAGACAGAGTAACTAATGATAGAGCGAGAGAGTCAAGTAGTATAAGAGATAGCACGATAACATGTAATTGAAATAGCACAAGTTTTCAAATATAGCATAAGCGTCAAGTATAGCACAAATAGCAGGATGACCATAGCACAAATAGCAAAAAGTATAGCAATAGCACAACGTGTATGGTATAGCACTTTGTTGTCAATAGACAACGAGAGAATATATCACTTTTGATTGTCATTTAGATAGTCGAGATAGATAGCACTCGAGTATAATGCCAAACACTCTAGTCATTTAACTCCCACGGGCACTAGCACTTTTGGGCGCACATCCCAGGACCAGACCGGGCCCTTTATATATTGCCAGGCATTGGTTATATTGTTTATCTTTAGACAATCAGTCAATGGCCAATAGAGAGTACCAAGAAATAGATGAGAGTGCTAGATGAATAGATGAGGTAGTAGAGAGTGTGAATAGATGAGCGACTCGAGTATAGATGAGAACTACAGGTCATTTCACATAAAACGTCGAGTAAACGGGCGATAGTAACAGTTACACTACACGCGCGATTGGTGTTGGCAGTCTGGTGGAATTCACTACCTTCCACTGACCCTATTATGCACAGGTCCAGAGATCCAGCGTGATTCTAGATAAGAGAGAACTTCTAATAGCCGTTGGATCATATTGATCCCTAAAGGGTATCATAGGTGTTAAGGTACAACCAGCTCATCGACCATGTGGGAATCCATGGATAGAGGAGTCTTACGAAGGCATTGAACACGGATTCACTAGTCCGGCAGAAGGAATATCCGACGGAGAGTTTGTCCAAGTTAAGAGAAAGTGTGTATAGAAACAAGTGCTCGACGTTCCAGAGGAATTCTAGAATAGTGGAGCGTCGGTAACGGTATTCCCAAAACATCGCGAGAAAACGAAGACAAGTCCATTTAAAAAAATATGACAATTTAATATATTCTTGGAATAAATCACCAGATGTATTATGAGATATTTTCATGCCAAGTTAAGCCATAATGGATGGTTCAAGTGTGTGCATGTGTAAAAGAAATCATAGATAGAAAGAGGTCATGTGCATGTCTTTTAAATCACTCAATATACATTCAATTTATAACAGGTATATTTACTGCATGTATGACTGTTAATAAGGGGTGTAAACACTGTAGAAAGATAGTGCATCACAAATCATGGACTTTCATGGAAAAACCTCAAATCGCGACGTACCCCGGTAAGGGTCGCGATAAGGTCAAATCAGAACGCGACAGGGCCGTTCAAAGATCGTGACAGGGCGGTCAGGTCAGGAAGCCAGATCGCGACGGTGTGGCCAGTCGTGTTCAGAACGCGACAGGTACTGTGTCGCGACGGATCCTGAGAATGCGGCCTATCGGGCCATCGCGTTCTCAGGTCCTGCGCCTGAGTTCGAGTGGGAAAAGGACAGTGCATGGGATTGCGGTCCAGGTTTCTATATTTTGACATAGGGTGGTTCAAATATTAAGAACAAATCGCACAGATGCTGAAAATTCACGAAACTAGTTTTAAACGACTCTAGACATGCAATAGTATTCACAGTAAATAGGAATTGAAAAGTGAACATGATCTCGGCCAGTTTCAATCAAGTTATTTAAGATGATTATGGAACTGCATATAGTGGATATAAACGAATTAATTCGAATAGTAGGATGGATGAAAATTAGGGCTTTCAGGGGCAAATGATTCATGACAACTATTAGTATCTCCAATAAAAGTTTCATGGCATGGTGTCAAGTATACAAGGAGATATAAATTAAACATGAGGGTTCAGGATCATGGTGTTTGCAAAACTTCAAAAATCAAGAACAAAAGATTGGCTCAATAGAAAATTATGAAACCAGAGGATTTTTGTTCCTGATGGTTGGAACAATCTACAGACGAAATTTTATAATTTTTGCTCGTGAGAATGCCTACATTTGACTCGTTTGATCTTCTAGGGTTTAAAACTTAAAGAACGAGGGTTGAGGACTTGAGCTGCCTTTTCCCCATGAGTTCTTCCTCTCCTTGGCTTCTTCTCCACATCCAGCAAGCCCCAGCAATGAGTTAGGGCCGGCCATGGAGAGATTGGGGAGTATTTAAGCTCCCTTCTTTCCCTTTCCTAGTTTAACTCTAATTCCCCTTTAATTACGAGGTTTCCCATTTTCTCTCACCCTTCTAAGCTTTAAAACTCCTAATTGGGTTATGTTGGGGTGCAATTTCGTGGCCAACCCATTATGGTAGTGTTAGGAATCCAATTCCAACACAAATAGCTATTTTAATGATTTATTAACCCCTTTTCTATTTAGGTAATATTTAAGCTACGAATTTAGGGTATTTTCCTATTATTCCTCTTTTAAAAATCCCTATTTTGGCCCAATAAATTTTAGAGTGTCCATTTCGTAAAGTCCATTACTTCTTTTCATTTAATGGGTTTTAATTAATTCTCTTTTCTTGATTTTTCAATTGACTTAATTTTTAATATTATTAAATTTTTATTTTTCGAAAAATCCAGGTTGCTACATCCTCCCCCTCTTAAAAGAATTTGGTCCCCAAATTCATATGATCATATTGGAGAGAATGTCTTACCAAAAAGATCGGGGTAGTTCCGTCTGATGATTCCTTCAGGTTCCCATGTGGCTTCTTCCACTCCACGATTGTTCCATAGGACTTTAACCACATGAATGGGACAGTTCCTAAGTTGCTATACCTTCCATTCCAGTATCTTGACTGGCTTCTCTTCGTATGTCATGTCCTTGTTCAACACCAACTTCTTATGGCAAATGATGTGCGTTGGATCATATACATATTTCCTAAGCATAGAGACATGGAACACATTGCGTACGCATGCCAAGTTTGGTGGCAATGCCAATCGGTATGAGACCTCACCAACCCTTTCGAGCACTTCAAAAGGATCAATGAATCTAGGACTGAGTTTCCCTTTAACACCAAATCTTTGGATGCCACGAGTAGGTGACACCTTTAGAAGTACATGATCGCCAACTTGAAATTCTAAATCTCGCCTTCTCCTATCAGCATAGCTCTTTTGTCTGGACTGAGCAATCTTGAGCCGGTCTCTAATCACCTGAATGTCCCGTGTTGTATTTTGCACCATGTCTGGGCCTAGCCATTGCTGTTCTCCGACCTCATTCCAGCATGCAGGAGATCTACAGTTTCTGCCATATAGTGCTTCGAACGGTGCCATCTTAATACTCGCCTGGTAACTGTTGTTATAGGCGAACTCTATTAGAGATAGGTGCTCATTCTAATAACCTTGGAAGTTAATAGTGCATGCTCTCAACATGTCTTCAACAATTTGGTAGGTTCTCTCAGTCTGTCCATCAGTTTGTGGGTGAAAAGCGGTACTAAAATTGAGCTTAGTATCAAGTGCACTTTGTAGTCCTTTCCAGAAGTGGGACGTAAATCTCGGATCTCGATCCGAGAAAATAGATGATGGAACTCTGTGCAGCCTCACTATCTCCTTGACATATAAGGCAGCTAGTACCTCTACCGACCACTTACTCTTTATAGGGAGGAAGTGTGCAGACTTGGTTAGTCGATCTACAATGACCCATATGGCGTCGAGTCCACCACGAGTCTTGGGTAAACCCATGATGAAGTCCATGCCAATGCTTTCCCATTTCCACTCCGGGATGTCTAGTGGTCTAAGCACGCCAACAGGGCGCATGTGTTCCGCCTTTACCTGTTGACAAGTAAGGCAATGTGCGGCATGTTCGGCTACCTCTCTCTTCATGTTCGGCCACCAAAATGTCCTTTTCATGTCTTGGTACATTTTGGTACCTCCAGGATGAATAGTGTACTTTATCTTGTGAGCATCATCCATTAATTTCCTCTTCAATTCTTCATGGTCGGGGACGCATGTCCTCCCTTGGAACACCAGCCTTCCATCCTCGGTCATAGCAAAATCAGGTCTTTCGGCTAAATTTTCCTTGATGCGAACCAAGAATGGATCGTTGTCTTGTTGAGCTTTAATTTCTTCCAACATGTCAGATTGAATCTTGATGTTGGCAACCAAGACTCGATCATCCCTATGCTCAATATTTAAGTCTAACCTTGCAAATTGTTCTAGTAGTTGCATCTCGCCCAGGGCTAGACTCGAAACAGATGCCATCGGCTTTCTACTAAGAGAATCAGCCACGACATTACCCTTGCCTGGATGGTATTGGATGTTGAAGTCAAAATCCTTTAGGTATTCTAGCCATCTTCTCTGTCTCATGTTGAGTTCCTTCTGGGAGAATAAATACTTCAAGCTCTTGTGGTCTGAGTAGACAGTAAACTGTTCACCATATAAGTAATGTCTCCAGATTTTCAAGACGAAGACCACGGCAGCCAACTCTAGATCATGCACAGGGTAGTTGACTTCATGCGTCTTCAGTTGTCTTAAATAATAGCTAATGACCTTCTCCTTTTACATCAATACACAGCCTAGCCCAATTCCTGAGGCATCGGTGTAGACAGAGAACCCTTCTCCCACTATTGGAAGAGCAAGAATAGGTGTTGAGGTAAGACAGTCGTTTAGAGTCTGAAAACTCTTCTCACACTCTTTACTCCAGGAGTAGGGATTCTCCTTTTGTGTCAGACGCATGAGAGGAACGACGATCTTTGAGAAGTCCTTTATGAACCGCCTGTAGTAGCCAGCCAGTCCTAAGAAGCTTCTGATCTCTGTGACGTTGGTTGGTCTGTCCCAATTGAGTATAGCTTCGACTTCGGAGGGATCAATGGAGATGCCGTCCTTTGAGATAACATGGCCTAAGAAGGACACTTCTTCGAGCCAGAATTCACACTTGCTCAACTTTGCGTACAATTTGTTGTTTCACAAGACTTGCAGTGCTACCTTCAGATGTTCTTCATGTTCTTCTTTGGTTTTTGAATATATAAGGATATCGTCGATGAAGATGACCACGAACTTGTCAAGGTATGGCCGATATATGCTGTTTATGAGTTGCATAAAAGCTGCAGGAACATTGGTTAGACCAAAAGGTATAACGACGAATTCATAGTGTCCATACCTGCTATTGAAAGTCGTTTTGAAGATATCGTCATCCTTGATCCTCATTTGGTGATAGCCAGATCGAAGATCAATCTTGGAGAAATATTGAGCTCTGGATATCTAGTCGAAAAGTTCATCGACCCTGGGCAATGGGTACTTGTTCTTGATGGTGAGCTGATTGAGTTGACGATAGTCGATGCATAGCCTCATCGATCCATCTTTCTTCTTAACGAATAGCACAGGTGCTCCCCATGGGGAAGTACTTGGTTTGATGAACCCCTTCTCTAATAGCTCCATCAGTTGCGCCTTCAATTCCTTTAGCTCAGCGGGTGACATCCGGTACGGTTGTCGTAATACCGGGGCAGCTCCAGAGATCAACTCTATGGCGAAGTTGACATCACGTTTCGGGGGAATCCCTGGCAGATCTTCAGGAAACACATCGGGGTAATCCTGGACTATGTGGATGTCTTCTATCTTAGAACCCTTCTTTTCAACTACTACGGCCGCAAGGAAAGCAAAACAACTTTTCCTTATCATGTTGTGGGCTTTTGTGGCAGAGATTAGAGACATCCGTCTCTTATGTCTAATCCCAGTGAAGGACAACTTAGGGAAATCACTAAAGGTAACTTTCCCTTTCTTACAATCGACACTTGCCCCATAAGTGGACAACCAGTCGGCTCCCAAAATGACATCATAGCCTTCCATGGGCATACACACCAGGTCGGCCTTTAGGTTATGGTCTCCGATCATTACATCGGCAGATGGGAAGTATTTGTTCAATTTCTCCTTTTCTCCTAGTGGTGTTGTGACAAAGAACTCACATCCCATAGATATAGGTTTAGCATTCAGAGTATCAACAAATTTTTGAGATATGAATGAATGAGTTGCTCCAGTATCAAATAAAACAAATGTCGATAAGGAAAACTTGTAGGGTACCTTCTACCACGCCACCTTCCTCAGTGGGCTCTTCATCATGCAGGGCCTGCAGTCTGCCCTGTTTCTTAGGCACATTAGGGCGCCTTTCATTTTTCTTCAGCAGCGGGCACTCGGGGATGCGGTGCTCGCGATTTCCACAGCGCAGACATGCGCCAACTTTCCTTCAGCATTCATCTGTTGTGTGACCTGGCTTGTCACAGTGCTTGTAGTTGCTTTTTGCCGGAGTGATGGGGACAATAGCTTTGAGTTTTCTTTCTTGGCTGGGTCCCTCCGTGATGTTGAAGGGACGCTTCTTGCCGTTGGTCGGCTTAGCCGGTGATGGAGCAGATGCCATTTCCTTCTTCACGAACTTCCCTTTGATACGGTCAGTGAAGTCTGTAGCATCTTCCAGTAGTTGAGCTTTCTTTACCATCTCGATATAGGTCTGGATGTTGAGAGGGGCCAGTTGGGTAATGTATTGAGGCTTAAGGCCATTGAGGAAGCGCTTAGCCTTCATCTTTTCAGTGTTCACTAAGTGTTCAACATATCTTGCCAGTCTTGAGAACTGGGCTTCATACTCGGCCACAGTCAAGCTCCTCTGTTTAAGAGCAGGAAACTCCGAAGCCTTCTTCTTTTGGACACGCTTCGAGAAATACATGGAGTTAAAGGCTTCCTTGAATTCGGCCCAAGTGAATTGACTATTAGCCTTGGTCGCTTCGACTGACTCCCACCAAACGCGGGCGTCGTTCTCCAGTTGGAATGTAGCTAGTAGCAGCTTATCCCCCACTGCACATTACATAACATGGAAAATTCTTTCCGTCTCCTTTAGCCAGTGTTCGACCTCATCCGGATTCGTGGATCCACTGAACCTAGGTGGGTTCAAACTCCTAAAGTTAAGATGCAGCTCGCCAGCACCGCCATGATTTCCACCACCTTGGGTAGCTTGCATAATGGCACGTATGAGTTCTTGGATGGTTTGTTGCATGCACCTCATTTGAGCACGTTCAGCAGTCATCTTGGTTGCTTAATTCCTACAAAAGTAACTTGTTGCTATGATTTGATGAAAATTTAACTTGTGCGTGTGTGAGTTCATTTTAGCTAGTTACCCATGGTTCTAACAACATCTCACATAGGTAGGATAACTGACTCTAGTCGAGGCTGGTCAACCTAGATCATCCTATACTTAAGAATAACCTAGGCTCTGATACCATAAAACTATCACGCCCCGACGCGGAATATCAGAACGCGAGGCAGTTGCAAGTAAACAGGTATAGACCGACTACTAGACATCAAACTATTGGACAGAATAAATACTAAAGCAAATTCATCTCATTAATAATTTCCAATGTCTAGTTACAACACTAATATCAGAGCCATTCTATATGGCCCAATTACATTGAATAAAAGTAAAAGACTAAACTCAAACTCTAACAACTACTAAGACGCTAGGGTACGCTTGACTTCACTCTTGGTCGTTCCCATCCTCTTGAGTGTAAGTGTCTTCCTCGGTCTCACCTGAGAACAGATAACCATAAACGCAGGGTGAGCGATAACGCCTAGTAGGACTTAAATCTCAGGGTCTAGCAGGCTTTAAATGATTAATGTATTAAAAAGGTAGAGTAACTAATGATAGAGCGAGAGATTCAAGTAGTGTAAGAGATAGCACGATAGCATGTTATTGAAATAGCACAAGTTTCCAAATATAGCACAAGCGTCAAGTATAGCACAAATAGCAAGACAACCATAGCACAAATAGCACAAAGTATAGCAATAGCACAATGTGTGTGGTATAGCACTTTGTTGTCAATAGACAACGAGAGAATATAACACTTTTGATTGTCATTTAGATAGTTGAGATAGAACTAGCACTTTTGGACGCACATCCCAGGACCAGACCGGGCCCTTTATATATTGCCAGGCATTGGTAATATTGTTTATCTTTAGACAATCAGTCAATGGCCAATAGAGAGTACTAAGAAATAGATGAGAGTACTATATGAATAGACGAGATAGTAGAGAGAGTGTTAATAGATGAGCGAGTCGAGTATAGATGAGAACTGCAGGTCATTCCACATAAAACATCGAGTAAACGGGCGATAGTAACAGTTGCACTACACGCGCGATTGGTGTTGGCAGTCAGGTGGAATTCACTACCTTCCACTGACCCTGTTATGCACAGGTCCAGAGGTCCGGCGTGATTCTAGATAAGAGAGAACTTCTAATAGCCGTTTGGATCATATTGATCCCTAAAGGGTATCATAGGTGTTAGGGTACAACCAGCTCGTCGGCCATGTGAGAATCCATAGACAGAGGAGTCTTACGGAGGCCTTGAACAAGGATTCACTGGTCCAACAGAAGGAATATCCGACGGAGAGTTCGTCCAAGTCAAGAGAAAGTGTGTATAGAAACAAGTGCTCGACGTTCCAGAGGAATTCTAGAACAGTGGAGCATCGGTAACGGTATTCCCAAAACATCGCGAGAAAACGAAGACAAGTCCATTTAAAAAAAATATGACAATTTAATATATTCTTGGAATAAATCACCAGATGTATTATGAGATATTTTCATGCCAAGTTAAGCCATAATGGATGGTTCAAGTGTGTGCATATGTAAAAGAAATCATAGATAGAAAGAGGGCATGTGCATGTCTTTTAAATCACTCAATATACATTCAATTTATAACAGGTATATTTACTGCGTGTATGACTATTAACAAGGGGTGTAAACACTGTAGAAAGATAGTTTATCACAAATGATGGACTTCCATGCAAAAACCCCAGATCGCGACGTGCCCCAGTAAGGGTCGCGATAGGGTTAGATCAGAACGTGACAGGGCCGTTCATAGATCGCGACAGGGCGGTCAGGTTAGGAAGCCAGATCGTGATGGTGTGGCCTATCGCATTCAGAACGCAACAAGTACTGTGTCGCGATGGATCCTAAGAACGCGGCCTATCGGGCCGTCGCGTTCTCAAGTCCTGCGCCTGAGTCCGAGTGGGAAAAAGATAGTGCATGGGATTGCGGTCCTGGTTTTTATATTTTGATACAGGGTGGTTCAAATATTAAGAAAAATTGCACAGATGCTGAAAATTCACGAAACTAGTTTTAAACGACTCTAGACATGCAATAGTATTCACAGTAAATAGGAATTGAAAAGTGAACATGGTCTCGGCCAGTTTCAATCAAGTTATTTAAGATGATCATGGAACTGTGTATAGTGGGTATAAACAAATTAATTCGAACAGTAGGATGGATGAAAATTAGGGCTTTCAGGGGCAAACGATTCATGACAACTATTAGTATCTCCAGTAAACGTTTTGTGGCATGGTGTCAAGTATACAAGGAGATATAAATTTAACATGAGGGTTCGGGATCATGGTGTTTGTAGAATTTCAAAAATCAAGAACAAAAGATTGGCTCGATGGAAAATTATGAAACTAGAGGGCTTTTGTTCCTGATGGTTGGAACAATCTACAGACAAAATTTTATAATTTTTGCTTGTGAGAATGCCTACCTTTGACTCATTTGATCTTCTAGGGTTTAAACTTGAAGAACGAGGGTTGAGGACTTGAGTTGCCTTCTCCCCATGAGTTCTTCCTCTCCTTGGCTTCTTCTCCATGGCCAGCAAGCCCCAGCAACGAGTTATGGCTGGACATGGAGAGATTGGGGAGTATTTAAGCTCCCTTGCTTTCCCTTTCCTAGTTTAACTCTAATTCTCCTTTAATTACGAGGTTTCCTATTTTCTCTCACCCTTCTAAGCTTTCAAACTCCTAATTGGGTTAAGTTGGGGTGCAATTGCATGGCCAACCCATTAGGGTAGTGTTAGAAATCCAATTCCAACACAAATAGCTATTTTAATGATTTATTAACCCCTTTTCTATTTAGGTAATATTTAAGCTACGAATTTAGAGTATTTTTCTATTATTCCTCTTTTAAAAATCCCTATTTTGGCCCAATAAATTTTAGAGGGTCCATTTCGTAAAGCCCATTACTTCTTTTCATTTAATGGGTTTTAATTAATTCTCGTTTTTGAATTTTCAATTGACTTAATTTTTATATTATTAAATTTTTAGTTTTTGAAAAATCCAGGTTGCTACACATTTGATGTGTAGTCTCCTCTGGATCATCACCACCACCTCCAAAATCTCTTCTATCAGCCATTTATAAACTTGCACACACAACATTACATCCACACAACACACAAGCATATCATTACAAAAACAGGGCCAACTACCAGCAGTAGACTATAGTAAGGAACATACTATGTACATTTCCTATTTCCAAATATTTACACAGATCTTGTTCTGATACCAACTATGACGGACTTTGCCGTTCAGGCCCGTTAACCCAATAATGTGTCCGACACGACTCCGCCTCCTGCGATCGAGCCGAAGCCTCACAAGGATATCATTCATACATGACCGTGGAAATATAAAGAAACACATTGAACACATATAAGATACCATTATCCATATATATCCACATGAAATGTACATATTCAGCTCCATACATAAGTCAATAATCAAGCACAACAGCCCGAGACGAACTCCTAGGGCTCTACAAGTAAAGGCATTACTCTGTTGGTGGTTAAGGCCCGACTCTACTATGGTGCGGTCTCGAACTAGAAGAGGGACGAGAACCCTCCTGCTCTCCTTCACCTGGAAGAAGAAGGGGTGAGCCTCACAAGTCACTGGCTCAGTAAGGAAACTCCCCCAAAGCCGATAAACATAATGAACAACAGTTATAATAAACAAAGCTGTAAAGCATTTAAATGTATAACATTTACGCATGATGCTACAGTTGCAAGTAAGTAAACGGCAAACCACAACACGTGTACAAGCTACAGAAGGGCACGCCACACACGAGTCATGAGAACTGGTTCGCGACACCAGCCGCAGACCCTGACAAACAACACAAGTTCACCTCTCAGTCTCGCAGCCACGGACGAAAGGTCCAGCTGCCGCTCCATCTCAACAAGACAAGAACTGTGGAGACAACTAACACCACTCCTGCTAGCTACACAGCTGTAGGCCCAGGCCTGACACCTTTAGGGACTCTGGTCGAGAATCCTAAAGTGAGGCACTGGAAATAGGACTAGCTGGGGACCGGTACGTCTACCAGTGTCTGTCCCCCAACCACGAGCGTGCTACAAGCGACCGCACACCCACAAACATGTGTCGCTGCCCATTGTCGTCTTTCCCTCAGCCAGACGTACAACTCAAACATAAGAGTGAGGGTGTCCAGGAAGACGACACAAACCCTGACGGTACACACTGTACTGGGACAAATCCTGAGCACCCGGTGCTGGGGACCCGACTAGAGAGGTAACCTCAGAAGGCGTTATAACCCAACTTACTACACACACATTTCCACACAAAACCTTTCGTTAACATTCACAGTATAGGCCGACACAACCCATACAGACCCTACATCGCATTACCAACACAGCCCATGCAATGTAGGATAGGAACCAGGAAGACTAGCCACAGAACACCAGAGCTCGGGTGGCCACATTTCAAAATGTGTCCAACACAGTCGACATGTTTTAACCTGAATCGCGATGGGCCGACTTGTCACCTTACAGACTGAATCACGACGTCTGGTTCCGTCGCCTTTCAAGTGACAGAACTCAGACCTAAACCCATTCCGGAATTCACATTAAATAGCTACACATGCTATTTAAGCAGGATGTAAGCATGTAAATAAAACCCTAGGCATGCTTTCTACCATATCCACATGATTCTCAAGCCAAAACCCTACAACCGTAATCCATACATGTCATATGGACTAAAATGAAGGAAAGTTCCCCTACTTGCAAGTGAAACATAAATCTGACGATATCTCGGAGTTCCCCGCTCTCCGAAGCACCTCCTCGCGTTGGAATCACACTGAACGGATGCCAAAACAGCCACAATCGCCTCAATTCCCCTTCAAAAACCCGCAACCATCTTCTCCCTGCTTGAACAGTGCCAATCCACTGTTCGGCCTAGGGCAGAAGCCCAAAACACACAGGATTTAAATCCCGTTGTATCTTCCTGCCGCGTTTAGAAACACGTCCGACATCGGCGACGTGTTTAAACCCCGACGTCCCTACATGCGCCACGCGCGCGCGCATGCAACGACGCTCACGTAGCGGTGGTGCCAAATCGCGTCGATGGAGGTGGACGCGTTCTTATGAGAATCGCGGCGTCTGGTTACGTCGTGTTCTTAATGAACGTGACAGAGGCCTGTTTGGGCTGAGATGACCAACCCTCTAGCCTCCCACTTGCACCACAAACCTGTAAAAGCTTATGTAGACCACATGGTCTACCAATGGGCCATACATTGGCCTACAAACCCGGTAAACCTCGATCCAAACGTACCAGATATTACAGATACCTATTTTGGCCCTAAGATTTATTCCAATACTTGGACCCCTCTACTAGCTAGAGAACTCAAAAATTAATGTTGATGGTGCTTTTGATGCTTCAGTTGGTGCCATTGGTCTTATTCTTAGAAGTGATAAAGGGCTCTCTGTGAGAATCTCTTCTGAAGTTCTTACCCTCTCATCTCCTTTAATTATTGAGGCCTATAGCATCCTGAAAGTTGTGCAATGGGCCAAAGCCCTCAAGGTATGTGTTTCTATTGAAAGTGATGCTCAAATCCTAGTATATGCCATGAGCAGAGTGATATTCCATAGCAAGTGCTCTCTATTGTTGAAGATTTTTTTTGGGGGGTAAGTTCTCTATTGTTGAAGATTTCCAATAGCTTGTTCAAAACACTGATATCTCACTATCTTTTATCCCTAGATCATGTTACTCTAAGGCCCATCAAATTGCTAAATTGGGCCTCTCCCTTCCCTTTTACTTTGAATGGAGTTTATCCTCCATGACATCTTCTGTTCTATCTATACTTGCCTCTGACTTGATCAAGTAATGCTATTTCTAGAGCCCTTCTCCTTTATTGTCTAAAAAAAAGTATCAATTCGCCATATGCACATGTGACGGGGCACCAACTTGCTCTTCCTCTAGAGATACTTGATGTACACCATGGATATGCACACCAAGAGCACATCCAATGGGTAGGTGCGAAGTCATCTCTACTTATCCACTTGGCGTCCACCCATTGGTTGTACTCGTGGTGTGCACACCACTGGGTGTGCACCAAGTATTTTTCGCTCTCTTTTGATTTCAGCCGGTGCTTTCATTGTTGACATGTATTTATAAGCTTAAAAGTACCTACTTCTAAAGAATCATAAAAAATTAAAGATAAAAAAATAAAATGCAAACTTCTATATATTTTTTGGAAGAAATTTTCTAATTGTTGGCATATTTTGTACTGTGTTAGATCCATATCATGGCTAGGGGGCCAACTAATTATATATATTTTTTAAATTATTCCATGTACAAACCATATGAGGTACATATGATTGTCTCAAAAAACTTTTAACTTGTTTAAATAAAGCCCTTGCAAATATTCTTCATCATTATGCTAAGCATTGAAAGTCAACAAGAACCTCTCTACATGTTTTCTTGTGTGTTTGTTGTTATTGGCAGTTACTGTATTTTATTTGTGCCTCAATTTCTAGATGACATTTTCTTGGCAAATTCTTAGAACCTTGTTTAGGTTGCACTTCAGTTTGGTCAACCAACACTTAGAGTCGATCGACCAATTTGACCCTATTTCATAGTAAAGTTTTGTTCTTCTACAAGACATCACCCAAAACATATTAGACCTTCAATATATATGAAAATACAAACATAAGTCCAACTTTTCATTAAATCAACACTGTGTTTTGTTATCATCAAAATCACTTGAAGTACAACATACCATGCCCTTTACAAGCGGATTGTCTTCCTATTCTAGGTTGCATTCCTCCTCACTTCATCATCTTAGCGAGATCCAGCTTCTAAGTTCTTTGGGTCGACCCCTCACTGGATGAGAGCCTGGATCTCAAAATGAAGCTAGTGGCACTCGTCCATGGTGTGGGCATTGACGTTTTACTTGTCAACGACTTGCTATCACTCTCTATCATGACTTGACATACATCATATAGTTAATCATGTTTTTTGTACTATACTTGATTCATGTGCTATTTGAACCACACTACTTGTGCTATTATTTTCTCGACTTTACATAACTCTCTTTATCATTAGTTACTTTGCTCTTGAATGCATTAATCATTTAAAACGTGCTTGGGTCATGAGATTTAAGTTCTACTGAGCATTATCACTCACCCTACATTATTTGTCATGTGTTCTCAAGTAAGTCGGGTGATAACGTTACACACACCAATGGGAAAGGATCAGAATGATGAGCGACCTAACGTCATATCGATAGAATTACCCTAGTATAATAGAGTCTAGTTAGATACTTGCTTAAATTTTCTTTTCAATGTAATGATTCCATTGAGCCTTATGTATTGACTCTGAATTAGTGGTTGCATCAGTCTTTGTGAATTATCAATAAAATAGAAAGTTTATCCCAAGTATTGTCCATTAGATGCTCTGGATCACTCGACTGTTCATGCAATATACACTACTGTGTACTTTTCTCACATCTCCCTGATTTATTCTGTTGCTAAATTGGCGGGGCGTGACACTTACAGTACTAGTTATAGATTCATATATATAATTATAGACTCATACATTAACATTGAAATTAGTTTAGTGGTTACGATATAAAAATACATATTATAAGTGAGGTAAAAATATATTATATGTGATATGAAGACTTATTATAAGTAATGTAAAAAATATAGTGTAAGTGATATCAAAACTTACTGTAAGTGATATAAAGACTTTTTTTTGGGGGGGGGGGGTGGTAAAAGAAGGTCCTCAGGGCCTCCAACTAGGAGAGTGCACCCTCCCCTAGAAGGGGAGAGTGTTCCCACTCCACCAGTGAGAGCAACCTGGGCCTGAATATATTATAAAGGTAGGCAATACAACTACTAAAGGGCATACCCCTGTCAGACCATTCTAACATGCATAAGGCCAGATTTATCAATGACAACAGACCCCTTACAAGGATGCGGTAAATTTTGAGCCCCCCCAGAAAACATCATTCTGCTTAGAATTAACCGCATAATTAGCAAGGGAATCCGCCACTTGGTTGGTTTCCCGATAAACATGGGACAAAGATATAGCTTCACGGCTAAGCATATATCTAGCGTCTCTCCACCATCTGTAAGAACGCCAAGAAGTAGGCTTATCCTCTCGGATAGAGTTCACCAGGACTTGAGAGCCCGAGTAAACAATGGAAAGCCAGTATCCTAGGGAGGATGCCAGGCGAAGACCATCACAAAGGGCTCTGATTTCTGCAATCATACTTGTCCCAACGCCATAAAAATGAGCAAAAGCCACCTAGACATTGCCCTGAGAGTCCTGAACACATCCACCACCTCCGCACTCCCCAGAATTGCCTTTGCAAGTGCCGTCAACATTGAGGCTGAAATCACTTATAGGAGGAATCCATCTGATAAGTTTCAACTTCTTGGAAGGGCAAAGGGGAGCAAAATCGAAGCCATGAAGGATCTGCATCTCTTGAGGCGTAGGAGCAACCTTAAATTGAACTTTAGAGAGCGAATAAGAGATATTGGACTTGATATTGTTGATGATCACTCCAACAGAGACATACTTAAAATCCAATTTTCAAACACCTCCCCTTATAGATTTCCCACAGCATGAGGATCAGACAGTAGAGTGAAATGAAGCCATAGGGGGAATGAATATTGGAATGATGGATGAAGCTCCACACTCTAGCAGTAATCTGACTGTGGATGTTGACCCTGGTGGAAATAAGTGGCTAGAACCAGCGCCAAAGGATAGCAGCATTATCACTGTGAATGAACAGGTGGTTCAGATCTTCCAGATGAGGGGACCTACAGCAAGAGCAGCAAGAAACCATAGGAATACCAGTCTCTGAAATCCTGCCATCCACCGGAACAGCCCTGTTCAGAATTTTCCAAGAGAACAAAGACACTCTACAATAAAAAGAGTTGTGCCAAATCTTGGAGAGATCCGTTCTCTGAAATCCAATCGGTCTGACCAAGTTATAGGCAGATTGAGTAGAGAAAGAGCCAGTATCAGAGGCCGCCCAGACACACTTGTCCTCATCATCAGATAACACCAATCCTTGCAGCAAAGATCGGGGAATAATGGATCTAATGGGATGAGAAACATCAGAAATCACCTCATGCAGGGAGGCACCCCCACCCTCATAGGAACCTTGGATAAAACTACTGAGGGGGTTTTCACCAATCCATGTGTCATGCAGAATATCAATGTTTTTGCCATTGCCATAGATCCATCTGGTGTTATCTTTGAGAATCCTCTCAGCTTCCATACAAACAGACCTGGGCAACCCAGAAAGGTTAGTCATTCTACCCAGAGGGTAACGCCTTCTAGCATAATATGCCCATAAGGAAGAACCCTGCCGATTATTCCATAATTGCTTGACAGCTAAAGAAATCTGCACATGCCACAGGCTACGAACACCCAACATGCCCTCATTTTTAGGACGTTGAATAGAAGACCAGGCCACCTAATGCCGACGGTGGGCACCATATGTGCCATCCTAGAAAAATGCTACAAAAACTTTATCAATATAGGAAATGATAAATTTCAGAATAGAGGAAGCAGCAGCTAGGTAAACTGGGAGGGAGGAAATGACTGAGTTGATCAGTGTGACCCTGCCTGCTTGAGAGAGCAACTTAAACTTCCAGCTATGGAGTTTGCCATTCACTTTATCAATAAGGGGTTTATAATCCACAGTGAGCACCCTCCCAGGAGTCAACGGGACACCCAGATAAGTGAGAGGGCCACTTTGCCTCATATAACCAGTGACCTCCTTGATTCTATTAATAGGATGGGCCGGAGTCTTATCAGCAATCTTAAAGCAACTCTTGCTAGGATTAATTTGCTGACCAGAGGACTGAGCATACTTCTTTAAGAATAACATCAACCTTCTAACATTATTAATACCCCCATTCAGGAAAATAAGGGTATCATTAGCATACAAAAGGTGTGTAAGGGGAGGACAACCCCTAGGACCAGTATAAGGGAGAAGATAACCAATAGAAACCATGTGCTTGAGACCTCTACTGAGGGCTTCTTCCATGATGATAAACAAGGCGGGAGCTATGGGATCACCTTGTCTTAAGCCTCTGGTGGATTTAAAGTAGCCAGCTGGAGAGCCATTAAAGAGGACCGAGAACCAACAATTAGAAATCATCATACCATTGTACGAAATAAATATGGAAGAGAAACCAAACTTCTTAAGGACTACAAAAAGGAAGTCCCATTCCACACTGTCATATACCTTCTTGATATCTAGCTTAAAAATAACATTGTTGCCTCTGGTCTTACGTCTAATATCCTTGACAATTTGTCTAGCCATGAATATGTTATCAGAATAAGCCTACCTTTAACAAAAGCACCTTTCTCCTCCGAGATGATCGCTGGAAGGATATTAGTAAGCCTATCACATAATATCCTGGACACAATCTTATAACAAAAGTTGCACAGACTAACCAATCTAAAGTCATTAAAAGACGCAGGTTGATCCTTCTTGGGGACGAGAGCAATGTATGTTGAAGTAACACCTCTAGGAAAAGGAAAACCATGGAAAAAATCATTGACCGCAGCATAGACATCATCTTGCACAATATCCCAGCAAGAAGTAAAGAAAATACAAGTGAAACCATCCAGCCCAGGAGCACTGTTGCCATTCAAACTCCACACGGCTCTTTTAACTTCTTCTTTATCCGGAGGCGCACACAAAGAAAGGTTCTGATCAGTAGAGATCAGCTCAGGAATAACATTAAGAAGAGATTCATCAATAACATGATCCGTAGATTGAAGGAGAGTATCAAATAAGTGAACAACCTCCTTATTAAGAACCTCCTGGTCCTCACGCCAACTCCCATTAACCTGAAGCTATGAATTCTATTCCTTCTTCTGTTACCTCGAGCCACCGCATGGTAAAATACAGTGTTTTTGTCACCATTATCCAGCTATTCCAGACGAGCTTTCTGAGCCCAGAAAATTTCCACACAATGCATAGCCCTTCTAAGGTTGGCATTAGTAGCCCCCCAGAGCAGATCTATTAGCAGGTGTAGGATTGCTATCAAACTCCTCCTACATGACCCTCACCTCATTCTTTTGTCTTAGGACATTATCATTGATAGTAACAAATGTGTGTTTGTTGCACCCCTGACAGCCTTCAGCTTAAGGTGTAAAGTAATAAAAGGGTTGGGGTTCCCATCAACTACCTCCTTCCATGCAGCTTGGACAATGTTCATAAAAGAATCATGGGAAATCCACATGGACTAGAAAGTAAACCTGGCCGGGGCCCAAGTTAAATTAGCACAGGTACCCAGCAGGGCAGCATGATCAGAAGGACCTCTAGGGAGGTGCCTAACCTGAAACCCTAAAAAAGAACTCTCCCAGTTATTGTTAATGAGTAACCGGTCCAATCTAGCTTTAATAGCCGCTAACCCAGTTTTGTTATTTGACCAAGTGCAATGGGGGCCATTGTAACCAGCATCCAAAAGGGAAGAAACAGAAATAAAGGCATTAAAATCAACCATAGCCTGTAGATTGGGAGGGTGCCCACCCATCTTCTCAGATGGCCGGGTGACACAGTTAAAGTCCCCACCAACTAACCAAGGAACAGTGACACTGCTGGACATGTTGAGGATATCATCATAGAGGAGACGTCTTCTGCTGGAATCACAAGAACCATAAACCACTGTAATCATAAAATGGATGCTGTCATCCTTGAAAGCTGCAAGGGTGATTTGCTGATCAGATTGACTAACAGTTTGAATAACATGGTTACGCCAGAAAACCCATATTTTGGACTCCTCTCCATTATTGCCAGTAAAAGCTTCCATCTTAAGATACCTACACATAGTATTAGCCCAATCCAGAGGGACAAGTGGCTCAGCAATGGCAATAAAATCAGTGTTATTCTGTCTAATGATTCTTCGCAATGAACGTTTAGAGGCTAGGCTAGAGATGCCTCTAATATTCCAGAATAAAAGGGGACTAATCATGAGGAAGAATACCCAGCGGAGCACCCAACAACCTTAGCCTTAGATCTCGTTTGGACACCTCCTTCCTTTTGGACCGGACCCTCATAAGAGACAACAATGTTCGGCATGAATACATTTTCTTTCAATGCAAGATCAGAAACCCTCCTTAAATAAATATTCGGAGGTTTATTTTTAGAAAGTTGAGACTGGAAAGAAAGATTCTCCCTCGTACCTTCTTCCTCAACAGGAGCCATTATCGGAGACTCCTTGGTAGCGCCGCCATCAACCACGACAGCCTCTTCATTCACTGAAATGCTGACTGATGCTGGGCCATGCACCCCAAGCATTGTGCCTTCCCCATGCACCCCATGCATCGTGCCTTCCCCATGCAGCCCATGCAACGTAGAGTTAGCCAAGGGAACAGTGACCTGAGCAACTTGAACATGGATTTCTACACGAGGATCCAAAGGAATATTCTGGCCTAAAGGACCAGAGAGAGATGTCATATGACCCCCCTTGACTGATGGCCCTTGTGAATCCTCCTCGACCGGATTAACCAGAGAATCCTGAAGCGGAGAGAACCTGTTACCCAACGTAGCATCAGCTAAGGCTGCTCGGACCACCTTCTGATGCTAGGTTTTCTTGGGGTTAATAATCTGCCCCTACCCTTGCTCTTGGGAAGCCTGCACCTTTTGAGGAGCCTCTTGCACATCCAACTTCTTATTCTTCTTAGCACACTCAGTGTCTGCATGACCAAGATTATGGAAAAAACCACAAACCGCAGGAATCCTGTAATAGTTGATCTTCTGCCAGAACCCATCAGAGCCACAACCGATCCAAATCCTCTCCGGTCTTGCCTAGACAATATCCAACTCAACACAGACGAAGGCTTCATTAGTTTGTGTAAGCGCCAAAGTTGGCTGATAGATCCTCAACACTTGACCCAAGTTACTAGCTATAGATTTCAGGAAATCCTCATAGTAGTAATTGACCGAAAGCATGGGAAAACCAATCCATATAGGAATGACCGTGAGATTTACATTAAAATCAAACTGGGCTTCCCACTTGAAAAATCTATACAGTAGGCCTTTGATGTACAAGCTCCTTCTCAAAATAACTGTCAGATAATCCTCCTCTGCATCAAAGCGCAGTAGCAAATGCCTATTGTTCAGAACACTGATGATGAAATCCCCTTTAAGCTGGAGCCTTTGCGAAAGAGAAGACTTGAACTCCAGGATAGAACACCGACCATAAGTGCATCTGACAATCAAAGCCAGCTTGAGAGTATTAATGGACATGCCTACCCCTTCCTGAGAAAAGAAAATAGTCGGCTCTCCAGCATCTGTGAAACATGGTTGTTTGACACCAATGCAAACATGCGGAGGTGGCTTCGTAGCTGCAATGATTTGGGCATAAGATCGCCTCCCAGGATGGGATGCGCCACCAGCACCCACACCGACCACTGCAGTAGACTCCATAAGGACCGGCGAGCCCTGCACCACCGCCAGCCACCAGGGCCGGCGGCCATGGCCAACTCCAGTGTGAAACCCCTAAAAACCCAAGGCTTCTCTCTCTAGAATCCTACAGAGAGAAAGAATTCCGATTACCATCCATGATATAAAGACTTATAGTAAGTGATGTGTAAACTTACTGTAAGTGATGTGTAGATTTACTGTAAGTTATATTAAGACTTATTATAAGTGATGTGTAGATTTATTGTAAGTGATACGAAGACTTAAAATAAGTGATGTGCAGATTTACTATAAGTGATATAAAAACTTACAATAAGTGGTGTGTAGATTTACTGTAAGTGATATCAAGACTCATTGTAAGTGATGTGTAGATTTACTTCAGGTGATATCAAGACTCATTGTAAGTGATGTGTAGATTTACTGTAAGTGATATCAAGACTTACTATAAGTATTGTAAACATGTGAGAAAAACAAGAGGTCTTATGTTGTAACACAAATGTGGTAGTAGCATAGTGGTGAGAATTCTGCATTGGGTCTGTGAGGACTTGAGTTAGAATCCTAGCAGTCACAGACAAATAGAATTTCTTGTTTCCTAAAAACATATAGTTATAGGCTGTAAGTGATATCAAAACTTACCGTCAGTGATATATAGACTTTAGTGTAAGTGGTGTAAGTCTAAAAGCTTATAGTTATAGGTTTAAGTGATATTAAAGATTTGTTGTAAGTGATATGAAGACTTATTGTAAGTGATACGAAGACTTACTATAAGTGACATAAGTTCACTAAGAAAGACGAAAAGATGGAAGAGTAAAATAGGAATTAGAAAAGAAAAAAAACTGAAGCTAAAAGGATGGAAATCATCTCTCGAGACTCATAAATGGTGAAAAATTAAAAGTAGGAACTAAAAATTAATCTACACCAAAAGTAAGGACTTTATAGTTTCTGATGTTTTGACAAAGACTAAGAAATAAGTCACCTCCTCTAACAGAGACTCTTAATTAATTTTCATATTTTTAATTATGCAAATAAATTCATAACACCTTCTTATAGATAATTATACTTTAATCATAACATCTTCAAATGACTTAGGATACACTTAAAGCGAAGCACGAATAAATTAACTCTTTAATATTTTTGAAACATTATCATGCTACACCTATATAAATTTAAGAGTAATGTATAAACCCTCGGGCACATTCAAGAATGGGCGATTGAAAAGATAAATATCATAAGGTTTTTTTTACGTATATACCCGTATTAGTTGGCTGTGCCGCACTAGATTGGTGCAGTGTGGTTGGGTGACACTATGCCAAGGATTTTTTTTGTAACATCCCGGGTTCTGGTTGCCCTCTTGGTGTTGTTCTTCGATTACGATGGATCAAGGTGTCACGTTCTGAACGCGATGGGTTTCATGTCGCCTTCTGGTTGAGAAGGCGACTGCCTCTGTGTCGCATTCCTGTGATCTATCTGTGGCTGGTGTGCCACATGTTCGCGTGCATGTGTGTGAAGGCGACGTGTCTATTGTTGCATTCACTTGAAGCACGTGTAGGCGTGACACGTGGTCTAGAGGTTGTCTGTCTTTCAAAAGGCCTGTCGAAACATTTGAGAAGGCGACAAGGTGACTGTCGCGTTCTGGTAAGAACGCGATGCCATTTTTGTCGCGACCTCAGTCCCAAGGCCTTAAGGCATGGAAGCTCCTCTTTCTTCCCCTTTCTTCCTCTTTCTCCTTTCCCTTCTCCTCTCCGCGGTGGGGGAGCTCCCTCTCTCCCCTTCTCAGGCGTTTGGGCGTGGCGGAGGTGCCGGTGTGCTCGTGGCGGAGCGTTGGAGCAGCGTGGAGTGAGGAGGAGGTGGCCATTCCAATGTGAAGGGCCCCAACAGGTCTGGCTCCTTAATTTGTAGGTAGGGATCTCTTGCTCTCTCTTACTATCTTGAGGATATGGAGCTTTGTTTCGAGCTACTCTCCCTGTGCTTAAGTCTCTCTTGTGGTTTTACACGGGAGAATACTTGCTGGTGGAGCTCCCTCTTGTGTAGTTTGGTTTCTTGTGGTTTGTGGGCAAGGAGAGGTGGTGTTGGTGCCCTCGAGCTAAATTCCCATTGTACTTGATATGTGTACCTTATTGCCCCTTTTTTGTGTCTTGTGTAGCTTTGGGGAGACCGTGGGGCGGCCCATCTCTAGTCTCAGTCTTCTGACTGAGATCGTGATAGGTTAGCTATCGCAATATCAGTCAGAAGGTGATGGGCTTCCTATCGCATTCTTATTGTAGGATAGCCGTCGTGTTCTCCTGGCCCATTCTATTTCCCTATTCCCGGGCCTTTTCGAGGGTGGTCTGTGCCTAAGTTGGTTAGGGGATGTGTCTTCCCTAACTTAGGCACAAGATTGGTCTTCTGTGGTCATTTCACCATTGGGTTTGTGGGTGTGAGCCTTGGGGCTATGTTTCCCAAGGACTCTGCCTTCAGAGGGTGAACGCGACGGGTCGATACATCGCGTTCATGATCTGAAGGCGACACCCAGGTTGTTGCCTTCTGGTCGCGACCGGTGCTGTGTCGTGTTCTGCTTCAGGTCGTGACGGTTTGCTTGTCGCCCAGTAGGATTTATATCTCAATGTGCGGGCAGGCCTCTTTGATAATGAGATAAGGGGACTGATATAAGTAAATCGGGTATAAACTATTCGCATTTAGGGTTTTTTTTTTGTTTGAGATGTTTTAAATGAGGGATAGTAATATAGGGGATAACTTTTAATGTGATGTGATATGATGTGATGTGATGTAACACAGTGTGTATAGTTATCACCCCTTTATCTCTAATTTGACACCATTTACTTGTGTATAAATGTACACACACTATTTTCAAGAATACAATAATAATAATTAATGAGTTATCTACATAGATAACTTTTATCCCCCCTCCATGGGAGGGATAAGTTATCACCCTTTTATCCCCCCTTTATCATGCTTATGTTGTATCACCCCTGTTTATCCTATCTCAGTTACCAAATTACGTGTGGGTATAAAACCGGTGATAAAAGGGGGATAAACCCCCTTATCACGTTACTAAAGAGCCCCAAGTGATTAGTGATTTAGAACTAGGTAAGTACGATTGTTAAGATATGCATGTACGAATAAAACTCATTAAACAAGATACTTGAACAAGCTAGAAGGAGTGATCATGATAGAGTAAGATCTAGAATGATATAACGAGGAAGATGTTGTCACTAGTGTGGCATGCAACAAGCATGAAAGATATCATTTTAAATTGCAATAATTGCAAGATGGCCATATCACGCAAGCAAGCAAGCACGAGCACGAGCACGATCATATAACACTAATCAAGCATGAAGACACTAATGTATACCAAGGAAAGATCCACCTTGAAATGCACACTAGGACACGTGTATGTGGTTATTGTATCTATCATTCAACACGCAAGTACTCCCAACGCAGATGCAACGCCAGTAATCATTATACCCCATGGTTAACATTATATTTATGACTCTCCGTCATTGGGGCTAGACTGGAGCCCTTGGACACTCTCCGTGCCCGATCAGCATCTCACTATTTTTAAATGTAGATACCCACAGTCATTAATGGCCAATAAGAGTTTCAAGATGTAAGCAAGTGTAATGTCATGTTCATGATAATGATGAGAACAAGTAGTAAGTAATGTGAACATGATTTCATGATACAATAGTCAAGAGATAATTTCGGCAGTATAACGGTGCAATTTATACTTTAATTCACTCTTTACATTAATGGCTTAAGTCTAGATTATAAATCACACTCACGAGAACAAGAGAAGAAAGGAAGTGCATGCTATTTCCAGGGAACTTCAATGGTACAACCAACTCGGTCTCCATGAGGGAATCTATGGAGTATGGAGAATTACGGAGGTCTTAGCGGAAGGGTCGCTTGTCTGTCGATACGAAATGACCAACAGAGAGCTTCCAATCCCCTAAGAAAGGGCTGCCTAGATGTGCAAGGGTGAAGTGAACACGTGTCTCAATCCACAATCTATCAGTTTCAAACTTGCGGAAAACAATTAACATGATAGCATGAGATGAACTATGAATTTAACTATACATGGGTTTGTAATCTTTTTAATATAACAATTATCATTTTAGCAAGATAGAACAGTAAGAAGAGCAAATCACTAGTTGCATGAATGGTCACATCATTAAAGAGCAATTAGAATAACATTCGTCTAGTTATAGCTTTTTACATGGGTTGACTACTTTTAAGCCATTAAACAGACCTCATGTAATGACTAGATCCAAGACATGGAAACTATGAACTCTACACCATGTAAAACAGGTCTCGGGTAGGTCTTGAAATCCGCTTTGGACATAGTCGACGCATTTAATAACGTTGTGTACAGTCGGAACAAGACTAACATGTAAAGATTAAAATCACGATAGCCTATGTCGTCGCCTTCATGCTCAAATCGCGACGGTTTACCCTGTCGCATTCATGAAATGCGTTCAAAATAATAATATGAAAATAGCACGAAAACCTTGAGCGGGAAAACCGGCCGAATCACGATGGGGGTCCACGTCGCGTTTCATGCAGGCTCTGAAAACCATACGGCGCACAGTTTGAAGTGCCAGAATGGTACTGTCGTGATCAAAATCACGACGTAGGGCACAGTCGCGATTCACATGAATGCGTCGGACTCTTACGTCGCATTCATGCATGCCAAAACACGACGTCTGGTCCCGTCGCGTTTTGGGTTCTTACCCAAAACGCAGAAAACAGTCACTCGATTCATGCAACACTTTTAACTTCTAATCTAGGGCTTTTGGGACAAAAGTGTAAACATGAAACTCGTTTGGAACAAGGAATAGAAGAGAACTATGATTTTGGAATCATTAAAATTGGCCTCGAGATGCACAAGAAATCTACATGAACATAAAATGCGGTTAACATGCGTGACTTTAGAAAAACGCTTAATACTCAAGATGCACTCAATGAAAATCGAAGAAATCACTTAGACATGAAAGTTTACACATTGATATAAGATTTATTTAGATTTGGCTCGAGATCACCTACCTTTTGGGTTGAAGAAATCACATTTTTCCAGAAAGCCCTCTTTCAAAATGCTTGGAGGAGAACGCTTAATACACCCGATCTACTAATTGAAAAATAGGCAAACCAGTGCCATTAGGAACTATACTCGACCCTCTTTCCAAGGGTATAAGTCTTGCATGGTTTGGTTAGGGTTTGGCTTACCTTTGGTCGACTCCAAGAAGAGCTATCTGCACAGGTTGATGCAGACGCAGCAGAGAAGAAAGCTCCGAGTTGGGGGTGATTTCCTCCTCTTCTTGTGCTCAAGAATAGCCTCCCACGACCCCAACAATGTGTAAATTTGTCCCCTAGGGTTTCATGGCATGAATATATACATCTTGGGTGTTTTAGAAGTCCCATTGGGTAAAGGAAGGAAGGGTGCGGTTTTGGTCTTCCACCTTCCATAATTTGATGATTTCTCACCCCAATAGAGTGTGTGGGGTTTTAGGAAGCCTCCCACCATGGTTAAGCACGAATTTGGGTTGCCAGAAAGCCTAATTGCTTTAGAAATTGTCCTAATTACCTCTTTCTATTTTCAGCTTAATTAGGGTTACGAATTTCTATGTATTTTTCTTGCTTCATTTTATTCTTGGGCAAAAGTGATCCATTGGCCCAATTTCGATAATGGGTCATCACTACATGATGTTGGAAGTCTCTCCAACATGATTATTTAATTTATGATCGTGTAATATTTCCGTGTTAACGGTTTTTCGACTTAGTTTCCTAATTTAGATAATTAGTCACAACGTGACGTACACTTGACCAATCAGATTTTTTGTTGCATAAATTTCATTGTGGAACATTTAGGAATAATGTTTGGGGTTGATTTATAATTTTTATGGAATTTTATGATGTGTTCTTGCATGTACGATAGTGGTACGTATGTTCTACCATTCTGATAACACGAAAATTATCTATTTTCCATTTATTTCAAAATTTTAAATCACTAAAATTTCAGGGGTGCTACACCCTCCCCCACTTAAGAGAATTTGGTCCCCAAATTCATAGATTATTAATTGGCTCTTGATAATTGTGGTCCTTGAGGTTGTTTCGGGTTTAATTCCTCTAACTTGTTTCAACATTCTAGCTCATGGATGCTAGTTCATCATCAACACCTATGGCCACCCATACTAATCATTTGGTTCCTTCCACTCCTGTTTTCTTCCATGGTAGTTATAACTCCATCTTAATCCACCAGATGAACTATGGTATAACTACTAGATTATTCCTTTCCAGATGAACTATGGCCTTCTTCCAGCACTTGTCCGCTTGGTGCCCAGGTTTGTCACAAAATTTATAATATTCCACCGTCGTTATTTCTTCTACTTTGATCCTTTTCTCCATTCCATAGTTCTTCCCAGTGGTTGGCCTTTTGTTGTTGTTGTAGTTGTGGTTGTTGTTGTTATTGTTGTTGTTGGGGAAAGTTCCAGTTGTGTCGACTGCTCCCCTTTTTATAAAGGTCGTCTTTGAGATGTCCTTCCCCCTCAAGCCTTCCACCTTAGCCATAGTGTCTTCTACCAGTTGAGATCTTTGGACCATCTCAGTGTAGGGTTGTATGTCGTGCGGTCCGAGCTTTTCAATAAATATGGGCCTAAGGCCATCCAGAAATCTATTTGCCTTCAGTCTTTCCGTGCCCACCAGATGTGGGGCATACACTGCCAAGCGAGCAAAATGAGCTTCATACTCAGCCACGGTCATGCTCTTCTGCTTCAGTGCGGCAAACTCCGCCGCCTTCTTTTCATTGATTCTCATGGAGAAATACTTTCCCCGGAATATTTCCAGGAATCCAGCCCACTCCAGTTCAGCTACATTGGGTAGGTGAGCCGATGTGGCCTTCCACCATGCATGGGTATCCTTAGTAAATTGAAAAGTGGCCAGTACCACCTTCTCTCTATTGGTGCATTGCATAACTTGGAAAATTCGTTCTATTTCTTCCTGCCAGTTCTCTGCCTCGTTTGGGTCAGGGGATCCAGAGAAACGTGGAGGGTTCAAACTCCTAAAGTTACGGTGCAGATCGTCGACTCCATTTCTAGAAGTTGTAGCCTGATTTCCAGCCTGAACACATTTTGTAATGCTTGGGTCAATCCAGCTACTGTTTCTTGCATAGCTCGCCATTGATTGCGAGCCATTGCAGTTGATTGTAAGAGTTATGAGGTTCCTAAGAAAAGGATAGAAACCAATTAATGTCTCTAGATACATTATGAGAGTCAATGGGTAGGAGTGTGTTGTTTATTATAACATAATCCCAGTCTCTACCCATTCTCGCCAGGTACTATATTTAATTTCCATGACCTAGGTCCCATAGGTATCTCTTAATCCTGAGACATATGTTCTATTTGGTTTTCCTAGGCTCTGATACCACTAAACTGTCACGTCCCGAGAATTACGTAGCGGATATTATTTGGATAGTTTGAGTCGATATTCCGAGAAGTGAACAGTCGATAAATAAGCCTCTAGCTAGCAAGCACTAAATGTATGTCAACACAACATCATAATAGGGCCCAATTAATAAACTCAATTGAAATTGTATTCAAATCTCATTCCTTGTTTTCAAATGAACTAATACAGCTCTTAAACATTGTATAACAGGACTAAGACTCAATAAAAGGAAAAGTACATTTATTCCTCGCTTCCTACTACATTGTTCTAACACTCAAAGCAAACTAACTAAAGGTAGACACAAGTGTTGAGACGCTCATCACTCGGACGCATTCCCATCCTCGACTTGCTCCTCTTCTTGAATTTCATAGTAACCTAGAATGGTTGAAAGTAGGGAATGAGCAACTAGCCCAATAGGATTTATATCTCAATGTGTGGGCAATGATATAAGTGATTAGCGATTTAGAACTAGGTAAGCACGATTGTCAAGATATGCATGTATGAATAAAACTCATTAAACAAGATACTTGAACAAGCTAGAAGGAGTGATCATGATAGAGCAAGATCTAGAATGAAATAACGAGCAAGATGCGTCACTAGTGTGGCATGCAACAAGCACGCAAGATATCACTTTAAATAGCAATAATTGCATGATGGCCATATCACGCAAGCAAGCAAGCACGAGCACGATCATGTAACACTAATCAAGCACTAAGACACTAATGTACACCAAGGAAAGATCCACCTTGAAATACACACTAGGACACGTGTATGTGGTTATTGTATCTATCATTCAACACGCAAGTACTCCCAGCGCAGATGCAATGCCAATAATCATTATACCACATGGTTAACAGTATATTTATGACTCTTCGTCATTGGGGCTAGACTGGAGCCCTTGGACACTCTTCGTGCCCGATCAGCATCTCACTATTTTTAAATGTAGATACCCACAGTCATTAATGGCCAATAAGAGTTTCAAGATGTAAGCAAGTGTAATGTCATGTTCATGATAATGATGAGAACAAGTAGTAAGTAATGTGAACATGATTTCATGATACAATAGTCAAGAGATAATTTCTACAGCATAACGGCGCAATTTATACTTTAGTTCGCTCTTTACATTAATGGCTTAAGTCTAGATTATAAATCACACTCACGAGAACAAGAGAAGAAAGTAAGTGCACACTATCTCCAGGGAACTTCAATGGTACAACCAACTCGGTCTCCCTGAGGGAATCCACGAAGTACGGAGAATTACGGAGGTCTTTGTAACGCCCCACTTCCACCTAGTACGGTTATACTAACCCACATCGGATGAGAGTAAGTCGCTATAGGGGAGAAAACCCCAACGATATTCACATGGGCTGAGTTATACACAAATAAAAAGGAATATTGCAGCGGAAAGTAAATAACTCTTATTCCATCAACTTTATAAACCACATACCATAGTCTAAATAGTCCAAGAAAAGAAAATAACATAGCATACATCCACTAAACATATAGTCAGTTTCCAAGTACAATTTACCAAGGTTCAAATTACAATTACATTACATACTATGCAATAACTCAAATCTTCAATCTACTCTTCACGCTCCTCGTCGGATCTTGCTAATTCCTCGGCTTCAAATTCTCCTGAAATGTTTAGCAAGGGTGAGTCTACACAATAGACTCAGCAAGCAACTTAAAGGTTCAAACCATGTACTTACCACACATGCTTTCTAACAATTTAACACTTTACTAGTTATCACATGATCATTAACTATTTGCAATTTACAATTAAACTAACACATGCTCATACTACAACATGGACAATAAAACATGAAATCTATTAACAATTATACTAACACATGTAAACAAGAATTCTAAACATTGTTATTTATAACATGGTATTACTAACATGAGAGCATTCATACTAACACATGCTTGCAATTCTTACTAACACATGGCTTATATTTAAATTTATAACATGATACTAAACACATGCTTATCAAGTAATTTCTAACTCATGAACATATTTTACATACACCTACACATGGTACTAAACATGATATCACAATTAACATAAATCACATTAACACATGCATGACATGAACATATGCACTTTTACCTTGGCTTTCACATGCATTTATTCTCACATTATCATTTACTATCACTTACGCATGATTACACATGGTTTTCACTTTGCACATTCACGTATCACATGTCACATCACTTGCACTTATCACGTGCCACTTTCACATGTCACTTTACACATTGTTCACATTTTCACTTTTACACATTGCCAAGACACAGCCCAAACCACCACTAGAATGATCACTTAACACATACACATACTTAATCACCAAGCAAAGTGACTAAGTCTTGGTTACTGCGCAGAACCGGGGAAAGCCCTCCTCACCATTACCAGTGGAACTTGTCCACCTCTAGGATTTCACACGACCCGTTGCCCCGGATTTCATGTAACACATTTGAGCTTTTTCGTAGGGGCACTACTACAGTACAGCTCCACGCAATCTATGGTGGCAGTGTCTCTTTGGCACAACTTATTTATCTTTGCACATTAACACATTTTCACACACATGCCACATGTTCTCTCACTTCCCATGCACATGCACTTATATATCATGAAACAATTACTTATCACTTTTAGTTTCTTAGATTAATCATAAATAGTAATTGACAGAACCTAATCACGACGCTAATCACATTTTTAAACATGGTTGAGACTTAATATCAAATCATGGTATAGAAACCTTCAGAAATTTATAACTCTTTCTACAGTGATCAGAGCATGCTTAAAATTTAACCACAAGGTACATAGGTATCACAAAATACATCAGTAATTTTTTATAAATTTTGGAGTAGTATAACTATTTTTAATATTTAACAGATATTACATGTAATTTAACAAGGTATTTCAATTAAACATAATAGACAGTGAACTATCTATTCTAACAGTCCTAAAACATGCACACAGTAGTACTGAGTTCATATAAAATTTCTAAGATGACAACATTCATCATACATTTTTATTCTGGACTTAAATTTAACAAAAACATGCATATTTTCTTCATAACTGAAATTCTATAATTAGCTATTATAATCAAAAAATTATCATGATCTCATGGTTTGATCTATTCAATATATCTGATAAGACAAAATTTTATAAACACTGCACATACTCACTTTTTTTCGAAAAATCTTATCACATGAAACAAACATTGTTTTGGAAGAAATTCAGAAGAACTTGACGTCCAGAGTTTGGACGCCAATAGGGTTAACGACATGATCAACTGCCATTTACCCAAGATCTTGGCGGCAACAAAGTGGCCGTCAATCTCCTGTCTACACACAGTGCAGACCGAACACAGAAAATAGATGAATTGGGGGTCCAAGGCACGATTTTAAAATCTATAAAATTATAAAACCCTAAAGGATAAATCCACGGAGTGAAACCCTAAGCTACTTGCCTAGAAATAAATGTAACGGACCACATCGTTCAAACCCATTAACACTATAACGAGCTTGACACGACTCCGTCTCCCGCGATTGGGCCGAAGCCTCGCAAGGGATATCAAACACATATGTCCGTGAAATACAAAAGAACCACATTAAGCACATATACGATATATTGCTCATACATGTCCATAAGAAAAGTACATACCAGGTTCCTTACATAATCAACATAAACATAAACACAGCCTGGGACAAACTCCCAAGGCTCCACAAGGATAACTTTACTCTGCTGGGTGTATGGCCTGACTCCGCTATGAGGCTGGTCCGAACTACTGGAGGGACGTTAGTCTCCTGCTCTCCCTCACCTGGAAGAAAAGGGGTGAGCCTCACAAGTCATTGCTCAGTAGGGTACTCCCCCAAGCCGAGGAAACACAATTATATTAAAGCTGTAAATCATGTAAACACCTAAGCATGATATTACAGTTACAAATAAATAAACAGTAACACACATCGAGTGTACAAGCTAAAGAAAGGGTATGCCGAACATGAGTCACGAGCAGTGGTTCGCGACACTAGCCACAGACTCAGACAAACAACACAAGTATACCTCTCAGTCTCGCAGCCACAGACAAAAGGTCTAGCTGCCGCTCCACCTCAACAAGACAAGGACTATGGAGATAAACCACACCACACCTGCAAGCTACACAACTGTAGGACCAGTCCTGACACCTTTAGGGGCTCCGGACGAGAACCCTAAAGTGAGGCACTGGAACAGGACTAGTACGTCTACCGGTGTCCGTCCCTCAACCAAGAGCGCGCTACAAACGGCTGCACACCCACAAACACAAGCTGTTGTCCCCTGTCGTCTTTCCCTCAGCCGGACGTACTACTCAAACACAGGAGTGAGGGTTTCCAGGAAGACGACACAAACCTCAATGGTACTCCCATACCGGGACAAGCCCTAAGCACCCGGTGCTAGGGTAACTGACTGGAGAGGTAACTACGGAAGGTGTAGCACCTAACTCTCTATGCACACAAATCCACGCAAGACATCTCGATATCAATCACAATTCGGGTCCACACTACCCATACAAACCCTACATTGCCTTGGTAATACATCCCAAGCAATGTGGGACACAAACCTGACAAACTGGCCACAGCCCACCAGAGCTCGGGTGGCCTCTTTCTTAATCGCGTCCAGAATAGACGCCGCCATCAGACATTGAAAACGCGTCCGACATGTAAGACGCCACTCAACTCTGAATCGCATCGGGTGTAAGCGACGCGTTCCCAATAAGCATCCACTGTACCGGACGCCTTTTAGAGCTCAGGAGCACACCCCCCAACACCATCCGGAAATCACACCACCCAGTCCTATAGTCATGTAAAGCTAGAAATTAACATGCAGATGGGTTCCTACACATGCTCACTACCATGCCCATGAAATTCCCACAAGTAACACCCCTAACCATGCACCATACAACCCATTCAACATGCAAACATGGTAAACCATGGTAGAGTTCCCCTACCTATGAAGACAGCACGATTCCGACGCCACCAAGGGATTCCTCGCGCTCTAACGCTCGCCCTCGCGCCAGAATTACATCAAACGAACTCCAATTACACCGAGAACACCCAGAAAACCTTCACAATAGTAGCAGCACCTTCCCCAGCTGAGCAGTGCCACTGCACTATTCGGCCAGGGGAAGATACACTTAACATCACATTCCCAAATTGCGTCGTACATACCCGACGTGTTAAAAAATGCGTCCGACATTGTCGACACGACTAAAACCCCTGTCACCCTGCATGCGCCACACGGCACGCATGCAGCGACAGCCACATAATGACGGTTATAAATCGTGTCCCATATAGCGAACGTGATTAAAAACCTAATCGCGTCGGGGAAACCGACGCGATAATTTCATGAGAATCATGTCGTCTGTATGCGATGCGATCTCAAAGAGCCTGACAGAGCCCTATCTGGGCTGGAATGCCCAGCTCCCTTGCTTACCTCTTGACCCAGAGAACCTGTAAAAATACATATAGACCTCCATGGTCTAACATGGCCACACACTGGCCTCCAAACCCGGTAAACCACGATCCAAACGTATTGGTTATTACATTACTATCACCTAAAAAGAATTCCGTCTTCGAATTAAAGCGGTAAACATTATAGTTCAAAGCATATGCAACTATCACCTAAAAAGAGAAGTGCTACTTACTGAAACAAATACGGATAGGTCTTGTACATTTCTTCAGCCAACTCCCAAGTACTTCACCACTTGCCGATTTTCCCATCGAACTTTCACCCTCAACTCGATGTTTTATTCCTTAACCTTTGAGTCTGCCTGCCTGTGATCATCACTGGATATTCTAGCATGGTAATATCCGGCTTCAAATCATCCCGCTGATAGCTCACAACTTGAGAAGGATCTCGGATATACTTCCTCAACATGGAGACGTGAAACACGTCATGAGCATCTGTGAAATCTACCGGAAGCTCCAACCTGTAAGCCATCTCCCCAATTCTTTCCAAGATCCGAAAAGGACCCACAAGTCTAGGGCTCAATTTGCCCCTCTTGCTGAACCTTAGGACACCTTTAGTCGGGGAAACTTTCAAAAACACATACTCTCCAACCTCAAACTGTAAGGGCCTATGCCGGACATCCGCGTAGTTCTTTTGTCTACTTTGTGCCGTTTGGAGTTTCTCCTTAATGAATTTGACCACTTCCGCACATTGCTGAACCAATTCCGGTCCCATTACCTGCCTTTCACCCACTTCATGCCAATTTAACAGTGTTCTACAAGGTCTTCCATAAAGTGCTTCATAAGGTGCCATGCCGATACTTGAATGATAGCTATTGTTTTAGGCAAACTCAACCATGCCAAGGTGATGTTCCCATCCACCTCCCCAAGCCAAACAACATGCCCAGAGCATATCCTCAATAGTTTGGATTATTCTCTCCGTTTGTCCATCAGTTTGGGGATGGTATGCGGAACTATACCTCAGTTGTGTGCCCACAACCCTTTGCAAACTCCTCTAAAAACCTGATGTAAACCTGGGATCCCGATCTGAAATAATAGTAACTGGTATCCCATGCAATGGCACAATTCTTTCAACATATAACCTTGCTAACCGATCCACTGCCCATGACATGCGAATCGGTAACAACCTACACACTTTGGTTAACCGATCATTAAAAACCCAAATACCATTATGACCCGTTGCTGTCCTTGGCAAACCTGCAATAAAGTCCATTGAGATATCATCCCACTTCCATTGTGGTATTGGTAGTGGTTGCAATAACCCTCCTGGCCTTTGATGTTCTGCCTTAACTTGCTGACATATCGCACATCTTGCTATAAACTCCGCTATCTCCTTCTTCATGCTTGGCCACCAAAAATACCTTTTCAAATCTTGGTACATTTTAGTACTTCCCGGATGTATAGTGTACCTAGACCGATGTGCTTCTTCCAACACTTTCTGCTTTACCCCACCTTCATTTGGAACATACAACATGTGCCTAAACCACACAACACAATTGTAGTGCCCTAGAAATTTTTCTTAAATTTATTTTGCAAATTGTACTTTTATTTCTGCATGAATTTGAATGCTGATTTGTGTGGAACTTGGCATCAACATCTCTTGGCGTTAAGCCCTGTTAGCGGCAAGATAGCCTGCTGTTTACTTCCTGTTAACGACATACTCTTGTGTCGTTTATTATTTTCTGAATTTCTTAAATTTTTGGGCAAGCTTGTAAACAACACTATCGATGGACGTTTACATTGTTCCCGACGACAACCTATGTTGACGTTAAGCTGACTTGCCTATTTTTGATATTACCGTTTCGAGCAAGAGTGATCGGCCGTTTTAAGAGCCTTTATGAGGCCAGATCAGTGTGTTTTGCATCCTAGGGTTAAGATCTAAGCTGACTAACGGAGGGGGAGGCCTTTATAAGACCTAGACTTCACAAATAGATAGGTTTTCGCACTGGTTTTGAGAGAGAGAAAAGAGGGCCGAGAAAGAACGATTCTGTACCAGTTTGTGCGGATTGGAGGTTTCCGAACCAAGAATGTGCGATCAGCTATGAGATCTGGAGTTCATCCACGCAGGAGAACGTGCTTTAGTGGCTGATTGGTGCGTTTGGAAGCGGCGGGAAGGAGCTGTCTCACAAACGAGGTGGGCTTCTTCGAGCTTAGAATCGTCACTCCTATAGGAGGGTTAAAGGCAAGTTACATGGGGGTTCGGTATAGGATATGATATATTATAAATTTATCATTTTTTTTGTATTTTTAAAGCATGAAAATAAACCACGGGAAGAGATAGAAGTCATGTTATTTTATGTAGGGTTTTCGGTGTTTTTTGCATTTAAGAACTTGACGTCCATATCGTTCGCCGTCAATTTCCTGTAGGCGACAGAATCGACCGCCGTCTATATCATCTAGATAACATTTATTTTTCCGTCTTTACTATAAGTTAACGGCGCTATGTGCCGCCATCAATGTGTGTTAACGGTGCTATGTGCCGCCGTCTAATTAAACTTAACGACAGAGTATGTGGACGTCTACTTCAGTAAATGCCACATACCTTGCCGTTAAGATTATCAGTACCATATATTTCCAGAAAACTAATTGAATTTGTCCATATGAAATCCATGCTTGTATGAGTTTCGACCATGTGATATTTAGGGTGATTGTTTGTTGTTATAATATGGACTGATTACTGCAATAGTATACATGCTATATATATATATATGATTGTTATTGATGTTAGAATGACAAAAGTGTGATGATTTGAAAATGAGGTATGTTAGTACATGAATGGTTGCCTGAATTTCTATGAGAGATACAACATGCCAGTGATGCTCTGTTTTATATAAAATTTTGTGATCTTTTCCTCAATGTTGTACCATGCTAATTAGTTGAATTGACATAATTAATTCATGAGAAATAGTTACATAAATCAAAAAATTATGAAATTTGGCATGTGCATAGTACGTCCTGATTCTGAATTTTTGTCAAAATTTTGGAATTTTTTGACATGTGTACCTACTGTAGTAAATTTATGAATAGTAGATATCATGTAGAAATTGAATAAAAATAAGAATATGTGCATGAATGAATGAGTTGCAATTAGTACCATGATAGAGATCTGTCTTACAATGAAATTGAATTGCAGAACTGAAAGAGACATGCCATAGGTTAGTGCATTGACATATTTAGAATTGCATGAAATATAATTAAAAGATCTCATACATGTTAATGCATACATTGAAATGAAATGGCCAATAAGACATTGCTATTATAGATATTCCTACAAGGAACTACACCATGGATGCCCCTATGGTAATGGTTCACCTACATGTAAATAATCTATTGAATCCGTGGGCAACGGATTGAAATCTTGGAGGTAGACAAGTTCTATTGGTTGAGGTGGGAAGGACTTTTCCCGGTTTTGCGCAAATACCATGACTTCATCACTGCATTGCCTAGGTGATAAGTGAATGTTAAATGACTACTGATCTCTATTATAGTGCGGGCTATGTCTTGGCAATTAATTGAAAATGTCTACATGTCTACATGACCTACATGCTATATGTTACATGCTACATGCCTACATGATAAAAGTCTACATGAAAAAGTGATTACATGATTACATGTTACATGATCTACATGTCATTGTTTTACATGTTACATGAATTACCTGTTAATTGTTATGTAAGAGAATTACTACATTTAAGAATAAATTGTTACATAATGACTATTGCATATTGCATAATGTAGAATAAGGCTTTAATTGAAATGATTTACATGTTACATGACAATAATAGATTCCATGATAAGAATGATTACATGCTATATGGGAACTTGTTGAATTAATTGTTAAAGAATAAGATGTGAATTTTATGCATTACAGACATTTCCATTCCACGATAATTAGAAGTGTTATGAATATGCGATTGCCAATGGACTTAGAAATATGTTAGTAGGAAAAAGTCTATTTTCCCATGATGTGAATGATATATTACTACCATGTTTTCAAATCTATTATACCCTTAACATCTTGAACTGTCTTTCATGTAAATTGCTGAGTCTTGTAGACTCGTACTTGCTTACAATTTCAGGAGAACCAGAGGATACTCAGGAGTTAGTGCACTCTGACTCAAACAAGAGGACGTGGAGACTTAGATTGGTTGAGAGATTTTAGAGTGACTCTTGTATGTGAGGACTATATGTATTTTCCTTTATGCATTTGGGCTATGAATTGTAATAAATTTGGGACTATTGTCATTTCTCTTTTATGCATTAGACTTTATAATTGAGTATAATGTTGATTACCATCAGTTAGTTCCATATTCCGTTGCTTATTATTGGAATCGAATTATCATTTGTGTATATCTCAACCTGTACCGTCAAATGTTGGATTTATTCCACTGTAATACCTCTGTTAGATCCAATGTGAGTTGGTGAACTGTACTGGGTCTAAGAGGGGTGTTACAACAATCATCATTAATGGTAACTTCCTCCATCTTCACAATGTCGGCCAAGTATTCATCTTCCTTTTGAGCTTCCACAACTTGCCAATATAATGATGGTTCCACTACACTCTTAGCCAACACGGCTCTTTGTCGGTTGCTTGGCACCAACAAAGAACTTTCTGCCACATCCTCATACAATTTCTATTCCTTCATCATAATATGACTCATAACCACCTTTCTACTTAAAGCATCTGCCACCACATTTGCTCTACCTGGGTGATATGCCAAACTGAAATCATAATCTTTAAGATATTCCATCCACCTGTGCTGCCTTAAATTCAAGTCCTTATGGGAGAAGATATACTTCAAACTTTTATGATCCGTGAATATCTCAAACTTTTCCCCATACAAATAATAATGCCAAATCTTCAATGCAAAAACAACCGCTGCCAATTCTAAATCATGTGTAGGATAATTTTCTTCATGACGCTTCAATTGCCTAGATATATAGGCCACCACCTTCCCATGTTGCATAAGTACCACTCCAAGTCCTCTCTTGGATGCATCAGTATATATCACAAAACCACCTCTTCTTTCCGGTATCACCAATATTAGGGCTGAAGTGAGCCGCTTCTTCAACTCCATGAAACTACGCCTGCAATCGGAGGACCATTCAAATGGCATCCTTTTCTAGTGAGCCTTGTCAATGGTGCTGCGATTTTAGAAAAATCTTGAATAAACTACCTATAATACCTGGCCATACCAAGGAAACTCCGAATTTCCGACACGGTCTTTGGTACCTCCCATTTCATAACAGCTTCCACCTTTGCTGGATCTACAGCTATACCTTTACCTGAAATAATATGCCCCAGAAATTGAATCTCCTTAAGCCAAAACTCACACTTACTATACTTTGCATAAAGTTGATGCTCCCTCAATGTCTGTAATGAAATTCTCAAATGATTCGCATGTTCTTCTTTAAGACTGAATATACTAAAATATCATCTATAACCCATAATGAACCGATCTAATAGGGATGAAAGATTCGGTTTCATTAAGTTCATAATGCCGCCGGTGCATTGTTAGCCCAAGGGCATAACCACAAACTCATAATGCTCATACCTTGTTCTGAATGCCGTCTTATCTATATCCTCCTCCCGGATTCTCAATTGATGGTATCCTAATCTCAAATCTATCTTAGAGTATATTTTTGCTGATTGTAATTGATCAAATAAATCATCTATGCGTGGAAGTGGATACCTGTTCTTTATAGTGATTTGATTCAACTGGTGATAATCTATACACATTCTCATACTTCCATCTTTCTTCTTTACAAACAAGACTGGGGCTCCCCATGGTGAATGACTCGTCCTAATGAACCCTTTCTCAAGTAACTGCTGCAATTGCTTATTTAACTCCTTCAATTCTGCAGGTGCCATCCTATATGGTGCTTTAAAAATAGGCATACTACCCGGCTGCAACTCAATAGTGAAATCCACCTCTCTATGCGGTGTTAAACCCGGTAACTCCTCCGGAAACACATCCACAAATTCCCTAACAACAGGTACAATATCCACTGCTTTTTCTGCCTCAACAAATCTAACAGATGCCAGATAGGCTACACACCCTGCATTAATCATTTCCTAGCCTTTAAGGCAGAGATAATGAATTTAGGAGTGTAGAATGGCATACCTTGGAACTCAAATAAATCTTCTCCTGGATAGCTGAACCTCACTTTCGTTTTCCTGCAATCCACCATTGCTCCATATGCCTCTAACCAATCCATACCCAATTCATATCATACTCCTTTAAGTGCAAAGCATAAGCCTAGCCGTTAACTAATTACCCTGAATCATAATAGGTACCTCATTCAGTAACATGTGGTAAGCATGAAATCCCGACGATACCTCCACCATAAGCTCACATTGCCTCTCCTCAAAAGGATGCACATAATATCAGAAAATCTCTTTCAAAATGAAAAGTGGATGCACCCAGACAATCAATGTTCTTGCTGAAAATTCAAAGATCTGGTTACTACTTCAATCCAATTGATGCTATCTGCTTGGCCCTGGTATTGCCAGTACTCGACCTCGTCCTCCGCCCCTTTGGGTAAGGTGCGCTTCTTCCTTGCCCCTACTGAGGTGGCTGTTGTGGTTGTTTTTTGTTGCGTTGTGGTGCTTCCTCTACCCTAATTAGTTTCTCACTTGGGTATGGTGACATTCTCTCGCCATAATGCCCGTCTTATCACAATTATAACACCAGATTCCCGGGCTGCCTTGACCGTGCTTTGGTGGGACTCCTCCGTCTCCACTTGTAACCACGCCCTTGCTGAAAATCCTTGCTGTTTTTGCCACCCCCCTCGGACCTCTAATATCTTTTTCAACTTGTTGCCCCCTTTCTCCAAAGCCCTGTTGCCCGGTTGGCTAACCCAGAGGGGGGGTGAATGGGTCTTTAAATAAAATTTATCTGATAAAAACCTGAGCTCAAACAAACATAAAGAGTTCTTGAAAGGGATTAGTAATGGTTAGTAAAAGCAACAATCACACGATAAAGACAATCACACAACACACAGATTTATCCTGGTTCGGATCTCCTCTCCTTAGGAGTCCTACGTCCAGTCCCTGAGCAATCCTCAGGATTTCACTAACTAGGGTACAGTCCCCCTATGGACAAAAACAACCACCCAGCTCAGCTGGTCTTCCTTCACTCCTGAAGGGAACACAACACCCTGGTACCACCAGGTCTTCCTTCACTCCCGAAGGGAAAAACACCACCCTGGACACCACCAGGTCTTCCTTCACACACGAAGGGAAAAACACAAGAAAATCTTGAAGGAAATGACTAGCCCCTAGATCAAGCTTTTACAAAACTCAATCTGAAGCTACAAGCACTGAGAGTCAAAGATCTACACAATGTGGACTCTCTCAGAACTAATCTAGCTCTTCCTTGATTTTTCTTCTCACAGCACGAGGAGCTAGGAGCCAAGATCGAAAGGAGAGAATTTCTGGCTCTAGAGATCTTCTGAAGACTTGAAAGTGGCAGAGTTCTAGACTCTTGAATGTCAATAATGCTTCCTTCATAGATCCATAATCTGTCTTCGGAACTTCGTCTTGTATTTATATCTCCAATTTGAATGAGGATGAAGAGATGACCGTTGTCTCACAGCTTTGGTGTACGTTAGACTGAAGGATCTGTAGAAACTTCCTGTCGACAGTCTTTTGTTCTTTGGAGCACGCAAAGTGATGAGATCTTCTTAGTTGGCTTGTAGTTCTTTCTGTGTCAGATGTTGTAGGATAGTATATCCTTAAGGTTCTGCAAGGTTGAGCTTTAATGGTAGACAGCTATACTATCTCCAGATGTCAATCAACGTTAGAGCAGATAGACACAAATATGGTAGTGACAGTTTATCGTTCTAGAAGATGCATGCAGAGGATACACGAGAATGGAAGATATGTTCTGTATCCGTGCAGAGATACGTTCAGTCTTTATTAAATGCATGGCAGTCAAACAGACGTGATGCGACTTTGACTATTCAACGTAGCTTAAATCAAGGAAAACATTTAATTAATGGAAACATGACTTATGCAGTCGTTATGAAAGTCTGATAGAATCGTTATGATCAAGTTGCTGTAGACTCATAAGAAGTCGTTATGATAACTTATGAAATCGTTACCACAACCAAGTCGTTCTATAACAGATGATATAAGAAATCGTTATGAAACATGGCAAGTCGTTCTGATTCTTAAGAAATCGATATGAAACACTTATCAAATCGTTATGAGATGCAAGTCGTTGTAGCTTCTAAAGAAATCGTTACGATGTCTTACAGAATCGTTATGACGAGCAAGTCGTTATAACTCTCTAAAGAAATCGTTACGATGACTTACAGAATCGTTATGACGAGCAAGTCGTTATAACTTCTAAAGAATCGTTACGATGACTTACAGAGTCGTTATAACGAGCAAGTCGTTATAACTTCTGAAGGAGTCGTTACGATAACTTACAGAATCGTTATAATGAGCAAGTCGTTATAACTTCTGAAGGATCGTTACGATAACTTACAGAGTCGTTATAATGAGCAAGTCGTTATAACTTCTGAAGGAGTCGTTACGATAACTTACAGAGTCGTTATAATGAGCAAGTCGTTATAACTTCTGAAGGAGTCGTTACGATAACTTACAGAGTCGTTATAATGAGCAAGTCGTTATAACTTCTGAAGGAGTCGTTACGATAACTTACAGAGTCGTTATAACATCGACTTGTTTGACACAGCAAGGTTATTCAATCTTTCAAGTAATCGTTGAACTTGAGAGGAAATCGTTACAGCTAATGAAGGAATCGTTATGGCTCTTCTGAGAATGATGTATGTAAGTACTTACCACAAATGCTTGACTTTCTTTGTGCTTAAGGCTAAATAAAACAAGGTTAGAAAACTTTTGACAGGTTTTGTTTATCACCAAAATAAGCATGTAATTAATTTAAAAGTATATGGGGATGGACTGTTCATCAATCTCCCCCTTTTTGGTGATGACAAAACTATGATCATCATTTGAGTAGAACTTAACAGTAAAGAGGAATTAAAGTACTTCAATCATGATTCAAGAATGTGTCAGACACATGTAGGTTAAACATTCTCCCCCTTTTGTCATTAAGCAAAAAGCAATAGGAAAGAGACAAAGAAAAGAGACAATGAGGAGAAAGAGCACAATCCATTCATTAAGGTTGAGGAGGTACAGGCAAATAAAAAGCAGGAGAGAGAAGGGAGGCATAATGAGAAATAGCTTTCCAGGCCTGCTCTTCCTGACGCTTGAAGAATTGCCTAAAGGCACCACTCTCAATGGAGAAGGTTGGTCCCATGGTTGGAGCCATCTTGGATAGATAGATGCTGCGCTGCTTGGTAAGAAACAGGTCATACTCATCTGGATCCATGGAGGAGCAGATGATGAGTGTTTTACCAAAACTTGCACAGGCAAGAAATTGATCCATGGTGACAGGGTAGAATATCTGTTTCTCCTTGAGTTCCTGGCGAAGAGCTAAAAACACTTGTACCTTTCAGCCCAAACTTTGTAGGGATCAAGGACCAGATGGATTGAGTTCATATCCAAGAAGGTGGCAGGAGAGACAGGAGCTTTTCCTTCCCTGGCCTGAGCAGCATTCAGATGAGTAAGCTGTTGTGCTGACAGGGAGTAAAGCTTGGACCAATCGGAGGCATTCAGCCTTTCACATTCTGAGAGGAGAGGGGCAAGAACATCAGATTTGACAAACCCTCTATGATATTCCCGGAAGAGAAATCTAGGAAAACCAACTTGAAGGCCTTTCTGAATCTTGATTCTGCCCATGACTTGCAAAACGCTCAAAAATGATTGAGCCAATCGAAGATTCCATGATCAAGAAATGAATCTGAGGCAGGAAAATCTCTTCAGGTAAATGAAGAGTTGCAAAATCTACTCTGATTTCCTCAGACTGCTCAGAGTGGGTAAGGACCTTGATGGCTCTCTTGAACTGGCTAAGCTGAACTTCAGGCAATCTATTGAGATACCTGTAGTTGTTGAACATTTGGAAATGCCTGACCAGCTTGATGAGCTTCTGAATAGCAGGGGCCCAGGTGTTCTGGTGGTGAAACTGGAACCACTCAGAAAGGGTCAAAGAGTGATCCCTGGGAGGAAACCTTGCTGCCTTAGCCTGAAGAAAGCGATTGTACAAATCTTTATGAGATTTAGCCCATTGCTCCTCAGTTTGGAGTGGGCTGAGGAGAAGATTTTGGATTTTTCGGCTTTAGACAGAGGAGTATAGGGAAGAATTACATCTAGATGGTCAGAGAGGTTAAGAAAAGAAGATTGTGAAGAGTGGCAAAAACAACTTTTGAAGGTATTCTTTGTACAGTGAGGTATGCTTGTGGGTGACTGTAAGAGAAAACACAAAGGAGGGTAAAGAGGAGTGTGGAGGAAGAAAGTTTGCGTTTCTTGGAGACAGTACTGGAAGAGTCTGTCTTGGAAAGGTGGTCTCCTACCTTTAGCACAGACCTAAGGATAACCTCTTCAAACTCATCCTTAATTTTATCAAGAAAGGAGAGTCGATTTGGACATCCGTAGGAATAATAGTGATAAAGGAGGGAGGTGCAGGGGGGTTAGAGAAATGCATCAGAATTGAGAGATCCTACTTCTGGAATGAAGATGTACCAGAAGAGGAGGAGGCTCCAGCTGAGGATGCTGGAGGGGCCTCAAATTCTTGAGAAGAAGAAAGATGAGAAGTAGAAGAAACAGGAGAGGATGTGATAGGATGAGGAGGAAAAGGTGTGGGAGAGGAAATGGGCCTGGATCTAGGTTTTTGAAGGGAGGTGGAGCAGGTGGAGCTGTGGAGTTAGAGGGTGGAGAAGGAGGAATGGGAGTGTTGGTAGAAGTGGGAGCAATGGGTGGAGGATCTGAAACCACTTCTTCAGGCAAGGGAGGCAAAGGATCCAACACTGCCGGCCCTGGTGGCCCTGATTCCAATACAACTGGCCCTGGTGGCCCTGAGTCTTTAGCTGGCCCTGACTCTTCAGCTGGCCCTGATGGCCCTGACTCTTCAGCTGGCCCTGATGGCCCTGAGGGTTCGGCCTCTGCTGCTACCTGGGCTTCATCTGCTGGGGCTGCTGCTGCTGACTGCCCAGAGGGCTCAGGTACACTTGAGTGAGGCCCTGAGCTGCTGGAGGAGCAGGAGCTTGAGCTTGAGCTCCAACTGCCTAAAGGATGTCAGATAGCATATTCTTCATGGTCCCCATTTCCTGATGGAACCATGTCATGGCAGAGCGAATCTGAACCAATACCTTGCGGGCTGAAGCTTGGCTTAGAAAGATGGAATTCACATCAGACTGAAGTGAACAAAGCAGCTCACCCTGAACATCCAACCTCTCAATCACAGGTTTTAAATTGATGACAATCTTTTGCTTGACCTGTCTTTCAAATGGTGCATCAGCTAAAAGGGGTATTTAGGAGCTATATCTTTCTCTTTGCCCTTTGTAGCTGGAGGAGGTGGATCATTATCCTCATCAGAACTTGATGAACTAGCTGTCTCCCCTCTCTGGCATCCAAATTTTCAGACTCTCTCTGGTCTTCCTCCTGATCTCTGGTGGCTGGAGGTGCAACATCTGGTGTCTCTTGGGATTGCTCCCCCTCAAGTGGAGCATCTTCTGCAACGGCACCAGTCTCCCCCTGACAGGGAGCATCCATTTCCATCGAATCATCCTGAGGATTTTGCTGCTCTTCTTCCACTGGACCTTCTTCAAAGATGTGGCCTGATACCACAGACTCCTCCATAACAGGCAAGATGTCTTCTGGAGAATGTCCTCAATTCTCCTTTCAGCATGAAGCACAACTGGATCTGCTGCTGCTGGCCTGTCTTCTTTGCCCTCACTGCTGTTGCTGCCTCTGATTGATTCTGGCCATAGATGGCCCTTCCTGCTCTGTTTCTACAAGGACTGGAACAGAACCTGATTCCAGTGGCAATTCGGGCATCACAGAATCTGCCTCCAACTGGGATTGAGCAACTGAAGGCTCACCAATGAGTCCTTCACCTTCTGCAACTGAGGCCTTGAACCAGACCCCATTGACTACTGAAAAACCACTCTTCTTTAAATTTCTGGACCTGATAGCTTGGCCCATCTTCTCCACAACTGCCCCTGAGACATCTACACCGAAGTGTCTGAAGATTCTGGTGAGTAAATGGGATAGGGCAGGGACACATTCAACTTGCTTTTAGTGTCCCAAATCTGCTCCCTGGCAAATTTCATTCTCTCTATCATCACTGCGGCCATATTGATTTCCTCATTTTAATGGCCCAGTACATCAGGTCGGAGTCAGCCTTAGTGCAAGAGGAGAAGGTTGCACTTCGGGGAACCAAAATCTGACAAACAATGAAGTGAAGGAGGCGGTTGAAGGCACTTAACTGATTGATATCTAGCTTGCCATCCCTCATCTGAACCCTGGCCCAACAATCCCCAAACCCTTTTCTTGGGTTTCTACTGAATGAATTCCACTGAAACCGGATGTGCTTCTCCAAATAGCATCCTAAGCAATTCCTGGTCGATTCTGATTAGGGTGCCCTTGACTGAAGAAACGAGGGCCCCATCTTCTTCTGTTCTTAAGCACACAAAGAACGCCTTTACCAGGTCCGGATAACTTACCTCTGAGCAAGTGGTAAGCCTTTCCACTTCATCTGGTTGATCTTCTCAATGATGCTGCTCATTCCATTCTTCTGCAGATCTGAAACATCTACTTCCTTGTGACCACAGAGCTTTGTCTTCACAAAGGTGAAACGCTCCTCCTGCGCTGGGGTGAGGTATTCGGCGCTGTAGCCACCCACACTGCCGGCAATAGCTGGTGCGGCCATGGATTCAGGTAGGAGAAGGTTTGAAGGGTTGAAGAGAAGGTGACGAGAAGAAACCCTCAAACGATTTCGCGGGAAGGAGATGGAAGCTTCAAATTTGCAGAGGATAGAGGCAAGAGTCGCTAGGGCATCGGCTCATGCGTCGGGACGAAAGAGGGGAAAAGGTGAATGAGGAAGAGGAATCGTTAACGCATCGATTTAAAGAATATAAATGCTCCAAAAGGTGAGGCGTCAGAAAACGACAAGCGAGGTTGACCGCCTTGAAGGACTATGACTTATCGGACGGAACGCTTAAACTGAGACTTTTGAATTGATTTTGCCACAAAAGGAGAGAGAGAACCTTCTTAAATTCTGAGAATTTTATACCAGCTTTAAATGAAGATCTTTTCACAAAATACACATGCCTAACTCCCTTCTAAGAGATGTAAATCTCTCTTCAGGTAAGGCCTTTGTGAAAATATCTGCTAGCTGATTGTTTGTATCAATAAACGATATTTCAATATTGCCATTTGCTACATGATCACGAATAAAATGGTATCTGACCTCAATATGTTTGGTCCTGGAGTGCTGAATTGGATTTTTGGTGAGGTTGATAGCGCTGGTGTTGTCACATAGCAGTGGAATTTTCTTGACTTTGAGTCCAAAATCCTCAAGCTGTTGCTTTATCCATAAGAGTTGTGTACAGCAACTTCCAGCAGCTACGTACTCGGCTTCAGCTGTAGATAGTGCTACTGAATTTTGTTTCCTTGAGGACCATGAGATTAAACACCCTGCAAGAAATTGACAGCATCCACTGGTGCTTTTTCTATCTACCTTGCATCCAGCATAATCAGCATCAGAATATCCTACTAATTTTACATCACAGGAGTTTGGATACCATAGTCCTAGATCATGAGTCCTGGCTAAGTATCTGAAAATTCTTTTAACAGAAATTAAATGTGATTCTCTAGGGTCGGCTTGATATCTAGCACACATGCATACACTAAATAATATATCAGGTCTACTTGCGGTTAGATAAAGTAATGAACCTATCATACCTCTGTAGATCTTTTGATCTACCTTCTTACCATCCTTGTCACTGTCCATCCTAGTTGATGTACTCATTGGTGTTGACAGTGGCTTGGTGTTTTCAAATCCAAATTTCTTTAGCAGTTCTCTGGTGTACTTTGCTTGACAGATGTGAGTTCCTTCCTTTCCTTGTTTGATTTGAAGTCCAAGGAAGTAGTTAAGCTCTCCCATCATACTCATCTCAAATTCTCCCTGCATTAGCTTTTCAAAATACTTGCACAAGGATTCATCAGTAGATCCAAAGATGATGTCATCCACATAAATTTGAACCAACAGTATATTTTGATTTTGTTTTTATAAAAAGAGTGCTATCTACTTGACCTCTACTGAAACCATGTTTTAGGAGAAAAGAACTAAGTCTTTCATACCAGGCTCTAGGTGCTTGTTTTAAACCATATAAGCCTTATGCAATTTAAAAACATGATTCGGAAAGTCTGTATCATCAAAACCCGCGGTTGTTCCACATAAACTTCTTCTTTTATAAAACGTTTAGAAAGGCAGATTTAACATCCATTTGAAATAACTTTAAATCTAATGCAGAAGCATAAGCAAGTAAAATTCTAATAGCCTCAAGTCTAGCCACTGGTGCATAGGTTTCATCAAAATCTATGCCTTCCTCTTGACAATAGCCTTGAGCCACCAGTCTGGCTTGTTTCTTAGAATTACACCAGATTCATCCAATTTGTTTCTGAACACCATTTAGTGCCGATCACAGGATGGTCTGATGGTCTAGGAACAAGTGACCATACTTGGTTTCTCTTGAATTGATTTAATTCATCTTGCATTGCTATTATCCAAGATTCATCAGTTAAGGCTTCATTGACTGTCTTAGGCTCTAATTGAGATACAAAAGCAAGGTAATCACAAGGAATCAAGTTACCTCTTGTTCTTACCCCTACCGATGGATCACCAATGATGTTTTCAGGTGGGTGATCTTTCTTGTATCTCCATTCCTTTGGAAGAGTTTCATGAGAAATTCTTCTTGTTGCATTTCTTCCAGAGGCGGATCATCCTTGTCTTCAAGTGATGTGTCTTTCAGTTTATTGGACAGTTCATCTGCATCATCATTATCACTTTCTACTTCCTTTCTCAAGGAGGGGTAGTTTCATCAAAAATAATGTGTACAGACTGTTCAATCAATAAGGTACGTTTATTAAACACTCTATAGCCTTTGGGTTTAGAGGTGTACCCCATGAAGATGCCTTCATCTGATTTGGCATCCAACTTACCAATATCCCTTTTTCCGTTGTTGTGAATAAAGCAAGGACATCCAAAGGTTCTGAAATGGCTGATCTTTGGCTTCTTCCCTTTAAACAGCTCATATGCAGTCTTCTTCAGGATTGGCCTGATCATGACTCTGTTGACAATGTAGCTGGCTGTGTTGACTGCTTCTGCCCAGAAATATCTTGGTAACTCATATTCACAAAGCATGGTTCTTGCCATATCCAAGAGAGTTCGGTTCTTCCGTTCGGCTATACCATTTTGCTGTGGTGTCCTTGGTGCTGAGAAATTGTGCTGAATTCCTTGATCATCACAGAATCTAGCAAACTTTTCATTTTGGAACTCACCACCATGATCAGATCGAATGGATACTATACTGAACTTCTGATCTTTCTGGACTTTCTTGCTGAAGCTAACAAAATTATCAAAAGTATCATTTTGTGTTCTAAGAATGATACCCATGTGAATCTTGAGTAGTCATCTACTATAACAAATCCGAAATTCTTTCCTCCAAGACTGGTAGTTCTCATTGGCCCAAATAGATCCATATGTAGGAGCTCTAGGGTTTTGAGGTGGTCACCACCGTCTTTGACTTGAAGGAACTCTTTGTGTGCTTTCCCTTAGCACAAGGTCTGCAGACACTTTCTAATTTACATTGATTTTCGGTAGACCTTCCACAAGATTCCTCTTTCTGAGCTTGCTCAAGCCATCCAAGCTGCAGTGGCCTAGCCTTCTGTGCCACAGATCAGTTGATTTGTCTTTGCTGGCTGCCAGACACACATTTTGCTCTTTGAGTTCTTCAAGGTAGAGCACGTACAGATTCTTCTCTCTATTTGCTTCAAAGATGACTGCACCATCCTTTAGTATGCTGCATTTTGACTCTTGAAATTTGATTTGATGTCCTCTATCACACAGCTGACTAATACTTATGAGGTTGTGCTTTAAACCTTTGACTAACAGCACATCTTCTATGACTGTTTTTCCTTTGCTGTTTACTGATCCACTGCCAACTACAGTTCCTTTTCCATTATCTCCATAAGTGACTGTTCCTTCTTCATCTTGGAGATGGGAGAAAAGCTTCAGGTTTCCTGTCATGTGCCTTGAGCACCCACTATCCAAATACCATTTGGATGCTCGAGGATTAACCTGAAATAAAGACATCAAGATTTAGGTACCCAAGTTCTTTTGGGTCCTGATGGGTCAGTATCATTACTTTTACTTTTTATTATCCACTTCTTATGTCTTGTTGGACAGGTGGATTTTAAATGTCCTAGCTTATTACAGTGACTACAACATGATGTTATTGTTACTCTTTCTATGTACTTAAAATTCGCTTTATATGCTACATCTTGTTCTGGAGTGAATTTAGGAGTTGGATATTTTTCAGGATAGATTATTCTTCTTCATTAATGGAGGTATGTATCCTAAACCTCGTTTGTTCTTACCAGATCTTCTAGCACCTTTTATAATAAGGAATTCTTTCCATTTGTAAACTTTTCTAAGGTGCTTGCTAGTGTATGTTTTCTTCATTTAATTCATTTACCGTTTTTCTTAAATCATCTGAGCTTTCCTGTTTTTCTAGGTCAATGATTTGTTGTTCTTGTCTTTTAAGTTTTCACATAATAGTTCATTTCTTCTCTTAAGCTCCATTATTGTTTTTCTAGTTCTTCATTTTCAGATTTTAAATCTGAGTTGGTATTTTCGAGACAGGTGATATTTTTCTTGCTTAGCTTAAGTAGTTTAGACACTTCTTTGTACTTATCGTAGAGTTCATTAAATGCACTTTCCAAATTATCGGAATCTGAGTCATTACAGGAATCAAAAGAGGAATCAGAAGTTACCTTATCCCCGTATTTGCCATAAGAGCAGGTTGGCTTCTTCTTCTTCACTGCTGGAGCTTGACTCACTGTCTGAGTCGCTGCTGTTTTCCCATGCAGCTGCCATGGCTTTCTTTTTGTATCTTCTGAACTTCTTGGAGCTGTCCTTCTTCTTGTGATCATTTTTCTTTAGCATTGGACAGTCTGCCTTGATATGTCCAGGCTTCTTGCATTCATAGCAAAGTGGCTCATTCCTCTTCTGATCTTTTCCGTCTGGTCTCTTGAGATCTTTGTTTTTCTTGAAGTACCTCCTACCAGACTGGAACTTCTTCTTTTTGGCCAAGATTCTCTGCAATCTTCTTGACAGCATGGCTTCTTCATCATCACTGTCTTTGCTATCTTCACTGTTATCCAAGGATTCTTCAGATGAGTTCCCATTAGCTTTAAGCGCATTGGACTGCTTCTTTCTACTGGAGGATTCTCCTAATCTTTCCATATTTATTTCATGGGCCATGAGAGACCGATGAGTTTTTCTACTGACATTCTCTTAAGGTCATTAGCTTCTTCGATAGCTGTGACCTTTGCCGTCCATGAAGATGGCAAGGATCTGAGAATCTTCCTTACCATATCTGCAATCTCATATGACTTTCCTAGACTGGCTAGACCATTAGTGATGTCAGTAAATCGACTAAACATTTGGGTAATAGACTCACCTGATTGCATTTGAAATCTTTCATACTGAGTGACAAGAATGTCGATTCTTGTCTCCTTTACTTTGTCTGTACCTTCATACGTAATCCTTAGCTTTTCCCACATTTCCATGGAGGATTTGCATGCTGAAACTCTGTTGAACTCCTTCTTGCTTAGAGCACAACATAGAATGCTCTTAGCTTTACAGTTCAAGGAAATTTTCTTTCTATCTTCATCTGTCCATTGTGCTTTCTCATTTGTGACGACCAGATCACCTTCTTCCACTATCGACCAGATTTGATAGTCGTGGCCTTGTAGAAAGTATTCCATCCTGGTCTTCCAATACGTATAATCTTCACCGTCGAACAAAGGAGGTCTGTTGACAGACTGACCTTCGAAGTGACCTTGGGCTGCCATGGATCTTTACTCTTCAGATCGTTGGATCTTGTTCTTTGTCGAAGAGACTCGCTCTGATACCACTTGTTGCCCGGTTGGCTAACCCAGAGGGGGGGTGAATGGGTCTTTAAATAAAATTTATCTGATAAAAACCTGAGCTCAAACAACATAAAGAGTTCTTGGAAGGGATTAGTAATGGTTAGTAAAAGCAACAATCACACGATAAAGACAATCACACAACACAGATTTATCCTGGTTCGGATCTCCTCTCCTTAGGAGTCCTACGTCCAGTCCCTGAGCAACCTCAGGATTTCACTAACTAGGGTACAGTCCCCCTATGGACAAAAACAACCACCCAGCTCAGCTGGTCTTCCTTCACTCCTGAAGGGAACACAACACCCTGGTACCACCAGGTCTTCCTTCACTCCCGAAGGAAAAACACCACCCTGGACACCACCAGGTCTTCCTTCACACACGAAGGGAAGAACACAAGAAAATCTTGAAGGAAATGACTAGCCCCTAGATCAAGCTTTTACAAAACTCAATCTGAAGCTACAAGCACTGAGAGTCAAAGATCTACACAATGTGGACTCTCTCAGAACTAATCTAGCTCTTCCTTGATTTTTCTTCTCACAGCACGAGGAGCTAGGAGCCAAGATCGAAAGGAGAGAATTTCTGGCTCTAGAGATCTTCTGAAGACTTGAAAGTGGCAGAGTTCTAGACTCTCTTGAATGTCAATAATGCTTCCTTCATAGATCCATAATCTGTCTTCGGAACTTCGTCTTGTATTTATATCTCCAATTTGAATGAGGATGAAGAGATGACCGTTGTCTCACAGCTTTGGTGTACGTTAGACTGAAGGATCTGTAGAAACTTCCTGTCGACAGTCTTTTGTTCTTTGGAGCACGCAAAGTGATGAGATCTTCTTAGTTGGCTTGTAGTTCTTTCTGTGTCAGATGTTGTAGGATAGTATATCCTTAAGGTTCTGCAAGGTTGAGCTTTAATGGTAGACAGCTATACTATCTCCAGATGTCAATCAACGTTAGAGCAGATAGACACAAATATGGTAGTGACAGTTTATCGTTCTAGAAGATGCATGCAGAGGATACACGAGAATGGAAGATATGTTCTGTATCCGTGCAGAGATACGTTCAGTCTTTATTAAATGCATGGCAGTCAAACAGACGTGATGCGACTTTGACTATTCAACGTAGCTTAAATCAAGGAAAACATTTAATTAATGGAAACATGACTTATGCAGTCGTTATGAAAGTCTGATAGAATCGTTATGATCAAGTTGCTGTAGACTCATAAGAAGTCGTTATGATAACTTATGAAATCGTTACAAACCAAGTCGTTCTATAACAGATGATATAAGAAATCGTTATGAAACATGGCAAGTCGTTCTGATTCTGAAGAAATCGATATGAAACACTTATCAAATCGTTATGAGATGCAAGTCGTTGTAGCTTTCTAAAGAAATCGTTACGATGTCTTACAGAATGTTATGACGAGCAAGTCGTTATAACTCTCTAAAGAAATCGTTACGATGACTTACAGAATCGTTATGACGAGCAAGTCGTTATAACTCTCTAAAGAAATCGTTACGATGACTTACAGAGTCGTTATAATGAGCAAGTCGTTATAATCTGAAGGAGTCGTTACGATAACTTACAGAAGTCGTTATAATGAGCAAGTCGTTATAACTTCTGAAGGAGTCGTTACGATAACTTACAGATCGTTATAATGAGCAAGTCGTTATAACTTCTGAAGGAGTCGTTACGATAACTTACAGAGTCGTTATAATGAGCAAGTCGTTATAACTTCTGAAGGAGTCGTTACGATAACTTACAGAGTCGTATAATGAGCAAGTCGTTATAACTTCTGAAGGAGTCGTTACGATAACTTACAGAGTCGTTATAACATCGACTTGTTTGACAGCAAGGTTATTCAATCTTTCAAGTAAATCGTTGAACTTGAGAGGAATCGTTACAGCTAATGAAGGAATCGTTATGGCTCTTCTGAGAAATGATGTATGTAAGTACTTACCACAAATGCTTGACTTTCTTTGTGCTTAAGGCTAAATAAAACAAGGTTAGAAAACTTTTGACAGGTTTTGTTTATCACCAAAATAAGCATGTAATTAATTTAAAAGTATATGGGGATGGACTGTTCATCAAGAGAAGGAAGACACGTCCTCCCGAAGGTGCCTTTCCTTTGTAACACCCGCAGATGCTGTGGAAGTAGGAAACTACCACCACTTGATCACGACCCACTAGACTGCTTGGCTGAATAGTCTTTTCAAGAATTGCTGCTCTTAGGATCCCTCTTCCACTGTACCACACATCAGAGGAATAGCCGCATCTTGCAACTACGCCCAATCTCCGAAAATGAAGTACTCAATCATCAGTGCATTATTGGTTTAACATATGGGGCATACCTGCTCAAGGCCCTGAATCTCATTGTATTCCACAACAAACGTTTCCTTGTTGAAGGTGTTCGAATTGCTCTCTTTTTTTTCTGAAATTGTACCGGAAAAGAAAGTGTTATGAAACTCAAGAAACTCGGACAAGTAATTGTTTATCAGCTCTATAGCAAACACGGTATGCATCTTAAGTCTCCACCATTCTTGTGCAAAACCTCAACTAATATGTTGCTAAGATGACTCTATCCGCCTGAGGTCATCTCATTGTGACAAATACCCTTTCAATCTCATGGATCCAATGCTCAGTTGTATCCAGATTTGGGCCTCCCGAATATGTTGGTGGTTGCAAATGCAAGAACCTCTCCACCATCATTGTGGACTCCTCCACACTTGCTGGCCTCACCAGTACCACTAGAGGTAAAGGTGCTGCAGGGGATACCTCTACTCCATAAGGTGGTACTAATGGTACCGACATTATCTCCTCCGTCACTGGTAGTGCTACCCCGGAAGATTGCCCTGGTAGTTGCTGATCTAACCTTGTCTGGATATGCGTGAGACTTTCCTACATTCTCTCTATCATTTAGTGAGTAGACTCCTCAAGGTCATCACCTCCTCCTCCCCAATCTCACCTATCCGCCATTATAAGCTCTGCACATACACATTCCATCCACACAAAATAACAAGTATATCATTACAAAAACAAAACCATCTATCAACAGAGGATCATGATAAAGAACTACTATGTACCTTTCCCGTTCTTTCATATTTACATGGACCCTGCTCTGATACCAAGTGTAACGGACCACGTCGTTCAAACCCATTAACACTATAACGAGCTTGACACGACTCCGTCTCCCGCAATCGGGTCGAAGCCTCGTAAAGGATATCGAACACATATGTCTGTGAAAATACAAAAGAACCACATTAAGCACATATACGATATATTGCTCATACATGTCCATAAGAAAAGTACATACCAGGTTCCTTACATAATCAACATAAACATACACATAGCCTGGGACAAACTCCCAAGTCTCCACAAGGATGAACTTTACTCTGCTGGTGGTGATGGCCTGACTCTGCTATGAGGCTCGTTCGAACTACTGGAGGGACGTGAAGCCTCCTGCTCTCCCTCACTTGGAAGAAAAAGGGGTGAGCCTCACAAGTCATTGCTCAGTATAGGGTAACTCCCCCAAGCTGAGGAAACACAATGAATATTAAAGCTGTAAATCATGTAAACACCTAAGCATGATATTACAGTTACAAATAAATAAACAGCAACACACATCGAGTGTACAAGCTAAAGAAAGGGTACGCCGAACACGAGTCATGAGCACTGGTTCACGACACCAGCCACAGACTCAGACAAACAACACAAGTACACCTCTCAGTCTCACAGCCACGGACGAAAGGTCTAGCTGCCGCTCCACCTCAACAAGACAAGGACCATGGAGACAAACCACACCACACCTGCAAGCTACACAGTTGCAGGACCAGGCCTGACACCTTTAGGGGCTCTGACCGAGAACCCTAAAGTGAGGCACTGGAACAGGACTAGATGAGGACTAGTACATCTACCGGTGTCCATCCCTTAACCAAGAGCGCGCTACAAACGGCCGCACACCCACAAACACGAGCCGTTGTCCCCTGTCGTCTTTCCCTCAGCCGAACGTACTACTCAAACACATGAGTGAGGGTGTCCAGGAAGACGACACAAACCTCGACGGTACTCCCGTACTGGGACAAGCCCTAAGCACCCGGTGCTAGGGTAACCGACTGGAGAGGTAACTACGGAAGGCGTAACACCTAACTCGCTATGCACACAAATCCACGCAAGACACCTCGATATCAATCACAACGCGGGTCCACACTACCCATACAGACCCTACATTGCCTTGGTAACACAGCCCAAGCAATGTGGGACACAAACCCGACAAACTGGCCACAGCCCACCAGAGCTCGGGTTGCCTCTTTCTTAATCGCGTCTAGAACAGACGCCGCCATCACACATTGAAAATGCGTCCGACATGTAAGGCGCCACTCAACTCTGAATCGCGTTGGGTGTAAGCGACGCGTTCCCAATAACGCATCCACTGTACCGAACGCCTTTCAGAGCTCAGGAACACACCCCACAAACACCATCCAGAAATCACACCACCCAGTTCTATAGTCATGTAAAGCTAGAAATTAACATGCAGATGGGTTCCTACACATGCTCACTACCATGCCCATGCAATTCCCACAAGTAACACCCCTAACCGTGCACCATACAACCCATTCAACATGCAAACAGGGTAAACCATGGTAGAGTTCCCCTACCTATGAAGGCAACACGATTCCGACGCCACCAAGGGATTCCTCATGCTCCAACACTCGCCCTCGTGCCGGAATTACATCAAACGAACTCCAATTGCACCCAGAACACCCAGAAAACCCTTCACAGCTGCAGCAGCACCTTCCCCAGTTGAGTAGTGCCACTACACTGTTCGGCCAGGGGAAGATACACTTAACATCACATTCCCAAATCGCGTCGTACATACCCGACACGTTAAAAAATGCGTCCGACATTGTCGACAAGACTAAAACCCCCGTCACCCTGCATGCGCCACGCGACGCGCATGCAGCGACAGCCACGTAACGGCGATTATAAATCGCGTCCCATATAGCGACCCCGATTAAAAACCTAATCACGTCGGGGAAACCGGATGCGATAATTTCATGAGAATCACATCGTCTGTATGCGACGGGATCTCAAAGAGCCCGACAGAGCCCTATCTGGGCTAGAATGCCCAGCTCCCCTGCTTACCTCTTGACCCAGAGAACCTGTAAAAACACATATAGACCTCCATGGTCTAACAATGGCCACACACTGGCCTCCAAAGCCGGTAAACCATGATCCGAACGCACCGGTTGTTACAATAAATCTCTACGAAGATCAAATCTGTTGAAGAAGCCTTCCTCGGCCAAGCCAAGAAGGTGAGATTTCCCCTCCCAGATCCAGTCTTCCTGCTGATGTAGATCAATCTCTGGAGTCGGGCCTCCTCAATAGCAGGAGTACCTCCCAGTTGATGTAGATCGCCGGGAGAAGCCCACACACACCGGATCAAGCCTTGCAAAAACTCGATTTTTTCTCTCCATAAGCCCTAGTTTTCCTTTTGAGCAAAAGACCGAATTCGGCCGAAAACACAAGGTTATATAGACCTAAGAGTCGAGTTATGTTTAGGGTTAGGCCTTCCTACTGTTGGGATGGGTTTCCTAATCAAGAACCAGGAGAAAACACAACCGTTTTAGATCTAGAATCCCAGATATAAACGGAGAAGTAAACGTCCAACCTAGTGTCGTTAACCAGAAGTCATCGTCAATCGATGTTGACGTCAAGATTTTCCAGTCAGATAGTAAACAACACACTTGTTGCCGTCGGCTCACTCTTAACGTCAAGAGATGTTGACGTTAATCAGAATTTCGGCAGAAACACGAAACCATCAAACAACATGTATGCACAACAATAATTAATACTATATGCACAGAATTTAATACATATAATACACACAGAATTACATAAATATATTATATGCACAGAAATAAACATATATATACATATGCACATAAGTAAATAAATACTTATAATATGCACAAAATTAAATAAACATAATGAGGACAAAGTTCGAGGGCCTCACATCTTAGTGGAAGGGTCACTTGTCTGTCGATACGGAATGACCAACAGAGAGCTTCCAATCTCCCAAGAAAAAGCTGCCTAGATGTGCAAGTGTGTAGTGAACACGTGTCTCAATCCACAATCCATCGGTTTCAAACTTGTAGAAAATAATTAACATGATAGCATGAGACGAACTATGCATTTAACTATACATGGGTTTGCAATCTTTTTAATATAACAATTATCATTTTAGCAAGATAGAACAGTAAGAAGAGCAAATGATCACTAGTTGCATGAATGGTCTCATCATTAAAGAGCAATTAGAATAACATTCGTGTGGTTATAGCTTTTTACATAAGTTGACTGCTTTTAAGCCATTAAACAGACCTCATGCAATGACCAGAACCAAGACATGCAAACTATGAACTCTACACCATGTAAAATAGGTCTCGGGTAGGTCTTGAAATCCACGTCGGACACAGTCGATGCATTTAATAACGCTGTGTACTGTCGGAACAAGACTAACATGTAAAGATTAAAATCGTGACGGCCTATGTCGTCGCCTTGATGCTTGAATCGCGACGGTTTACCCCGTCGTGTTCATGAAATGCGTTCAAAATAATAATATGAAAATAGCACGAAAACCTTGAGCGGGAAAACCGGCCGAATCGCGACGGGGGTCCACGTCGCGTTTCATGTAGGCTCTGAAAACCATGCGACGCACAGTTTGAGGCACCAGAACGGTGCTGTCGCGATCAAAATCACAACGTAGGGCATGGTCGTGATTCACACGAACGCTTCGGACTCTTACGTAGCATTCATGCACGCCAAAACGCGACGTCTGGTCCCGTCGCGTTTTGGGTTCTTACCCGAAAATGCAGAAAACAGTCACTCGATTCATGCAATGCTTATAACTTCTAATCTAGGGCTTTTGGGATAAAAGTGTAAATATGAAACTTGTTGGGAACAAGGAATAGAAGAGAACTATGGTTTTGGAATCATTAAAATTGGCCTCGAGATGCACGAGAAATCTACATGAACATAAAACACAGTTAACATGCGCGACCTTGGCAAAACGCTTAATACTCAACATGTACTCAATGAAAATTGACAAAATCACTTGGACATGAAAGTAGACTCGATGCTCTACACATTGATATAAGATTTATTTAGATTTGGCTCGAGATCACCTACCTTTTTAATTGAAGAAGTCACAATTTTCTAGAAAGTCCTCTTTCAGACCGCTTGGAGGAGAATGCTTAATACACCCGATCTACTGAATGAAAAATAGGCAAACCAGTGCCATCTATCTTATACTACTAAAACAGAGTTCTCTGCCGCCACTTGGCAAGCAGGGAACCCTGTTGTATTTTTTTTGTTTTTTGTTTTCAAAATTTGGCGGGGAGGGGATTCTGTTCTTTTTTATTTTTAAATTTGAAATAGGCCGCCCACCTTGCAGGCAAGCCGTCCACCTTGCATGCGGGGCGGCTTGCCTGCGGGCGGGCCGCCCCTCCTTTTTTTAATTAAAGTTTTTTAATTCTTAAAATTTTTAATATTCTTTTGAAATTTTTTGAAATTTTTTATTTTTTTAATTCATACCCAAGCAATGCATGGGAACAAAACTAGTTAGGAGCTATACTCGACCCTCTTTCTAGGGGTATAAGTCTTGCATGGTTTGGTTAGGGTTTGGCTTACCTTTGGTCGACTCCAAGAAGAGCTATCTGCACAGGTTGATGCAGACGCAGCAGAAAAGAAAGCTCCGAGTTGGGGGCGATTTCCTCCTCTTCTTGTGCTCAAGAACAGCCTCCCACGACCCCAACAATATGTAAATTAGTCCCCTAGGGTTTCATGGCATGAATATATACATCTTGGGTGTTTTAGAAGTCTTATTGGGTGAAGGAAAGGAAGGGTGCGGTTTTGGTCTTCCACCTTCCTTAATTTGATGATTTCTCACCCCAATAGAATGTGTGGTGTTTTAGGAAGTCTCCCACCATAGTTAAGCACAAATTTGGGTTGCTAAGAAAACTTAATTGCCTTAGAATCTCTTTCTATTTTCAGCTCAATTAGGGTTACGAATTTCTATGTATTTTTCTTCTTTCATTTTATTCTTAGGCCAAAAGTGATCTATTGACCTAATTTTGATAATGGATCATCACTACATGATGTTGGAAGTCTCTCCAACATGATTATTTAATTTATGATCGTGTAATATTTTCGTGTTAACTATTTTCGACTTAGTTTTTTAATTTAGATAATTAGTCACAACGTGACGTATATTTGGTCAATCGAATTTTTCGTTGCACGAATTTTTTTGTGAAATATTTAGGAATAATATTTAGGGTTGATTTATAATTTTTACAAAATTTTTCAATATGTTCTTGTACGTACGATAGTGATACGTATATTCTACTATTCCGATAATATTAAAATTATCTATTTTTTATTTATTTAAAATTTTAAATCACTAAAATTTTCGAAGTGCTACACAAAATCACACACTACGACCAACTGGCCTTCGTGGTCATGGTGGCCTCGTCAATTTTGGAACCGGCATTGGACGTGCTCCTTGCGCTTCAGATGAAAAGCTTGCATGCCGATGCAACCTACCCCGCCCTTCTATTGACCAGAACCAGAGGGGAAGGGAGTGAGATGGGTGAGAAGAGGTATATTTTAATATATATTTAAGTTTATTTGAGATCTTTCACGTGAAAATATGATCCTCCGTAGGTGTCCATTAACGTTTTTTTTTTAAATTCTGTCATGGACCACGATGGTAGGGTTTTTCAAGACAATTTTAATACACAAGAAAGATATACAAACAAATAAAAATACAAGAGAGACTCTTTCTAATTAGACTTCTAACAAGATATATATGCAAAAAAATCCGTCTCATAAATAGGAGGAGGAGCTGATTAATTTTCGCACATAAACATTACACGTGGCGCACACTCCAGAGCTCGGGTGGAGGGCGCTTCGCCGCGCAGGGATCCAGGCATCCCTTGTCGGTTACCCGGAATACCAGCTGTGTCCGCTAAGAGAGATGAGACGTATCACATAACGGAGCAGCCAGGTGTGCGGGGGGCGACCTGCCGCTCTGCTCTCGGTGCCGCCCCCATGGAGCTCTCAGCTCCTCCCTCCTCCACCCCAATCCTCTTGTCATCCTCGCCCACCTTCCACTGTCCCAAACTGCTTCGGTGTTCCCTCCTACGTGTCATCAACGCAGGCCGCGCCGCCACCGGGACATCCGCCCGGCCCTGGGGTCGTGCTCGTCCACCCTCGCGGGGCCGGGTCTGCACAAGCGCTGTCCCGGGCGGGGAAACTGCGCGTTTTGGTATTTGGGTATGTTGCATTTTCTCACCATGCCTCCCCCCCTCTCCGCTCGATTCCTTGGTGCGGTCGCAGGCGTTTGAGCTGTCATCGAAGATGAAACTGCGTCGGCCGATGTTGGTGTCCTGTTGTGCCTTTAATTGCTTCGAGCTTTGGATTACTCTGTTCTTCTGTGCGTGGAAAAATGTCTTCTTGTCAGTTGCTTTCGGTGGAACGAAAACGTGTTAGGGGCTGTCTAACCTCTTGTATGAATGAGATTTGGTTGGAAGTTGCTGGTTGCAAAGTAGGCAAGTGCCTGCTTATCGGGATTATAATAGAATAATCCCATATGTGATCCCTATGTATACGTTTCACTTCCTGTCGTGCTGCTGGTGACGCATTGGCGATTCTGGTTTGTTCCAGTGTGGCCTACGCAATGGACGAGTTGATTTGTGAGGCTTGCAATGGTGGGATTCTTGCAGTTGGCAGCTTTTCGAATGGTTCGACTTATGGACTAATGCAGGCTATGATTTATCAGGAGATAGATCGGAAGGGTAGGAAGGCAGGATGAGGAATATCAAAACGAAAGTGATCAAGCTAGTCGGATCATCGGTTAAATAGACAATGAGTTGACAGTATCAAATATGCTCTGTGCAAACCCACTATCGGAGGTAAGAATGGCAACTCAGGCGTTGATCGAATTACATCAATGTCATGGTGTCCGGACTTGTGAACCTTTACAACTTAAAATATATCTGGGTAAAGCATCTACTATCCCCGGCGGCAAATGAGTTTTAGCCATGAGCTTGGGTTGCGAGCGTTCTGGAGGTTATGCTATGAAAAATTCTTAACCTAAGATTTAAGGACAATGGAAAGCCTATTCAATTACAGCCATTGACATTGCTCAACTTAATCTGCTGATGGACCTCACTCAGGGTTCATGGGCATGTATTGCAGTAGAACCTTGTGTCCAGTATATCTCAAAAGGCTTTTCTCAGACCCTTGAATCCTCCTGCTTCTAACCAACTGCAAATTTATGGGATGAGTTTTGCGAATAATACAGACGTGTAAGAGAAATTCTACATGAATAGTTGCATCCCTGTTCCTTTGACTACTAAAGGAGAATTTTATGACTTTCACAATTGATGTTCAGGTATCTAAATCAACAATATTGAACAGAGTATACATATCTTTCTGCTTCTGTATGCACTTTTATTGGAAAGGGATGTCATACTTATATGTGGGAGAAATTGTTTAGTTTCTGAAATTCAGGTTTCAGGTCTTTTGGCTGATCCAATGATGATTAATGGTAGAAACACCATATAATTAACAGAATGCCCTCATGATTGTAAAGAAACTATTGACTTCATTGACATGGGGATCCACTTATTTTATAACTAAGCCATCCCCACCCTATCAGTGGGTTTCAACCCCCCACAGCAGGGGCAATCCCCCACTGATCAAGTGAGAAGCATGTTTCATTGTCCACCCATCTCTTCTTAAGCTTTTTCCTACTTTCCATGTGCCTTTGCTTGTAACTTTATGTTTTCTGAATTTATTTTATCACTCATCTTTGCAAAAAGAAACTGCAGTTATACCCTCATGCCATCTTATGTAATTGTATTTATATCCTGAGTTTACTTTATTTACATCCAAAAGAGTTATTTATCTCCTTGTATTTTTTAGGATTAACTTTTCTTCCTTGGGCACCCTCTTTGACATTCCTTCTCAATCCACGCTAAAATCTCATTTATCGAATATAAATCTGTGATGTAATTGGCTTGTCTTTTGTCATTGTTGTCATTTCTATTGACACTCAGAAATTTAATTGTAAATTATCCTTCATTTGACCTATTGCTGCTTTGATCTCCCAGGCCTGTTCTCAAGCTGGTACTGCTGGTTCCGATCCACTGAAAGGAAATGTTTCTAAGTTTACAGATTCTGTTTGGAGATTTTTGAGACCTCATACTATCCGTGGCACAGCTCTGGTTCTGTGTAAGTTTTTTTATCATCCATCCTTGAGCATCTTCTTGCTCCTGGCATATTGTCATGCTGCAGTCTTGCTTATATCTCATGTCTTTGTGATTACGTGTTCATTGCCATGCTTTGCTTTTCATTTTGACTTTCTTTTCTTGACAGAGCTTTAGTCACAAGAGCTTTGATTGAGAACTCAGATTTGATCAATTGGTGGTTGGTGTTCAAGGCATTTTATGGACTTGTAGCCCTTATATGTGGAAATGGATATATAGTGGGAATTAATCAGATATACGATATTGGAATTGACAAGTAAGCTCAGCCTTGTTGATGACATAACTTGTCTTACATAGCTTTCTGCTTGTCATCTGCTTTAAAAGGTAGATGAATATTTGTCTCACGAATTCATTGATTCTTTTCTCTGTCTTCTTTCATCAACAAGCATCAAACATGTTTTTTCAAGGGAAAAAAAATGAACCATCATATATGATATTCATCTTTCTGTCATTTTCTGGATTTTAATTTAAATCAGTTAAGAACTTTGTTTTGTTTTTTTTTGTTTTTAATAAGGAATCATACATGGGTATCCTCATTGTTCATAAATGCATCTTAAACTTTATTGTGGGCACTTATTGTTAGTTATTATCTGTTTCAGGGTCAACAAGCCTTATTTACCTATAGCAGCAGGCGACCTTTCAGTTGATTCAGCATGGTTATTGGTGTCGCTTTTTGCAGCTTCTGGGCTTTTGATTGTTTTCTTGAATTTCGGGCCATTTATATCCTCTCTTTATTGTCTGGGGCTGTTTCTTGGCACCATATATTCTGTTCCTCCATTTCGATTAAAGAGATATCCTGTAGCAGCATTCCTCATCATTGCCACGGTTTGCCATGCTTTTCATCTCCATTTTCTTTTCCAAATAAAAGTTATATCGTGTAAAGATAATAGTCTGTCACCTTGATATCAAGGTTTTGTCAATAGACCAACTTTATTAACTTGTGTGAATCAGATTGGTTTTTAGACCCTACACAAGTCCACATCATGAATTAAAAACAAACAATTTAGTTTCACTCAGTGAGGAAACCCAGGCATGCAACTTTAGCTTGACTATTTTTCGTAGGTTCTTCCATGAAAAGGTATTCAGTACGTACATTTAGTAGATAGAAAAGATGCATGCATTCTAATTATTTGCCACAAAGCAGTGTAATTCAGTGCAGAACCTGAGCATACATTTAAAAGTTGTTGCATATGTCTTAGGACTTTCAAGCAGGTTTTGCCATATCGGCATTATGTACCATATCATAGCTCTGAAATAAAGGATATGTATCAGTGACTATATCATCCAAATAGAACACTCGACCCTTTTGCCATATTTGATTCCGCACCACTATCAAAGTGTTTTCTTTTCCTACTAAAGCTTGTATGCTCCTACTGATTTATGGAATGGACCATTGCTTCAGCATTCTTTTCCGGCTGACTGGCCTTTAAGGACTTATCACAAGCCCCCTTCAGTCAAAGTTGTCTTGGCAGGAACTTGACACTATTCAATGAACTGTCTTATGTTTAGGCTGAATTCTAGTGAAAAATTCCCAAACCATATGAATGTTCATGGACCCTATGCAGGGAAATCGTAGGTACATTATAGAGGAGGGTGCCTTTATAAACATATCTTTATAAGGTTTCTCTTCTTTTGAATGTCATACTTTCTCAATATCTTTAACAAACTGAACTTTTTCAGGTACGAGGTTTTCTACTTAATTTTGGTGTATATTATGCCACCAGAGCTGCACTAGGTCTTACATTTGAATGGAGGTGAGAATATAATTCATAATTTTTTAAAGTAGAGTAGGCAGTTGACTTTGTTTGCACACCTGAATCTGTTTGTCCAATAGGTGTGGTGCATCTTATTGACAAAGTAAATTCCTTGAGATGATGAAACACAATTATCTTCATTTAATAAACAAGGGATTTTTTCGTGCACGCTGCAAAATGATGTTGATGGATAATGCCAATTTAACATCTTTCTACCTGCTAAACATGTGTTACTTTGCTCATTTATGAAATGTGAAACAAACTTTGTATGAGGGGTCATCCATTATCTTCCAAATTGTGCTAGTGCCTAATTTAACAGTGATATTTTCTTGCTGCAGCTTGCCAGTTGCTTTCATCACAGTCTTTGTGACACTCTTTGCTTTAGTCATCGCCATAACCAAAGATCTTCCAGATGTTGAAGGAGATCGAAAGTGAGTAGCACAGACTATTGCTTTCTTATGGTTACTGAAGTCACACAGGGAACTACACTTTTATCACTGTTAAAGATTTGAAGTACTTTATGCCAAAACATATGATTTCTTCATATCATTTTTCTTTCCTTGGATGAATGTTGTGGGAGGATCCAAATCATATATGGATATAGTTTTAATATCTTTGGGTGGAATTGTTCAGTCATGAGCATAGATTGGAGGCAACTGAATATCTCCAATTGCATATCTAGGGAAGATCCCGTTTAAATATTCTTAAGCCTTGCATAACTTACATTTGAAGAGTGAATTATTTAGATGCGGGTTATTTTGCAGGTACACAGATTGTATTATGTAGTAATGAACAATGATACCGTAAAATGCAATACACATTCTTCAATTTATAATATTGCTGCATGTTTTTGTTTATTGATATCTAGTTACACCAGGAATTTCCTATCAGAGCATATAATTATCCAACTAAGCCATACTCTGTTCTTTTTACGCTCATTTTTTTGTATTCTTCTTAATAGGTTTCAGATATCAACCTTGGCAACAAAGCTTGGTGTCAGGAATATTGGCCTTCTTGGTTCTGGGCTTTTGCTGGCAAATTATCTGGGTGCTATTCTTGCTGCTATTTACATGCCTCAGGTAAAAAAAGGTGTTATGCTAGATAAGCTTATGGTATTAATCCTGAATACATTATAAAGATGTTTCCTACCTTCCACTAATATGCTTGTCTATCTATTTTATATCTCCTTTCTACACTGCTTTGCATGTGTGTTTGTTTATACTTGACTATTGGACTTACTATGCCCAAAAGTGCTATTACTTTACATTTTTCTTCTTTTCATAATTCTTTCTCTTTTAACGTCATTATGTTGCTTGCAGGCTTTCAGACGCAGTTTAATGATACCTATTCATGCAATCTTAGCACTTGCTTTGATTTTCCAGGTGATGTGACGTAGATCACCCGTTATTAGTCTCCAATGAAATACTATATGATCATTTCCTTTGATCTCTGATTAACATTTAACAATGAAAGTGATGAAGTGGTGCAACCATGGGAATCAGGATATGATGATATTTAAAAAAAAAGGGAGCAATAACAATTTTGAGTTTCGAACTATTTAGGTGTTTGTTGCTCTGGAGCTAAAACAAAAAGTGCATATGCATACATGATAATGACTTCTTTCTTTGAAATACCAAAAGCTGGTGTGGTGTCACATGCCAAAAGAGAGCAGAATTTTGATCACATTTGAAACAATAATATAAACTCAAAGAAAAAACATATATAAGCTTTGAAAGGTTATTTTTACTTCTTGAAAAATTGTACTATTAGTGACTAATGAAAACCTTTCAAGATATAGGTTTCCCCATTTTCTTTCTCATTTTTTACTATCGAAATGATGTTCTTCAAAATTGGGAGTGTAAAGAAGGTTGTTTGGAGGGAGGTGGCGGCGAAAGCTCGTTGCACCTTATCTTCACACCTGGAGATCAAGAACATGATGCTGAATTGGAAGAGCCAGTGGTCTACTAGGGGCGACCGCAAAGTGTGGTGGCTGATTTTGCATGCCACCCTTTGGATGATTTGGGGAGAAAGGAACTGGCCTATTTTTTTCTAGGGCTTCTCGGGCTGCGGAGTCTCTTGTTGGGGGGATTTGTGGTATAGCTAGGGAATGGGTGTCAATCTTATGTAATCTGGATCAGGCCAATTTCTTTCTTTTTGCCTTGATGGGGAGTTGTCTTTTTTGTACATTCTATGATGGGTGAGGATGTATAGGCGGGTTGTACATTCCCCTTTTTCATTTAATATATCAGTGGTACTATCCACTTTTCAAAAAAGAAAAGGAAAAAAAGAAAGAAGGGTTGTTTCAATACTTTCCTTGCATACTACTATTAGCAAAAACATGAAACTTTCACCTGATTATTTTCATGCACCTTCAAAATGGCAGTTTCTTTATTCATGTCATCTGCGGTTGGGTTTATGCCCTGTGGACTTGGCTAACTTTAGCCTGACATTAGTCCTATTCGTATACTACACTTTACAATTGTGTGGTAACGGTAGGTGTTGATCTGGTACAGCTGGAAGCCTCTTATTGGTTTTCTGTGGTGATGTGGTTTAACATAGATGTATTCTTTTGGAGAATGGCATTATATGCTGTTTTGTGTTGTCTACAAACTAGTTGCTTTTTTGACCATAAAGTCCTATGAAATCAGTAGGTTACTAATTTTCATTCTAGTAGTAAGGTTGAAGAAGAGTTTAAACCCTCCCAGAAGCATAGAATTTATGGGTAGCCCTTGATGGACTGTAAAGTCAACATGTGTGGGCTAGAAATTTGGCAGAAAGATCAGCCTTGTGTCTGCGGAATGGTTTCTTTTCACAAATTGAAGGTCAATGCCACACAACGCGAGTGGGTTCACATCCTTCAGGTCCTTGAGAGAATCAATACCCATAACTGTAGCTGTGTTCTGAGCATTATAAGGGAAACTACTATGCTGGATAAGCCTTCAGTCATCTGTTACAGGTGCTACATGCAAATCTTCATCATTCAGGCAAATTGTATCCCCTGCTCTTTATCATTGTTGGACAGGTACTCAGTGCAATGTGGAAGAGTGCAGGCCTACAAAGATTCATTTCAGGGTTTTTGTGGGTAGAAGGCAGGAAGAGGTGAGACATCTACAATATGTAGATGACAGTCTTCTCTACTTCAGCTGTGGAGAACAACCTTACCAACCTCATCATTCTCCTAAGATTGTTAGAGGCTGTTACAGGCCTGAAAATCAACTTCTTGAAGAGTGTGTTAGTGGTGAAACTCCACATCAATGAGGCTAAGAAATATCAGATTGCAACATCCTAGAAGTCAAACAGGGAGCATTCCCCATTCAATATCTGGTTTGCCGACTCTGCCCTCTTACTGTTGGAAGCTTGAGTAGCTGACTGGAGTGGTATTGTATGCAAATCTCAGGGCCATATTGCTGCACAGAAAGGCAAGCTACTTTCAGCTGGAAGATGGATCCTGTTGTGGTTAGTCCCATATTGGAAATCCATGGGAGTTTTACTTCTATATATGTAGAGGATTCCCTCAACTCAATGCCTAGGTTTTGGGTTAGAGTTCGAGTCTTTAACATGGTATCAGAACAGGTTTACCTTTTGGATCGTCTCTTTATATGTAAACACTTGTCTCTACCCATGTTGCACCCCAAAACAGTTGGTTCGGCACGAGGGTGGATGTTGTGGTTTAGTCCCATATTTGAATCCATGGGAGTTTCACCTCTGCATATGTAGAGGATTCCGTCAACTCGATGCCTAAGTTTTGAGTTAGAGTTCAGGCCTTTAACAGATCCTATCCAAGGTCATCTTGTTAAGCTTAGCTGTATACAATTTGTCTATTCTCGAGCTCCATATAATTGTATGCCACAGATTGGAGTTACTGACAGCCTCATTCTTCTGTAAGGATAAAGGACTGTAAGAAGAAGGTGTTCATCAAGTCCCAGTGCTTGCAGATTTGTATGCAGGTTAATGGAAGAAGGCGGAGCTGTTTGACTTCATTGAAACTATTGGTTAGGCTCTGCCCATGAAATGGCTGCAGAGAGCAGAGATGGAGAACCTGGCACTTTGGAATAATTTAGTCACTCGGATGTATGTTAAGGAAGGGGAAGGTCACTTCTTGAAAGGAGCCCAACGGTTTCAGCTCTCTAGTATCTGGAGGAATATCATGTACAGTATAAATTTCTAGAGGAGCTTGTCTGAAATTCAAGTAGGGGATTGGGTGAAGATGAAATTTTGGGAAGAAGCATGGCTTAACAACAGGCCACTGAGAGAAGCATTCCCCAATCTTTACTGCGTTGCTTGTCTGACTGGGGTTACTATTAGTGAATTTTGGTCACGTTCAGCAGCAACCAGGATGGTAAATACAATTTTGGAGGAACTTAAATAAAGTAGAACTACGAGTTCCTGAAGTTCTTTCAGATGCTAGAAGATGAGGTCATAATACAAGGGAAGAGAGATACCAGAAGAGGGAATGGGAGAACATGGGAAACATGGACCATCTGTTTCTCAATTTTAGAATTATAGGAGCAACCTGGATTCAATTCTTCAAGACTGTTGGTGGGGAATCATGCCTTTCCAAAAAGCATACATGAGTTAATGGGAAATGGCATGGGTGTAAGTCAATGGAAGCCAATGGAGGCATTTGTATTATGTGGTTACCTGCTAAGATATAGTCTTTGGTGAGAAAGGAAAGCAGATTTTTTGGAGAAGAATTCAAACATACTTCCACCATCATTACTGGTCGTATCCACCTGTTACATGACTGGATTACCCTGTATGGTATCAGAATTCTCCACACTAGTTGTATAAGATTTATTTATTTATTTTTAGGGGGGGGGGTGGATGGGGTGGTGGTGTAAAAAGTTATTTCTGTAAAGGGGGTTATGTAACTTCGTAGGGTGGGCTATGTGGGTTTCAGTCTATCGTTTTGGTAGAAAACCCCCTTCCCTTGATCATTTTTGACATGTACTTGGGTTTTCTTTTTTCTGTTCTTAATGAAATGCGACCTTTTTTCACCTTATATATATGTATATAAATACATACTGTATGGTTTATGAATAACATTTATCAATTGCTTTGTTGCTTCACTTGGTACCTAAAATCTAAACTTCTGTACATTTATTGGATGTGGATGAAGTTTTGGTTTAGTGCTGTTAAATTTTCATTTTGAAATAGCTTCCGGTCATTTATAACTTTGAAAAACTTGATCTCTTGAAAATTAAATTATATTGGTTTTAATATCATCATGGAAGAATTACTCATTTAATGTTATCTAATTGCAGGCATGGCTTTTGGAGAAAGCAAATTACACAAAGGTAGAACAATTTAGTAGCCATGAAATTGTTTAAATAGTTTAGCTATTTATATTGTGTAGACTTTAGTTGCTCTAATTGAGTATTTTGCTCTTGTGCTAGACATCGATTATTTATTTTTCACACCAGTTGTCTTTTGTGGGTGCAAAAGAGGTGTGGCAAAGAAGTGTAGCACCCTAGCAATCCTCAAAGAATGTTTCTTTTTTTGAAGTATTTATATAATAAAAACATACAAGGGTATCTTTAAAATACTTCACTTATGACCCAAACCTATCAATCAGGATTTGGCTGATTCACTGGAGAATTGCCTGAACACAACCAAACCTGAGTACAAATTGTACTCAAGGAGTGGCCTAGTGGTCAGCCCTCCATGTACACCAGGATTGCGAGGTCTTAGGTTCAAATCCCATGGGGCGCAGGTGTATAAGAATTTCTCAAGGATAAATTAATAGGCTAGTTTTCCAGCCACAGAAAAAGCTCACCTGATTTCAATTGGATCTAGGCTGGTTCAACTTTTAGTCAGAGAGATCCAAATTTGTTGTTTCTGTTTTTTTTTTGTTAAGTTCATTGTAGAATCATGCAAAGCGAACCAGTCATGGAAAATAAGAATGGTTCATAACATGTTTGTATGTTGGGGGCCATCATTCACAATGTTCTGCAGGATCTTCTTTTCCCTCTCATATACCTATGAAAAAATAAAATAAAATTACAACATAAACATCATCATAGTCTGGGCCATCTCAGGCTTAAGCCTTACATTATCATCATCATGGGCCGCTGTGGTGCATCCTCTAATGAGTCATGTCCTGATGTAAGCCCAAGTCCTACAGGCTACAGTTGCTTATCACCTTACTTTTTTTTATTTTTTATTTTTTGTGGGGGTTTGGGGGGGGGCAGCAATGGGCATATTTGAACTGAAATCTTATCACCTTCATCATAATGTCATGAACTTGTCAATTTCGTCATCTGCCTGCATGTAATAGGCCATCAAATATGGTTGCGGAGAGGCATCAAATAATTAACCTGTTTTGCACCTTCTCAAGAAAAGAGTTTTGAATGATTCCATTATCTTTATTATGCTTTTTTCTGAAAGGAACAAGGCCACGTAAGAGAGAAAACTGAAAAGAGAACTGGTGGCTCTTCTCCTTGGCCAATCCAGTCTTTATTTATGTAAATCTGAATAGAACAATTACTTAAAGACCCCTACTAAAAGAAAAAAATAAGCAAAAATTAGAACAATTACATAAAGACCACTTTAAAAAAAGAAGAAGAAGAAAAAGACATAAAGGACTAAAGAACTAATTAAAACACCCTAAAAACTGAATTACAATTCTGCCCTCATGTTCCACACGATGTTTTACTTGACTAGGGAATATACAAATTGATTCTCTGTCATTGACTTCATGAAGACATCTGCAACTTGATATTGTACTTGACTTAAGGCAAACAAAAAAGAACAAAAAACAAGCATCAACTTTTAGAAGCATATTCCTCTCTTTACTTTCAGTAGGCTACTAAAATGATGAACAAAATGAATTAGCCTGTATGATGATGGCCAATTTTCTGATGTGTAACTATCTTCTATAAACATAGTTGTTGAGTCCTTGTTACCGATAGAGAACTCCAAAACCAACCGTACCATCAGTTGATTTCTGTGTGTTGCTGATTGCTCATCTTTCATCATCTTGGCAAAAATATTCAATCAAACACAATTTCATTTGGTCAAGCAACTTGGAGATCTCATTCTGTAGAACTGTGCTCTGCCCCCTGTCCAAAGCATCATATCCCTAGTCTTGTCCTAATATTTTCTATATTAAGGTTGTAGTTGTGGAAAACCGTTAACTTTCTGTTGTCTTTATATTACCTGTCGTAGAGAAATATAGCCAGCCTCTTTGGGTAATGTTTCTATCCATCTACACTAAGAGGAAGTGGCCAGCTGACGGCTGAACTTCTTCACCCTCTATTTATGGTTTGAAGTACTTTAAGAATGAACTTTACTGTGCCTAATATATCTTGCAGGTTTTTACTTGTCAAACTTGATCAGTTAATCAGAACATCATTTCACTTACATTGGATGAGAGCCAGATTTAATTTTACTGCTGATGCTAATAATAAACTATCTATCATCTCTTAAATATGGTTTGAGAGACTGGGGGACGGGCAAGGGTAGGAGGCTGTGAAGAAGAAGAGAGACACATGTCACACACTGCAGTGAGATGGCTGATGAAGAGATGAAGGTTGCAGGCAACAAAAGGACAGTCTTGTCATGGGAGCACAATGTCAATCTAAATATTACTAAGGAGGTTGTGGGAGACTCTCCTCTTGTTTCTCAGGACCATTGATGAGAGGTGCAAAGTCAGACGAGCAGTAGGGACTTGAAGTCGATGGTGGGCAGGAGATTAGACAGTATTGAAGGTGTCAGCTTCTTGGTCAGATGTAAGAGCAAGGCAACAGACAAAAGACTCTGAGAACCAAGTGGTTAGTCCTATTGGGGCAGATAGTTTGAGGTTGATCATTAGCCCAGAGTAGAAGGATGCTTTAGAAAACAAAGCTTCTCTCAGTTGATGTTTGTGGTTCAAAAACCTTTCTAGCAAGTTAAGCAGACCTTTATGCCGTGGACATGGGTTACTTTTCAACCCTCTGTGACAAAGGATAATGCCCATCAGCAGCTAGGTCAGAGGCTTCAAAAGCCCCTTCTTGTCGGCAGTAGTTAACAACATCCTCAAGGGAGCCAAGAACAATGAGGACTGAGAAAATAGTGATGCTTCTAGCTCCAATGATAGAGATCATTGCCATGTTGCTGGTGTGTAAGTGGGCGTTGGCAACAATTAGGATTTCAGCAATGGCAAAAGAAATGATGAAAGGATTGATCAGTGGATCTGCATCCTGGGACATCATTAAGTCATAAATGAAAGCATAGAATGGGCGCACTTGGTGTGTTTAACAAAGGTGCCCAAGGCAACAACAGAGTGCCAGTGGATCAATGAAGGTTGTAGACTCTTGCAGCAGGCAGGTCCTTGTTTGAGGTGTCTCCTGTGGATTTTTGGACCTCCAGAGAGGTTGGGAAGGATGAGGTCCCTCCTTCAGGACAGCGATCGCCTACAAAGCAGTAGCTAGCTGGACAGTATCATGGAGGTCTGTGCTCCAATTGTATTGTTGATTGGTTTCAGGGACGTGGACCATTCCATCAGTGGCAAAGAAGGATGAGTTCTTTGCTCACTTCATTTCTGCAGGGGGGAGGGGTGTGGACTTATTTCTGAAGTGGCTGTGGAGTTGAAGGATGACCGTAAGGTTATGGTACTTCATCCCTGACAGACTGGGGCTTCTGGTTTTTGTAATCAGACTTCCAATTTGGGTTTCAGAAGGCGAAGTCCCTTGGTCAAGAACAATTGCTCCATTTGACAGGGACCTATAGGTTTGGAAGGAGCCTCACCTTTGTCGAGAATAACTCAGTGTGCGAGGGGCTCGCAGTTAGCAGTTAGCACCCACTCCGTACATCCTTAAATAACTTCCACCTTGGTATGCTTTGTGGCATGCAATTGTTGAGAAGGGGGACCTCAAATTTACGACCCTCTAATATTGATTCTGGAACAAGAACATAAATTGGGAAGGCTAAAAAATGTAGATTTGAAACGAGATTGAGGTGAACGTTAAGTCGGGTGGAACTCTACTCCATAATTGTGCAAGTTTGGTTCTGATTAATAGCCTTGCCTTCTGTTACTTAGAGATTAAGTGTTCATTATGCTTCATAGAAGATCGAACAACATGGTGGGAAATACTTTATAGTACTGTATGCACTTACTGGTGACGCTTTATTTGTTGAAATGTCTCACTATTTCTATGCCCTTATTAGTGTTTTAGCAACAAGAGATGCTGAAGATTGTAAATCAATTTGAATAAAGAAGGCAAATTTCTAGAAATAACCCGCTTGTATAAGTAGCTGTAGAATTGCTACTGTTGGATACATATTGATCGATGTGTAGCCTCAGTGAATAAAGATATTAAAAGTGACTCAATATCTTGACTTATTAGTGCAAAAATAAGCTTGTTGCATGTATAAAAATCAAATTAACCTTATTAAGTAAAATAGGTACAAAAATACCCCCTATTAGCGCGTGTTGTCTTCTGTTTTTTTTTGTTCTTTATTAATGTTAATCGCCAAGATCTTGTTGCACTTGTATTCATGTAAAATGGTTATTTTAATATGTATATAATGAGTGTCATTTATACAATAAAAAATTATGCGTGTTAGAAGGTTATTTTGGCAATTTTCCCAATAGACAAACTAAGGTTTTGGAGCAAATAGCTACTTTCTTTTGTTGCTTCGGAAGATGGGTAAGTTAAACAGTCTGAGCTCATAGCTCCCTAGAAATTTTGTTCATAAAGCATCTTATTTCTTATTTTTCACTTTTAGCAATAGAACAATTACATCTGTTCATTGCATGATGGGTGTAACACCTGGATGCAGTGTTTCTTTCAAGTAAATGTGGGATTTTCCTACAACAAATTATCTGTGCAATGGTGATGTTAAGCTACAATAGATAGTTGTCTTGTGGATAATATTGTAGCCGAATTTGACATCGACATTGACCTCTTCTGTTTGCAGGAAGCAATCTCGACCTTTTATCGATTTATCTGGAATCTATTCTACGCAGAGTACGTTGTATTCCCATTTATATAGTCAACATCTCAAATTCTTGTAATTATTTTTTCTCCTTCTTATCCTTTTCCTTTTCCGATTTTGTAGCAAAAATATCATAGCCAGTGTTTGCCCCCGTCTTGTTTTTTTTTTTTTGGACCGTAAAGGAGTGTGAAGCTCCATTCAATGTTTGCCCACGTCTTCTAGTATTGAATGTCACCCGTTCTTCATCTGGTGAAGCAACTTCAAACTTTTCTTTCCATTGATTACCAGATTTTCAATCTGGCGACGTATGTGGAAGCCCGAGAGGCGAGAGTTGGGTTCTGGTTAAATTATTTTTCTAGGGTTTTTTAGTTATTAGTGCTTGTAATCATTTGCACTTAGGATCTATTTGGTTGGTTATAACATATAGTCAATGAAAAAAAGTTTTCTAGGAAAATAAAAAATATAATTATTCATATCAATGTAAATGATTTTTTAAAAATATTTTTTAATAAAATGTTTTTCAAAAATAAAATTTTTAAATTTTTTATTTTAAAAATACGTTCTAGGTGTTGACGCGTTGGCTGTCGGCGATTAGTTGTTGGCTACTATCGTCGGTTGTAGGGCTTTGAATGTTGATTGTCAGAGCGTTGGGGCACCGTGAGTTGGTCATCGATCGCCGAACGTCTGTCGTTAGGTGTCAGTCGTTGAGTGTTTTAAGTGTCGGTTGTTGGTCGTTGTCATCGGTGAACGGTCATTTGTAGGTGAGTGAAGAGGAGCTGCCGCTGGCGATCGAAATGTCCACCGGGGCAGCTTCATGGCTGGCTGACTGCAACAGGGACTATAACTGGCATCTCCGAAGATTCTCCACTCCACCATGCATGGAGGTCCCCGGTGACTACAAACCTCCCTGGCTGAAGAGGAGCCCAGCGTTCTGTTCTTTTCATCGCCGGCATCAAGAACCGCGGTTGTCCATCATTGATTCTACGCCAAGATAGCTTCTCAGTGATCTTATTTTCTAAATGTGAATTAACTTCATCCTGTTGCTCGCCTCCTCCTGGAAAGCTACAACTACCTTCTTGTTCTTGCGATGAAAATCACCCTCAAGATGACCAAGTTTATGCATGGCAGAAAGTACAGATATAAGGCACCTTGTGATAATTAATTTTCTGCCAGTAACCATCTTTTCAAACATCCAATCCATAGGCGTTCAGCCCAGGGCTTCTTGATGTCCAGTTCCACACACACTACGGCTTCCTGAGTCAGCTGTGTCAATTGATATTAATCACTGGGATACTAACCAAAAATAATAAAAAAAAGTCTTTTCACCATGATTGAAGACCATAAACTCCTCCTAAGAGAGTGCAATGATGTTTCAGTTTCTTCAAGTCTCCTTTCCCATGACAAACAAAAGAAAAAAGGTTTTCTATATAAACATTGTAAAAACATCACTCTTGCGAATGTATCTCTACATTATAGTATATTATAAATTAATATTTGTTCCGTTACATATGCTATTTGTCCACTACAAAAAAATAGTGGCTACAAATTGAAGCCGTCTACAAAAATAAGTATATGTAGATGACTTACAAAAATCATCTACATATGTATCATATGTAGATGGCTTACTAAACCGTCAACGTATCCCACATATGTAGACGACTATATAAAGCCGTCTTTATATGTTTTATAGATGGATTCCTAAAATCGTCTATGTGTCCCACATATTTAGACGACTAAATAAAGCTGACTATGTTTACTCAATATGTAGACGGTTGTTTATAGCCATCTACAAATATGTGGGATACATAGACGACTAACAAAATTGTCTACGTAACATATGTAGACAGCTTCTTATAGCCATCTACATATGTTGGATACATAGACGGTTTTAGTAAGTCATCTACATATGTTTGATACGTATATGACTATGTAAAACCGTCTACATATGTATAATATATTCACATAAATTTATTATTTTAAGGGTGTCAACTTTTTTCGTAATAATTTTTTATAAATTTAAATTAAATACTATTTTTAATAATATTTAAACTTTTAAATATTGAAATTTAAATTTTAGAATTATTAATAAAAGTAATTGTTTAATATATATATAGCATAATAAAAAATAATTATTTTTTTCTAAAACTTGCACATTTGTTATTACAATAGAAATTATCTTTGTTCGCAGATCTGTTGCTAATCTACAACAAAAAAAATCTTTTTTCTTTCAAATTGGAACACCCAAATTAGTTGTGATCTTCTTTGCACACAAACACTAATTCAATTAAATTTAACATTTATTATATCCAAAGAGTGGCTTAGTAATTAGTCTTTCATATATATTAGATTATAAGATTAATAACTCAAATCTCATTGAATATGATTATAACAAATTTCTAAAGAACAATATAATATGATAGATTTCAACTATAAAAAAATTCGACATTTACTTGGATTTGAGTTATTGTTAACAAGTTAATAAATACTTTTTCAGCACAACTGATCAAATGAACCTTGATTAGTCATATTGGTTGGAGTATAGAAGGAAAAAATAGATAAAAGAAGATATAGAAAGTTGTAAAAGAAAGATCCTGCAGCAAACATTCTTGAAAAGAATTAGAATTTAGATGTATCAAAATTTTGTCTGATAAGACTTGACCTCATCGAGTTCTATATTCAAATTTCCTTATATCGTTTTCAAATAATACGATGCAAAAGAGTGTGAAAAACTTAGTGATAAAAGAGATAGCACCTTAAATTGTGATTTGGAATAGAAAATATGAGTAACACTAGCAAAACAAATTTAAATCTATTTTGATCTAAGAGGTGAAATTTGTATGATCTTAATTAATCATGTTAAATTAACTTAACTATCAAAGAGAATAGATATTAAATTACTTTGAAATACATATCATGTTTAACTTTAAAGAATAGTATTACCTATATATATTAGTTTGATCACATTTTACTAACATATTTGAATATATAGTTGAGATTAATATTATCGATATTTATTCTTAAGTTTTTGTTTGCATTGCTCTGGTTGAGATTAACGAGAATAATTTGGGAATCTCCTCTCCTAAATACCTTGGATAACCCAAATTATCTTATACTGTAAGATGTGCATATGCCTAGAGATATAAAAATGTGATGGAATAATGTTAATATTGATTTTCATAATTATATCTTGAATTGGATGTTTGATAAAATTAAGAGATAGATCTCCACCCATTCATTTCTATATCTCTCTCTAATATCTATATATGTATATCTATATCTATGCATATATATATAATATATATAATATCTGTAATCTATATACCTATCTCTATATGTGTATTTATAATCTATTATATGTATTTTATTTTGATTTATCTTTCCTTATTTATTGATTGATAATAAAAATACTTAATAGATTTTTAAATTTTATTTATCAATCAATATTCTAAATATTATTTTTTTACATTTATATTGTAACGTCCCAACACGGAATATCAGAGTGAAATTACAGTTATAAATAGTACAGAGCGATAAATAGACATCAAACCATTGCACAATTGGAATAAAACCAAATGTAATCCAACTTCATTAATAATTCATCAACCAACTATTACAATCGCTAATCAGAGCCAAAACTAGGGTCCAGAGTACTTTATTCAAATCTAAACTATTACATATTGACTAACTGACGACTAACTAACTAACTACTAAGCAGCAGTTGTCGAACTGGTTACTCCTGAGCATCATCCTCATTCCCTTCCTCATGAGTGTGATATTCCCCATTAGACTCACCTAAAACACACGAAATAATAACATAGGATGAGCGATAAAATGCCTAGTAGGACTTAATATCTCGTATGAACAAGCATGCTTTAAATGATTAATATCTTAAAAGGCAGAATAACTAGAGAGCATAGTCATGTAGAGCAAAGTAACGATAGCAAGAGAACGACAGCACTTGTACATGGAAAATAGCACATCAAGTACGGTAATAGATTGGCCATGTAACGATATAGCACGTAAAGTTGCACATTGGTGCACTAGTAAAGATAGCACTTGTATAGATAACACTTGTATAGATTACACTGAATGATTGTCATAGATTGAATCTTGATAGTATAATGGCACTGGATGTATGCCAACATCCTGATCGTTGTAACTCCCATGGGCAAATGGCACTTTTCGGGCGCTCCTCCCAGAACCAGATCGGGCCCTATTGCACTGGCATAATCATGTTTCTTATCTTAGACAACCATATGGATGGCCAAATAAAGTACTAAGAGTAAATGAGAGTAATAGACGAATAGACGAGAGTGTAGAGAGAAAGTGAACAGATGAGAGTACAAGGATAGTAGATAAGAATATGGACATATTCGTAAAACAACTTAAACAACGATGGTAATAGTTGCACAACACACAGTCTTGTGCCGGCAGTCTGGTAGAGGTCACAACCGCCCACTAACTGTGCCATAAACACAGGTTAGATGGTCCTGCGTGATCCCAAGGTAAGAAGAAAACACACTAAGGCCATTGGTTCATGCTGATCCCTAAGGGTGTAACGGGTTTTAAGGGTACAACCAGCTCGTCGGCAATGGACGTGCACCAAAGCCAAGAAGACTTACAGAGGTCTTGACAAGGAGTCTCTGGTCCGGTCAGGAGTATTCCAACAGAGAGGTGGTCCATGCCAAGAAAAGTGTGTAACAAAACGTTATTCGTCTTGCCTTAAGTGCTCGAAGACAGAGGGATGCGATAACGGTGTACAAATCACGCGAATAAAACGAAGACAAATGTCATTTAAAATAATAGGTAATTTAAGTGAATTATTTACACTTAATTATCAAATAGATTATTGAGTAATTTAATAAGGTCTAATGGCAAACATTTATGTTTAGTATGTGCAAGTATTAAGAAATCATGAGAACATGAAAGATTGCGCACATGGCTTTTAATTTAATTGAGTTTATGTAATTATTACAAAATATTAATGTTCAGATCAAGACTATGCATAACAGTGTTTAATTAAGTTTAAACAAGGGTCAAATGGTGTAAATAGTAGGGGTATAAGAACAAATTTAGGTTCTGGCTGCAATATTGAAATCGCGACGGGGGTACCTATCACTTTTCAGAATGCGACACTGCGGCCGATCGCGACAGCTGAACCGGGCCGGGCGGGTGTGAACCGATGGAAATCGTGACGGGTCAGCCCGTCGCGTTCAAGACGCGACGGGGTCCTCCCTGTTGCGACCCCTTTTGAGATCGCAACGGGTCGGGCTGTTGCGATTTCAGAAGGCGGCCCGAGCCCAGAAAGGGGAATTCGACCCTTTTTGGGTTGGGTTCCTTCCTTCCATGCATGATATAGGTCTCTTTAAAAATCAATAATAAATCGCACACAAGTCCAAAAATCATGAACCCACTTTTAAACGAAACTAGTCATGAAGGAGTATCTACAAGCAAGATTAATTAGAAAATAGACTACTCATGAGCATGCTTTAATTAGGTTACTTTTCGGTGACCTAAACATGCACAGTCATAGAAAATGAATTAATTAGCAACGGATACATGATGAAAATTGGCGGAAATAGGGGTGTTTGAAGCCTAACAACATGTAGTATTTATGAGAATATTTGCACGGTGTGGGATCAAGTACATGCATGGATTGAAAGCAAACATGAAGGTTCAGGTATATGATGATGACAGAGATTTGAACATTTAATTCGCTCTCATGGAGCAACAAAAATTGGGGAAATCATGGCACTTTTAAAGATAGATGTAAGGGCTACCTATGGCCGAAGTTATGTGATTTGTGTTGCCCAGATAGTAAGCCCAGGGGGGGGGGGGGGTGAATGGATTGCTAAAAATTCATCTTCAAAAAATACCTGTAAATAAAAACACTTGACAACAACCACTATGTTGGACAGTTAGTGCAGAATAAAGAAAGATAAGCAATCACACATAGACACAGGAAATTATCCTGGTTCGGATCTCCTATCCCAAGAAGTCCTACGTCCAGTCCCCAAGCACAACTTGGGATATCACTAACCAAGGGTACTGTCCCCCTTAAGGACTCTTACACATCCAGCAGCAACTGACCTTCTCTTCTAACCTCGAAGAGGTACAAAACAACACCTGATGCAATAGGTCTTCCTTCTTCAATGAAGGAAACAACTATATGATAATTACATAATTGTTATAAATAATTATGTAATTATATTGACAAATAATTGATGATTCCATAAATTTCTATTATCATTTGATTACATGTGCGATAATTGATTAAATCTCTTTGTGTTGTGTTTGTAGGATTAATGGGCCAAGAAATGAAGTTTCAAATGGGCCAATGGATTTAATTGGATCAAGAGGAAATAATGAGAGATTCTAATTTTAAAATCTTCCCTCTCTCTCTTTCTTTTCAATTTTTAAAAACTCCCTCTCATTTTAAAAAACCCCTCTTCTATTTTCCCAAAAATCCCTCCCCTTAATCTCTCCTCTTTCCTCTCTCTTCTCTCATCTATTTTAAAAAGATATCTCCTCATTCCCATCTCTCCTCTCTCTCTCTCTCTCTCTCCCTCTCTCTCTCTCTCTCTCTCTCTCCCCTCTCTCTCTCTCTCTCTCTCATATTCCCTTGGCCGGCATCTCTCTCTCTTCCCCCGCAGCTCTCTCTCCATTTCCTCCGATCTCTTCTTCCCCCTCTCCTGCTCTTTTCCCCTTCTTCTTCTTCCTCTTCTGCTCTCTCCCTCTCTTTCTTCTGTCTCTTCCTCTCTATCTCTCTCGCTGACACAGGACCCACCGACCACCTGCGTTCGAGCCCCCCTCCGCACGAACCAGCACATGCCCCGCAGCAGCCGCCCCGCGCACTTGGCCGCCCGCCCGTGCGCCTGCCTGCCTCGCTGACGTGGCCGCGCGCCTGGCCTCCCGCGCCCGCGCGCCTGCCGCATGCCCGCCCCCGCGCACGCCCGAGCGCGCCTGCCCGCACAGCCCCAGCCGCCCTTGCGCCTGCTTGCCTCGCCTGCCGTGCCCGCCTGTAGTGCCCGCGCACCTGTAGCATGCGCCTGCCATGCTGCTCCCTCTCTCCTCTCTACGTGCATGCATGCACGTAGAGAAGGAGGCGGGCGCCCCCCCTCTCCTCTCGCTCGCCTCTCTTCTCGTCTCTCTCGTCAATCTCTCTCTCTCTGTCTCTCCTGTAATGTTCTCTCTCTCTCTCTCTCATTCTGTCTTTATTTTTAGATGCTCTTGTTTTATATACATGGATTGAACATTTGATGATTATTTAATTAAGTTTAGTGGAACTTGTGATTTCTCCTCCTACTTCCTATTCGATCCTCCTCTTTGCATCTCCATCTTTTATATCTTGCCTCTTTTAATTATTTTGTTGTTAGTGTGTTTACGTAGAGTCTTTTGTTAGGTAATAGTTTATTAGTTATCTTCTTTCCACTCTCTCCCACTCTTTATATGTATCCCTCTCTCAACATTAATTTTAATTTTGACGTAATTAGATTAGATTTATTGGTTGATCAAATTAGTCTTAGAAGTTAGTTTTAAAATTCTCAACATACTTTTCTAATCAAAGAAACTCAAGGTTTTCAAAGTTAATAATATTTTTCCCCATGGATTCGACTCGATCTCATAACTTAACTATTGTTAAAAATATTTTGTGCAAACCGATAATTTTTAAGATTGTTAGCTACGTGTTTAACGACGCTTTCGTGGGCTATCAATTTTTGGCGCTGTTGCCGGGGAATTAGATTGTTGTTTTTGATAATCTTGTGTCTTTTGTATATATTCATGCTAATATTTCTTTTTTTTTGTAGGTGTCAAATACTTGGTGTCTTGAAAAAAAATCCAAAAATTGTAGAAAAAAATCAAAAAAAGGTAAGTTGAGGCGAGTTTCCTCCTCCCTCTCATTCTTTCTATTTTTTTTTAATTTCCAAAAGAATGAGGGATTGCATTGAAGGTAAGTACCCTTAAAACCCTCTTGATTGAGTTTCCTTTTCTTAGTTGCCATGTTTAGATAATTAAACAAAATCAATCACTTGAATCCAATAAAAAGATGTCATGTCAAGATTAGAAACTTTCCATCTTTAGGACATGCATCATTTAGACTTTCATTTTTAGGTATTTTTCTTTTTGAAAAGTTTCCTTTCTTGTCGAAGATTGCGGGAGGCAAGGTGAGAATTTTGCAACCTTCTTTGAAAAACATGATCATGCATTGCCATGCTTGCATAGAACCACTTGCTTGATTTTTGTGGTGTGCACATCATTTCTAAAATATTTTAAGGGTAATATCCCTAACAAGATAAGGTGGGGATTTGATCACCCTTCCTTAGCCCACAAACCACAACTTCCTGCATCTTTTGCATTCCCAAGCTTTAATAAAAATCAGTAAACATTTGCCTTAGGGTTCACACTGAGGTTTAGGTCCACTTGGGCCCACTAATTGGTTTTGAAAACTGGTGTCTAAGGCTAGAGGTTAAAAGGCAAACGCCTAAGCGGGAAAATGGTTCTCTAATTAGGTCCCTACAAAAGTAGGGGGAGCCTCCCACTACCCCACCTCTTACCTGGCCAGTGGATATACCTAATAGTGGACTTAAGTCGGTCTAGGCCACTTTGTGAGAAATCTCACTTTCAAGTCTAAGATCTCTAGGTCAAATAGGGTAATTGTTTGAAACTTGTTTGTCTTTGTAAAAAAAAAAAAAATCTAAAAAATAAAATAAAAAAATTCTCTCTCTTCTCTCAGTTGGTCCTAGTGCATGCATGGTAGGAGATCACAAAAACCTAATTTGCTAGGACCAATCCCAGAAATTGAGAGATTCTTTCATCTAAAGCACAATCTTTCACAAAATCAAATGGCTGAAAATCAAAATAGATTGCCAAATCTAATGGGGATAATCATGATCATCAAGAGCCTCCCAAACAATGAAGGATTACTTCATCCCAAATCAATATCAACCTTCATCTTGTATTCGTCTCCCACAAAATCAAGCCATCCAATATGAGATTAAATCCAGCACTATTCAAATGCTCCCATCCTTTTATGGTAATACCAATGAGGACCCTTACAAACACATAGATGAATTCCTGGAAATTTGTTCCACTGTCAAGATCCAAACTTCACTGATGATGCCCTCACTGACTCTTTTCCCATTCTCTCTTAAGGATAAAGCTAAATATTGGTTGGGCACTGTAGGAAAAATCATTAGAGCTTGGGCCGAAATGCAACAAGAATTCTTAAAGAAATTCTACCCTATAGGCCGAACCAATACCATGCGAAGGGCTATTTTGGATTTTCGCAATCACCAGGCGAATTAATTCATGAGTCATGGGAAAGTTGAAAGAGCTTTTGAGAAAATGCCCCCACCATGGTCTCTCAAATGGCAAATGTCCAAGCATTTTATGAGGGCTGACTGAACAATATAGACAAATGGTGGATGCTTCATGTGGAGGGACATTCATGAGTAGAAGTGAGGATGAGGCTTATGATCTCTTTGAAATGTTGAGTGAAAACTCTATCAATCATGCCTCTTTATCCTCTTATGAGAGATCTGTTAGGCCATCCAAGCGGGCTGGGTTGTATGAAGTGAGAAATCAGGCTGAATTGGAGCCTAAATTCGAGAATAATCTCATGGCCCAAAAGTGGGAGAAAGTGGATACTATGGCCCAAACTGTTGTCTCTCTGGCTCAAAAGATGGACCAAATTTTGTCTAGGACCCATCAGGATTCCTTTGGCCCATCCCCCTCGAGCCCATATGTTGGCCCAGACTCCTATCATCAGGAAGTCTGTAGTTTGTGTGCTAGTCCGGCCCACCACATTAATGAATGTCCAACTGCAGCTCAACTCCCTCCTTTCATCCAAGAACAAGTCCATGAACAGGTTCAAGCAGCCCAAGGATTCTCCAAGCCCAATTTAGACCCATTTTCCAATTCTTACAATCCGGGATGGAGAAATCACCCAAATTTCTTTTGGAAGAATTAACAAATGTCACCTCAAAGATCTAACCCCTCCATTCCTCAAGCACAAAAACAACCATTCCAAAACCAATTCCAAGCCCACTCCAATCTCTATAGTGGCACTTATGCTAGAGGGCCTCAGACCCACTTCTCTCAGGCAGCCCAATATCCTCCTCCTCCACCCAAGCAAGTTCAGCCCACCTTTCAACAACCCCCTCAAAAGAATTTTGAAGAATAATTTAATCAACTCTAACAAATCATCTTGGCCCAACAACAACAATTGCACCAACAACAACAACTTTTGACTACAAACCAACAAACCATGGCCAGGCTAGAAGCCCAAGTGGGCCAGATGGCTGAGACCACCATGAGAAGGGAAGTGGGCCAATTGCCTAGACAACTTGTGGCCAACCCAAGGAACCAACCACCTAGCTTTGCTTCACAACAGGCCTTCTACCTGAACCTGCCCAACAAGCCCAACCAAGAGGCCCACAATTAAAGAATATAAAAGCCATTTCAAGTCTTAGAAGTGGTAAGGTGCTAAGTGACCCACACAAGGGAAAAGAGGTTGTGAATAATTCTACATAAGAAATCCAAGATGATACTAGTGATAGTGAAGAGGAGCACATTCAAATTAAGTTGGGGGGAAAGAACAAAGGGAAAGAGAAGGTCATGAAGATCCAAATTCTTACCAACCAAAAGTGCCATTTCCAAGTGCTCTAGAATCCAAGCCCATTAAGAAGAAGAAGAAGTCGGTCCAAGATGAGGAGTTGTTAGAATTGTTCAAACAAGTCCACATCAACATTCCACTCCTTGATGCTATTAAACATGTTCCGGATTATGCTAAATTTATGAAAGAATTGTGCACTCCACGAAGGGAATCCAAGACTGCAATTTAGAAAATTTGGCTCTCTGAAGATGTTAGTGTAGTCTTGACAAACCACCTCCCTAGGAAGTTGGACCCTGGTGCTCCCCTCATTTCATGTGATATAGGTGGTATAACCTTTGATCGTGCCCTTCTTGATTTAGGGGCAAGTGTCAATCTTCTCCCCACCTTCATTTATGAACAATTCAACATTGGGGAACTTAAGCCCACTTCCATCATTCTGTAGCTGGCCGATCGTTCGGTCAAGACTCCACGGGGATTGATAGAGGATGTAATTGTCAAAGTCAATGATTGTTATTTCCCCGTGGACTTTCTCATCCTTGATATGTCCACCAACCAGGAGTTGAGACACACTCCTATCATTCTTGGTCGTCCCTTCCTCGCCACTGCCAAAGCCAACATCAACTGTGCTACGGGGATGATGGACATTTCATTTGGGGGACAAAAGGTCTCTCTTAATTTGTTCAAAGCCTCTAAATATCTAGACCAAGAAGAAGGATGTCATTCTATTGACATTTTGACTGAGTCCATTGGTAATGATCTGGATGTTTACCAACTTGAGGAGACCAATGCTTTACATGATTCACCACTCCACTCTACTCTTTGGTCTAAAGTTGAACCTTTGCCGGCCTTGCAATCTGAACCTGCTCTTCCATCACTTCAAAGCCCTCTAAATCTTGAGCTTAAACCTCTTCCAGACTCCCTCAAGTATGTATTCCTAGGCCCAAACCAAACTTTGCCTGTTATCATTGCCTCCAACCTAAGCCCTACCCAAGAAGCCCAATTGATAGAAGTCTTAGGGGAACATAGGGGTGCCATAGGTTGGACAGTGGCCGACCTTAAAGAGATCAGTCCATCTATTTGTGTGCACCACATCTACTTAGAAGACAATGCGAAACCAAGCCGGGAAACACAAAGGAGGTTAAATCCCAACATGAAGGAAGTGGTGAAGAAGGAAGTAGTGAAGTGGCTAGATGATGGAATTGCTTATCCAATATCAGATAGCCAGTGGGTCAGCCTACCCAAGAAGTCTGGGTTGACAGTTGTGAAAAATGAACAAGGGAGGAAATACCCACTAGATTGACCACGGATGGAGAGTGTGCATAGACTACAGAAAGCTCAATGCCATGACCAAGAAGATCACTTTCCACTCCCATTCATAGATCAAATTCTTGAGAAACTAGCGGGCCAACAATTCTTCTACTTTTTGGATGGTTATTCTGGGTACAATCAAGTGGCAATTTACCCAGAAGATCAAGAAAAGACTACTTTCACTTGTCCTTATGGCACATTTGCTTTTTGGAGAATGTCATTCGGACTTTGCAATGCACTAGCCACTTTTCAAAGGTGTATGATGGCCCTTCTCAGATATGGTGGGAGAATTCCTTGAGGTATTCATGGATGATTTTTCTATATATGAGGATTCATTTGAAAAATGTCTGAAAAATTTGGAGAAAGTTTTGGCTAGATGTGTGGAAACAAACTTGGTGCTCAGTTGGGAGAAGAGCCACTTTATGGTTCAAGGGGGCATAGTCTTAGGCCACATTGTGTCTAAGCAGGGTATTAAGGTAGATAGGGCCAAAGTTGGCCTCATTGTTGATCTTCCTCCTCCAACCTTTGTGAGATAGATTCGTTCATTTCTTGGCCATGCCGGCTTCTATCGCCGGTTCATTCCAAACTTTTCCAAAATTGCCCGCCCCTTAACTCTTCTCCTAGAGAAGGATGTCCCATTTCACTTTGATGATGCTTGTTTAGAAGCATTCACTACTTTGAAAGAGGCTTTGACCAAAGCTCCCATTCTTCAAACTCCTGATTGGTCATTGCCCTTTGAGATTATGTGTGATGCCTCTGACTATGCCATAGGTGCTGTCTTGGGATAAAGAGTTGATAAACGTCCCGTGGTGATCTATTATGCGAGTCGCACCCTTGCCGATGCTCAATTGCATTACACCACCACAGAAAAAGAACTTCTTGCTGTAGTCTTTGCCCTTGAAAATTTTCGATCTTATCTTTTAGGGGCGAAGGTTATCATCTACTCAGATCACTCTGCTTTGAAATATCTCTTAGCTAAGAAGGACTCCAAACCAAGACTCATCAGATGGATCCTTCTTCTGCAAGAGTTTGATTTGGAGATTCGGGACAAGAAAGGAACTGAAAATGTTGTTGATGATTACCTATCCCGAATTCTCATCCCTAAAAGTGCTCCAATGCATGATTCTTTCCCTGATGAACACCTCCTTGTAATTTCTCATAGGAGAGCCCCTTGGTATGCTCACATTGTCAACTATCTTGCTGTGGGTCAAATTCCTGAAGGATGGTCAAAGAATGAAAGGGATCATTTCTTCTCTAATGTCAAACACTATTTTTGGGATGACCCCGAATTATTTTTCATGGGTCCTGATCAAGTCATTAGGAGGTGTGTCCCCGAGGAAGAACAACAAAGCATCTTAAATTTTTGTCACACTCTACTTGTGGGGACACTTTTCAGGGAGAAAACTATTGCTAAGGTCTTGCAAAGTGGGTTTTACTGGCCCACATTGTTCAAGATGCTTATGAATTTAGCAAGACATGTCTTAGATGCCAAGCTGTAGGCAACAATTCTAGGAGAGACATGATGCCACTCAACCCCATTTTGGTGGTGGAAATTTTTGATGTATGGGGAATAGATTTCATGGGCCCATTACCTTCATCCTTTGGCAATGAGTACATCCTTGTGGCTGTTGATTATGTGTCTAAATGGATTGAGGCCATTGCCGCCCGCACCAATGATCATAAGGTTGTCATGAAATTCGTGTGTAGGAATATCTTCTCCAGATTTAGGTGTCCTCGGGCCATCATAAGTGATGGGGGATCTCACTTCACTCATTCCCAATTTCGAGCTTTGCTTAAAAGATATGGGATAACTCACAAGATTACTACCCCCTACCATCCCCAGACCAGTGGCCAAGTGGAAGTGTCCAATAGGGAGATCAAGAACATTCTCCAAAAGACCGTTAGGCCCGATAGGAAAGATTGGTCAGAAAGATTGGATGATGCTTTGTGGCCTATCGGACTGCATATAAGACTCCCATTGGCATGTCTCCCTACAGTTGATTTTTGGTAAAGCCTATCACCTCCCTGTTGAGTTAGAGCATAGGGCTTATTGGGCCATTAAACAATTCAATCTTGACTTAGCCCAAGCTAGATCACATAGAGCCCTCCAACTGCATGAGCTTGAGAAATTGCGCAATGAAGCCTATGAGAATTCCAACATATATAAAGCCAAGACCAAAATCTTTCATGACAAACACATTTTGAGGAAATCCTTCCATCCTGACCAAAAGGTCTAGCTCTTTAACTCTAGGCTACGCTTATTTCTAGGTAAATTGAAATCTCGATGGGACGGACCGTTCATTGTTGTCAAAGCTTTTGACTATGGTGCTGTTAAAATTCTTGATCCTAAAAATGGTCAAACCTTCACTGTTAATGGTCAACATCTCAAACCTTACTTGGAAAACATGCACATCTCACCTAAAGAATCCATTCCTCTGAATGACCCTCAGTAGATGCATTGGGACTTTATTATGTCTGGCTGAAGACATTAAACTTAACGCTTGTTGGGAGGCAACCCAATATTTTTAGGAGGTTTAACTTATTTATTTCTTCTTTTCTATTGTGTTCTCTAGGTTTTGGAGCCCATTATCCTTGATGAATGAATTCAGCAAAATGCTTCCATTTAAGACATCAGGTTGTATCTCTCCTTTCCTAACTTCTGATGGTTTTTATTGTTTCTGTTTGCCATTGAGGACAATGTCATTCAAGTTGGGGGAGGGAAATTTGTGAAAATATTTTAAATTTTAAAATCCTGCTTAACATCCCGAACATTATGCTTCATGTATCATTTTTCATGCAAGAAAAGAATGCCTCATTTTAGAATGATTTTACTTTGAGTATATACATGTGCTAGTGGTAAGTCAAAGGATGAGTTTTGTGGTTATGTTCTTAGCATTTACCTCAAAATATATTTGAAATTTTGTTGAACCTACACACATGAATTAAATGAGGAATAAGTGTCATTCATGAAGGTGATGCGAGTTTTACCTAATACCCAGGTTGATGGTTGATATTCTACACTCTTATTGAAGACTAATCATGGGGAAAAAGCTCCTGCCTGCAAGTTAAAAAAAAAATTGAAATGAAATGAAGAAGGAAATCCCTAGCCTAGTAACCGGGCTTCGGTACCTCAAGAAGTGTAGAAGTTCGCGTCAAACGGTGAAAATGTATCCAAGTTTACAAAATATTAAAAAAAAAAAGAGAAGAGAAAAAAAAGGCGGAGTGAAAGCTACCTGTAATTCGAGGATTGGATTTAAGAAGTGTAGAGTTGATATCATCTCTAAGTAATAGGTTAAAAACCCATGCACCATCTTAGTAATGCCTATTAATCACAAGCACATTCACGAAGGAAATGATAATTTCAAGTGTATCTTGAGGAACTGTCTAATAACATGAACTGACATGTTTATCTTTGGCACTTACTACTAGAACTGGAAATACTTATGGTTGATCAGTCTCATCTCTGCTTTCTTGACATGAAATATGATGTTTTGAGTTCTTGTTAGCCTCAATTTTTCACTTGTGTGCATTGCTAAGGGACTAGCAATGAGTAAGTTGGGGGATGTGATAATTACATAATTATTATAAATAATTATGTAATTATATTGACAAATAATTGATGATTTCATAAGTTTCTATTATCATTTGATTACATGTGCGATAATTGATTAAATCTCTTTTGTGTTGTGTTTGCAGGATTAATGGACCAAGAAATGAAGTTTCAAATGGGCCAATGGATTTAATTGGATCAAGAGGATATGGTGAGAGATTCTAATTTTAAAATCTTCCCTCTCTCTCTTTCTTTTCAATTTTTAAAAACTCCCTCTCATTTTTAAAAACCCATCTTCTATTTTCCAAAAATCCCTCCCCTTTAATATCTCCTCTTTCCTTTCTTCTCTCCATCTATTTTAAAAAGTATCTCTCTCTTCTTCCCATCTATCTTCTCTCTCTCTCTCTCTCTCGGATTCCCTTGGCCGGCATCTCTCTCTCTCCCCCGCAGCTCTCTCTCCATTTCCTCTGATCTCTTCTTCCCCCTCTCCTACTCTTCTTCCCCTTCTTCTTCTTCCTCTTCTGCTCTCTCCTTCTCTTTCTTCTATCTCTTCCTCTCTCTCTCTCTCTCTCTCTCTCTCTCTTCTCTCTCTCTCTCTCCTCTCTCTCTCTCTCTCTCTCTCTCTCTCTCCTCCTCTCGCTGCACAGGACCCACCGACCACTTGCGTTCGAGCCCCCCTCTGCGCGCGCACCACACCACGCCCCGCCAGCAGCCGCCCCGCGCACTTGGCCGCCCGCCCTTGCGCCTGCCTGCCTCGCCGCCACGCGCCCGCGCACCTGGCCGCCCGCGCCCCGCACGCCTGCCGGGTGCCCGCCCCCCGCGCACGCTCGAGCGCGCCTGCCCGTGCCTACCCGCGTAGCCCCAGCCGCCCTCGCGCCTGCCTGCCTCACCAACCGCGCCGCCTGCAGCGCCCGTGCACCTACATCGTACATCTGCCACGCTGCCTCCCTCTCTCCTCTCTACGTGCATACATGCACGTAGAGAAGGAGGCGAGTCCCCCCCCCCCTCTCTCCTCTCGCTCGCCTCTCTTCTCGTCTCTCTCGCTCTATCTCTCTCTCTCATCTCTCCTGTAACTGTTCTCTCTCTCTCTCATTCTCTCTTTAATTTTTAGATGCTCTTGTTTATTATATACATGCATTGAACATTTTGATTATTTAATTAAGTTTAGTGGAACTTGTTATTCTCCTCCCTCTTCCTATTCGATCCTCCTCTTTGCATCTCCATCTTTTATATCTTGCCTCTTTTAATTTGTTTTGTTGTTAGTGTGTTTACGTAGAGTCTTTTGTTAGGTAATCGTTTATTAGTTATCTTCTTTCCCCTCTCTCCCACTCTTTCTATGTATCCCTCTCTCAACTTTAATTTTAATTGTGACATTGTAATCACGGGGATTGTGCCACCCCCAAAACATGCAAACATGTACTCAATATAGAAGCATGGAAAGAGGATGTGATCGCCACCTAACTTGTTGCCTATTAATGAGAATTAAGCGGGCTAACTAAGCTAGGAAAAGGAAAAGAGAACAAGAGGGCTTACTGAGATCGCGTCACCCTTGTAGGGCTCGTCTATGTTGTCGCGTCGCCCTCGTCCGTCGCGTTCTTTGCAGTGCGAGAGAAGTGATGAAGAACCTTCTTCCTACCCTCCGGCCGGCCAGAGGACAAGAGCTCCTCGTGAATCTTCGCTTGGATGCCTACCAAAACGATGAAAAACAATGAAAGAAACCCTGTTAGAATGAGTTAAGCATAGTATCCATTCAAAAATGAAAGAGAAGGAGAGAGCATGGGGGGAACGAACCTGGGGCGGTTTTTAAACCCCTAGGATCATGGGAAAACGTGGGAAAGGAAGGAAATGCAACCTATCTAGAAAATGGAATAGAAAATGCGTAAGAAAGGAGAGGAAGAGGGAAGAGTGAAAGAGCCCCATGTGGGGCGACTCCCTGCGTGGTATGCGTCGTTGACTCGTGCAAAAGCCTCTAGATGGAGTAGGAATCGCCCTCCTCCCGTTCCCACCTTGTGGATGAGCACAAATGGCATGACTTTAGGTGAATAAGTGAGTAAATGAGAGAGGAGGAAGGGCTGCGGCTAAGTCCAGATCACCGCAAAATTCGACAACCCTTGGGTAAAAATGGGGCTCTCTTCGCTCTCAAGGAGGTGGCCTTGCTTATATAAAGTTAGAGAGAGAAAATCCCATCTTAAGATGATAAATACCTAAATAAGGATAAAGCCATTAAAAGTCGTGGTGAGAGTCCAAAGGGTCTCCAAAGAGTCTCACACCCCAAATCGCGGCCATGGGGGTTGAGAGGTTGCATGGATAGAGATAAGGCTATGGGAGGATAAAGTGGAGGTGGTTGCGGAGGCTGTTGCCACGGCTGTATTGTGACATATTGTGGGGCGCGACCTGATTGAACGTGACGGCAGAAGGCGTCGCGACTGGGAAGCCACGTGCAGGATATGCATGGGTTGTCACGACGGCCAAAGAGGCACGATAAGGTAACGCGGTGCTACGATACGTCGCGTTAATGAAAATCGTTTACCTCTTATTAATGGGCCGATCAAATGAGGAATAATGGACAATGAAGGCTCATGGACTCTTTAAAAGGATAATGGATGGGATTAAATGGAATTGGGTTTCTTAATGGGCTCAAAGCAAGGCTAATGGGGCTCAAGGTGAGTGACCAAATAGGGGCTCACTAAGATGACAAAAATGTGGTTCAACTCATACCATAATGGGTGTCTACAGATTGCCCCTCCTTGGCTTCCACTTTGCAGGGGAGCATAGCGGAAGTGTAGTGGAGGTGTCATGAAGTGACAGCAAAGCGGAAATGACGCGGAGTGGATTGAAAAGTGCGGAGTCAAGGTAAAGAGAGACACCTGATCTAACCAATAAGCAATTGAAATCTTCGTGAAAGCCCCGACTTAGTTGCTCGAGCAGAATGCAAGGAAAAGCACAAGTCTGGGCGAGAAGGAAGAAAGGAAAGGATGATCAACCCCTCGATTGAGAGGTACCCTAGCCGATTGGCCTGTAGTTTCATTTTGGAGGGACATGTACGTGCCAGGCAGGTAACTCATGACTCTGTCCTGAGAGTGGTTCGCAACCAAAAATGGATCAAAAGGAATAAGGATGAAATTTGTATAGAAAATCCAGATAGGGAAATTCTTGACAGACTGGCAAGAACAACTCACTCGGAGGCAGACCTTCCGATTCGGAGTAGAATAGGATTGCTTGTTTTGAATAATGAAGAATGGTTGGGCACTCAATCAAGGGCTCACCATTAGCCAGGGATGAGACGTGAAAGCTCAAAGTCCTATATGATGCATGCTGGGCTTAAAGGGAAAGAAATCATTAAAACAAATGCAAAGAAAAAAATAGAAAATATATCAAGAATAATATTGTTAAATCAGACAAGAATGGGTCAAGAGACTACCTACAATTGCAGTGTAGGCCTGAATCCGTCGTTCCCAGACTTACCTGACTTAACGGCCTATCCAACGATTAACAATGTGCACCTAGATTATCACCATTTTTGGTAAAGGGGAACTCAATTCTAGAGCACATTGAGAACCAGCCGGTCCTTGAAACGATATAATAAGTGAACCATATAGTAATGCAGGGGATAGGGATAGAAATACTTACCTGACTTACCTGTAAGACCATTTTTTTATTTTTTGATTTTTGATTTTTTTAATTAATAAAACAAAGCCACAGCACAAAAATGACACATACATACATACATACCTATAATCAATAATCACAACTATACACCGACCCCCAAAATAACACACAAGATAGAGAGGTGACGCCCCTAGGGACTGTGACATGATCGCGATGCCCCGCCATGTTGCGACTTGAACACGGCGTATCGTGGCGCCGCGACACCGACAAAAATGATAAACTCAGAAAATCTATGTTTATCCTCATCCTAAGGACATCTAGACTCACACTAGGACTCCTAAACCCACCCTACTATGACTCTATCTCCTAGGTACGGGATTAGCTTGGATTAGCCCCCTTAGAACTCTATAAAAAGGGCCGTTTAGAGGAGTTAATCCTGCAGCTCTCTTTCTCTCCCAGATTTTTCTTTGTTTTCTCTCTCCTGGAGCCATAAAGAGATCTTTTTCTGCCTTCCAAGATGATATCAAGCCATATACAGGCCCCAAGGCAGCCCAAGTGTCTCATGCCGAGCTACAACGCCTCTCCTCGTGCGCGGCCATTTGCGCAAGGCCGGAACTTCAAGTATGTTGCACTTTCTTCATGCTCTTCTTCTTCTCTCTTTTCAGCTCTTCTTCTCTTCTTGTTTTTCTGCTCCTACCAATGCTCTTCTTTTCCTCCTGCTACTTTTAGATTCTCCCAGGCATAGAAGGTTCTCAAAAGTCCCATGGCTGGCACCCTGATAGACATGCTCCCTCTGGCTTCTACCCGTCATCTACACGAATAGGGGCTATCGACGGTGCTGGTTCTGGCGAAACAGTACCACAAGATCGTGCATGTGTGGGATTACATCACTGCACTGACAGAACTGTGGCATCCCCAGACACATACATTCATCTTCCCCGGATTTGAGGCTACCGTCCTGCTGGAGGAATTGGAGTTGATGCTGGGTCTCCCTAAGTACAAGAGGGGCGAGGAGCATGCCCTCTCCTACACTGTGGCGCCTATCGACACATGGAGCATTCTCGGCGAGATCACCACCAAGAAAACAGATTTGCACAGCATGACTAGCCAGAACCATGTCCATCTCCTCCCTATTTCCCAGTGGGTCGTTTCTCAGTGCAAGCGTAAGACTGGGAACCACCTCGCCATAGCCAAGGCCGCCGCCATTTGCATCTGCGGCGTTATTCTCTTCCCGGCAGAGGACGGTGCCATCTCTTTCGCCAACCTGAGAATAATCGACTCCGTTTCAGAAGGTATGAGCATTGCACATGCCATCCTTGGTTATCTCTATGCCGGTCTTTCCTCTGCAGCTACTGGAGGCCCCTTCTATGGTTCCGTCGTCGCCCTTGAGCTCTGGATGGAAATGCACATACAATTCCAGGCGATGGACAACCTCTCTACTGAGTGCAAGAGCATGCTGCATCATCCATTAGCTTTTGTAGGTGCACCCCTCTACATGACACCGCAGGCTTGGTGCAGGACGGCACAAGTGAAAGGACTAAAGGGATGGCACGATTACTTCAAGACAATGACAGTAGTAGAGTTTGACATGCGCCCACGCTTCCTCCATAACAGGATGATCCGCCTACCACAGCACACAGGACTGGCTTTACGGCTCATAGGAAATGAGGCATTGGCCCTATATAACCCGGATCGCTGCCACCTTCAATGCGGAGCTGCACGTACAGTGGTTCCTCTGCTCTCACACTACCCACCCATTCAGGAACGGAAGAGGGGTGATGACCAAGATGAGCGAGATGTGAGAAGCGCCATCGTCCACTGGGAGGGATGCGCCACGGGTCTCCTCCAAGCGGAACTAGTGGAGGACGAGGACGTGACCCGAGAGTACCTCGAGGCACTAAAGAGGATTCGTCTAGTCGAACTGGGAGTTTGATAGGAATTAGAATGATGTAGGCACTGTAACAGATGGTAGTTAGGGCAGGAAAAAAAAACATTTGATTGAATGTAGGAAAGATTAGGCATTGTATGGAATGATTTGAATAAATAAAATCAGACTTTTGACCTGTTTGCATAATGCTCTGTTGATGACGCGACGCCCAAGGCCGCTGCCTTAAGGTCGCGACATGGCAGGAGGTCGCGACAGTGTCGCGGTCTACCTAGTCGATGTGACACAAACGCGACGCCCCACTGCGTCGCGTCTTCAACCGGCGATTCAAATGCACAGAAGCCCCTTTCTTCCCCCCTTTGTGCATTCAAACCTTTTCCCCCTTTTCTAGCTCTCTCCGACGATCTTGCTCTTCCACTCGCTCTCTCTTAAGCCTCTCTCTCTCCAATCTCCCCCAAACTCTCAAACTCTCACTTGCTCTTCCGATAATGGAAGGAGGTGGTGATGGCGGTGTGGGCTCCTCCAAGAAAAAGGAAAAGAGGCAAGCGACCAGAAGGAACTTTCGGCGGCAGGAGGAGGCACCTCCAGCGGGGGAGATCTTGCCGGAGGTCGAGATGGAGGAGGTCCCGGCCATTGGCCACGAGGCGGTGAGGGAGGCCCGGGAACAAGCGATGAAGACGGTGAGTGATCGGGTCCCTCCTGTTTGATTTTGAATGTGTGGATGGATGAGAAAGCCCTAGAGGGCCCCATGTAGGGCGTGATGCCCAGAGAAGCGACCCCCGGACAAAGGATGCTCCAGCCGGTCCGCATCTGAGAACGCGACGGGTCGGCCTGTCGCGACACCAAGTGTCACGACCAGTCCACAGGACGCGACCTGGTTTCACTGGCCAAGGCCGTCGTGTCTTGGTTGCGGTCTATAGGAGGGGTGCGACCAGGTCGCGATGCATCGGGGAGTCGCGACATGGTCGCAGCCTACTAGGCCACTGCGATCTGAACCGAGAGTCTGAACTGGGGAGTGTTTAAACTGATTTTGACTTGACTTGTGCTTGCAGGGAGAAATGAGGGATCGGGTCTCCTGGCTCTTAGTCCTAGTGGTGTACTTAGCTCTTCTCGTCTTTCAGAGAGAGAGGTTAGATAGGATGGGGTTCGGTGAGGTACTCAGGATGGATAGGATGAGGGTAGATCCCACGCTCACCTAGGCCCTGCGTAGCAGGTGGGATGTGGAGGCGACTGCCTTCATATTCCCATGGGGTCATATGATCCCCAGCTTAGAGGACGTGAGCCAGATCACGGGGCTGAGGGTTCACGGACGGCCTGTGAGTGGATTCACGTACCCGTGCTATAGAGAGCTAGCCCACAGACTGCTAGGCTTGACTGTAGAGGTGAGGTCTTCCCTCATCCCTAGAGTGAGTCTGCAGGAGAGCCTAGGACTATATGAGACGGGGAAGAAGGTGGGGGAGATGGTGGACGGGCAGCTGAGGAGGCTGACGAGGGGTTTCTAGGAGGTGCTAGCGGAGGAGCCAGAGCAGAGGCCGACCTGGACTTGCGTCGCTTTCTCATCCTGTGTCTGGGCAGACTTTTGTTTGCCACGAGGGGCGACGCAGTCCATTGCCGGTTCTTGCCACTTTTGGAGGACCTGGACCAGGTGGGCGACTTCGCGTGGGGAGCCACCTTCTTAGCTCACCAGTTCGACAACTTGGGTGCCTCCGAGCAGCAGACGTCCACGAGCAGATTCTTTCCCTTTCTCCAGGTACTCTTATTTCCTTTGCCCTCTTACTTACTGCTCTTGTTACGAAATTGAGATCTGACTGCTTTTAAATCCATGCAGGTCTGGGCCTACCTTCACCTTCCCAGCCTGAGGAGAGGAATTCTGGAGCGATCGGGCCTCGTGCCCATAGCTCGACACTGGGAGCCACATCGCGACACACACACTTTGAGCGACCAACTGGCATCCCTCCAGGACGCGATCGACACTTACCCTCAGCTAGACGTAAGTGAACTAACCCCTCTCTTTAAGCTCAATTGATTTGAATTAATTACTTGGTTACTAATCAGATGTGGATTGATGTGCAGGTGGTGTGGCAACCATACCTAGAGGTGGGTGATGAGGGACAGCCCTGGTTGGTGCAGGCCCGCCCCTACTTCGGTAGGTCGGTGTGGGTGCATGCACTCAACCTTGTGCTACCTCTACACTTACAGCTGACCCAGAGGTCACTCGGCCTCCGCCAGAGTGCGGTGGAGTTCCCCAGCAGAGACCAGACTCCTAGGCCTGGTCGGAGCTTCTGGGGACTTCACGACACCACGGACTGGCGTGAGCGTGCCCGAGAGCAGATTGTGGACTGGGAGCACCGCGGCAGGCGAGTGCGATCAGAGGCCGTGTCTGATGACGCGTACTTATAGGCATTTGCCTTAAAGTGCGGGGCAAGGGTTTACAAGGGAGTGAGGCGACATGTAAGCTTCTAAACTCAGTCCTTAAGAATTGTTCTAACTGAATTGAGCTGACATATCTTGATGAATTACAGATTGATGTAGCCGGGGAGATTGTCTCGCTCCGGGTCCTGCTCCACTCGGCGGTGCAAAATCGCGAGGTGGCTCAGAGGGAGGCGGAGCAGCTAGTAAGTTCCTACTCAAACTTTAGTATCTTACTAATTTCCTTAGCTGATTTGAGAAACTAACGTGCGTTGCATGTGCAGCGGAGGGAGTTAGACAGGGTGAGGAGAGCAGCGGAGGCTGGTGCTTCCTCCTCCAGAACAGCGGAGGGCTCCCAGTCAGATCTGGAGGATCGACTGGCAGCCGCAGTGAGGAGAGCCGAGGAGGCGCAGACCGAGTTGGCTGAGAGGGTAAGCAATACATACATTGATTGAAAATTAATTATATTTACAATTGGCACTGACTTGGCTTTTCTTGCAGGAGACTAAGTTGAGGACTGCCACAGACCGAGCGACCCAGCTACAGGGGCAGGTCGATGCTGTGACAGGAGAGAGAGATCAACTGCGCATCCGGGCAGAGGCAGCTGAGTCTCGAGCAACAGAGGTGGCGAGGGAGCTGGCGACGTTGCGGGTGCAGGGGTCGTCGGTGGACCAGGAGGAGCTGGCCCGGCTGCGCGCTGATCTGCACGCACAACAGACATTAGCGCGAGGACTTCAGGAGGTGATGACGACCATATGCCAAGCACGGAGCCGGAGCAGGAGCGGTGCGAGTGGAGCCAGCGGAGCGACCGACGCCTCCGTCAGACATTATTTAGCAGGTTCCTCCAGTCGCCAGAGGAACGAGGAGGAGGAGAGGCGCCTCGGAGTGGAGACGAGCGCCCGGAGCGGCAGGGGTGGTGGTGAGATGCCAACAACACCAGATAGGCATGAGGGATCTGGGGAGAGTGGCGGAGGACAGTGAGAAATTTGTGAGCCACCTCCCCCTTACCTTTGTACATACTGCTTATCTCTTAGTGGATCTTTTATTTTATGTCAATATTTATGGAAATGAATGAATTGCAATTGACACAAGTGTGAGATGAGATCCGAACAAGAGAGAGAAAGAGAATATCCTGAGTACATTGTTGCGTGCGCATTCCAAAAATTCCCTGTCCCTGCACACTTGGGAAAACAGGTTAGATCTGCTCTTTGGCTCAGCCCCTTGTGCTAAGTAAAAATAATTTCATCTTCATAATTGTCAAGGGACTGAGCCTTATTTATATAGGCAGAAAGTAAATTGAAGTAATGCATGCTAAAAGAAAGCGATTTTCTAATTTTTTTTTGGATTTTTAAAAGTTTCTATTTTTTTTTTGGATTTTGAGATTTTCTATTTTTTTAGATTTTTGGGGTTTTCTGATTTTTTTTTTGGATTTTTGGGGTTTTCTGATTTTTTTGGATTTTTGGGTTTTTCTGATTTTTTTTATTTTGGAATTTTTTGATTTTTTTTATTTGGGGTTTTCTGATTTTTTTTTGGATTTTGCAATTTTCTATTTTTTTGGATTTTTGGGGTTTTTTTTTTTATTTTTTTGGATTTGTGGGGTTTTCTGATTTTTTTTTAGATTTTGAAATTTTTTGATTTTTTTTGGATTTTTGGAGTTTTTTGTTTTTTTTTTGGATTTCGGAATTTTCTGATTTGTTTGAATTTTGAGATTTTCTGATAACGACATCCTCTGCATTTGAGTGATTGGCTATGGATCTCATTCCTATCTTATGTTTACCAAAATATCCCCTAAACACAGTGTGCACTCACTTTTGGCTCCCAAAGGCGACTTGCCCCTAGTCACTAACATTCGAACGTAGACCAGGTGCGGGGTTCTCCAGTCATTAGTAGGGATATGAAGACTTAACAGAGATAAGACTTGGACTTGGTGCTTGGGAGACTAGCTTGTAGGACTTGCAAGGGTGTACGTCACAAGGAATCCATCTGTTGTCCAAAGACTTTGTGGTCATTATTTTGTCCGGGGCATGCGTACGACCAGGCTCAAGGACATCCCACGGGAAACTATACCGCCACTCTTTGACATGCCCCTATTTTTAATTTTTCGCTTATTTTTCATTTTTGTCAATTTTCTCTTTTCTTTTCTCTTTTCTTTCTTTTGGACAGATCGTCTCTCTTTGAGACTTCATACACGTGAGTTACACCTCCACTAGTCCACAAGTCAGCGTCCTTTTGCCCCCTAGACCTTGTTCGAGCAAGAAGAGAATTAACCTTCGCACCCCATACCAGGGCTAAGCAGGAACATCACTTGACTAAGGAAAACTAGCCCTGGGTTGCCGTGTGGTGTGTGCGATTGAGCATAAGGGTGATTTGACAACAGATGGAAGGGAGTGAGACACATAGCTACTAACATTCTTTTGCAAAACGATGTTGTTATTGAAAACCTTTTATTAGGGGTAGAATCTTTTAAGATACAGCCCATTCCATGAGTGAGAGAGCTCCTCACCATCGACATTGATAAGCCTATACGCGTTCCCAGGGTACACTTCCTTAACAACGTACGACCCTTCCCAGTTTGCTTGCAATTTTGACCTAGGACCTCCAGGTTTTATGAAAATTCACTTTAAAACCATGTCTCCTTGGAATTTGCGTTCAATCACTTTCTTTTGAAAAGATCTTGAGAGTCTATTTTGATATGAAAGCACATGATCGGCCGCGGCTAGACGCCGTTTGTCTAGGAGTTCCAGCTGTGAAAGCAACACCTCTCGACGTTCATCGGGATTGAGTTCTTTGTCTAGCTGAACTCTTAGCGAAGGAATAAGAATCTCATGTGGACATAGCGCCTCCATCCCATAAGTAAGCAAAATGGGAGTTTGCCCAGTGGGCGTGCAGACGGAGGTACGGTAGGCCCATAAAGCCTCAATCAATTTCTCAGGCCAATCAGCGAACTTATGAGACTCACAAGTTTTCTTTAGAATTTTCAAAAGTGTTTTGTTTGTGGCTTCGGCTTGACCGTTGCCCTGCGGATAGTAAGGAGACAAATGATGCAAGGAAATATTGAATTTCATACATAAGTCTTGAAGCTCTTGTGATATGAACTGGGGTCCATTGTCGTGACGAAGCCGCTTGGTACTCTGAACCGTGAGATGATGTTCTTCATGATGAATCTGCACATAGTCAAGCCTTTGATTTCTGTAAATGCCTCTGCTTCGGCCCACTTGGTGAAGTACTCAGTAGTAGTGAGGATAAAGAATTTTTGTTTTACTTGAGCATTAGGATCACCAAGGGGCCCAATGATATCAAAGGCCCACATGGAGAAAGGCCAAGGGGAAGGTAGTGGATGCAACGAGGAGGATGGAGCATGGATTTTGTCAGCATGGAGCTGGCACTTGACGCACCTACGAACGTAGATAGCGCTGTCTTCTTCTACGGTTGGCCAGTAGTAGCCCTGCCTAAGAATCTTCTTAGCCAACATTTGGCTATTCACATGTCCTCCACATTCACTAGAGTGGGCTCCTTCCAATACTTTCCAGGCTTCTTCGTCCGCCAGGCATCTGAAGAGCATTCCATTTAGAGCGCGTCTGTACAACATTTCACCGACAATGGTATACCTTAACGCCGCTCTACGGATGGCTCTCCTGTCCTCAGCTTCGGCCTCTTTAGGGAAGGTACCATCTCTGCAATACTGCTCAATCTCATGGTACCATGGTCTTTCTTCCTCCATCAATTCTCCTAATTCCACAAGCATTATTTCCTTCGCTTCTCTTCTCCTTGCCTTCAACACAAAAGAAGTCCTGAGGTTAACGAACCAAGGATCCTGAGTGGAGGGTGCCTCTAACCTCTGGACAGTGATTGTCTCAGCACTTCGGCTGAGAGGGAAAGAGAGAGAGGAGGCTAGAGATGCCAGGGCATCGGTCAGGATATTTTGAGAGCGAGGGGTATGGATGTAGATGAGCTTGCGGAATTGCTTTGCTAGGAGCGTGACCAGATCTTGGTAGGGCTTGAGCTTAGGGTCACGAGTACGATAGGTAGAAAGGACCTGCCGAAGAACGAGCTGAGAGACTCCTATGATCTTGAGGTGGCGTGTGCCTAAGAGATAGGCAAGCTTTAGACCAGCTAGGAGAGCCTCATAGTCGGAGACATTATTGGTGGCAGGGAACTGAAGTTGATATGAGAGTGGAACGGTGATCCCTTCTGGGGTGAGCAAAACAGCACCTATGCCCCGTCCCCTAGAATTGAGAGCTCCATCAAAGTGGAGCGATCAGAAGGGATCGCGAGAGATTTCAGGGAAGTCCTCTTGAATTGTGTCACTATGAGGAAGAGGAAGGTGAGCGAGGTACTCAGCAATGACATACCCTTTTATAGCCTTTTGGACTACAAAGGTGATGTCAAATTGAGACAAGAAGCTTTGCCAATGCGCCAATCTGTCGGCGAGGACTGGCTTCTCCAAGAGATACCTAATAGGATCCATTCTAGAAATCAAACTCACCCTATGGGCTAGGAAATAATGCTTAAATTTCTGCACTACCCACACTAGCGCTGCACACGTTTTCTCCATTGTGGTGAGTTTGAGCTCGGAAGGATTGAAGAGCCTAGATAGGTAATAGACTACCCTTTCTTTTCTAGACTCGTCATGTTGCACAAGGACAGCTCCTAGGGAGTCCTCGATTGTAGACAGATATAGGATTAAAGGTTTCCCAGAGATAAGCGCCTGCAGCACGGGCGGATTCATGAGATAACTCTTGAGCTCATCAAAGGCCTCCTGGCACTTGGCGTTCCATTCAAATTTGGCCCCTCCTTTCAACAGTTCATAAACAACATCTTTGGGAGTGCTGAGATATGAATCTCCTTATGAACTAAAGTCGACCAATCAAACCTCGAAGCTCAGATATATTCTTAGGAGGAGGCATTTCATTGATTACCTTGGCTTTGTACAGGTTTATTTGAATCCCCCGTTTGCTGACTATGAACCCTAGCAATTTGCCTGAAGAAACCCCAAACACGCACTTCTTTGGATTCATCTTCAATTGATATTCTTGTGCGTGGCGGAACACTTTGGCAAGCATGGAGGAGTGTTCTCTTCGAGTCTGAGACTTCACCACAATATCGTCCACGTATACTTCAACATCTATATGAATCATATTGTGGAAGATAGCTAACATTGCCCTTTGATAAGTGGTGCTGGCATTCTTCAATCTAAACGGCATAACCACATAGCAATAAGTTCCCCAGGGCGTGGTGAAGGAGGTTTTCTCTTGGTCCTCTGGGGCTAGACGGATTTGATTGTATCCTGAGTATCCGTCCATGAATGACAGAGTTTCATACCCAGCGGTGTTATCAATCAACACATCCAAATGAGGTAAAGGGAAATCGTCCTTTGGACATGCCCTATTCAAGTCCCGGAAGTCTATGCAAATCCACACCCTTCCGTCTTTCTTCATCACCGGGACTATATTAACCACCCACAATGGGTAGAGGACTACATGGATAAACTTAGCTTTGTGTAGTTTATCAATCTCCTCTTTCATCTTCAAAGCGATGTGGGGGAGGAAACGCCTTAGCTTTTGTTTAATGGCAACTGCCCCTGGCTTCAAGATCAACCTATGTTCCACCAATTCGGGGTCAATGCCGGACATGTCATCATAAGATCAGGCGAAAGAAACCTTGAACTCCCTTAGCATTTCAATGAGTGCCCCTTCTTCCTCGGGAGGGAGACTGGAAGCTATGGTCAAGAGCCTGGGATCTTCTTCTGTTCCAACATTTACCTCTTTGGTGGGCTCATCCACTGCCGATGTAGGCTCGTCAAATCTTTTCATGCCACTTGCATACATTTCGACAGCGTCCTCTGTAACACCCCAGAAATTTAGTGATTTAAAAATTTTAGAAATAAAGAGGGATAAATAAATTCTGTAATTATCAGAATGATAAAACTTACATACTATTATCGTACGAGAGAAAACACATCAGAAAATTCCGTAAAAATTATAAGTCAACCCCAAATATTGTCCCTAAGTGTTCTACAAAGGAATTCATGCAACGAAAAATCTGATTGGTCGAGTGTACGTCACACGTGACCAAGTTACCCGAATTAGGAAACTAAGTCGGAAAATTGCTAACACGGAAAAATGACCCAACCATAAATTAAATAAACATATTGGAGAGACTTCCAATATCATGTATTAATAACCCATTAACAAGATTGGGCCAATGGAGCACATTTGGCCCAAGGATAAAAATTGGGACAAGAAAATACTCAAAAATTCGTGTATGTAATTATGCAATAATTAGGGAGGGCAATTTAGGGTAAAAATTAGGGTGATTAGTCATGTAAGGTAAGCCAAAACTGGACCCAACCCTAAGAGGAGGTTTCCTAAACCTTTGCTACCTCCTTTGGGTGAGAGAATCCCAGATTTTGGAAAGTAGAAAGCAGAATTCGCAGCCCCTTTCCTAGTCCCATTGGGACATGAATTAGAACTCTAAAACTATAAGGACTCCTCACAAAACGTTTAGGGAAGGGTTAGCAACAAGTTGGGGTCGTGAGCAACAAGGTTGGAGCGCTGGAGGAGTGGAGAACGGCTGGGGAACATGGTCTTCCTCAACCTCGCTAGATCTAGTGTCGACACTACTTGACCAGTTCTGCATTATTTTGCCTTGTGTTTGAAACATTGTGTCGACACCAGTAAGGGGTGTGTTGACACTACCCTTGTAAAAAAATTGCATATCTTGGGTCTGATCTTTACATGATGTCTACTAGCATGTGCATGATGTTATATAGTATGTATGGACCTAAAAGAAATCAACCTATTGAAAAATGGTAATGATACGAATATGATTCTAATGTGTAATTGTGATTGTCCTTATGTTCATTGGATTATCTTGTGATCTTTCCTATAGTCAATTGAAATGATAAGAAATTGTTGTGAATATGGGGATGAATACACGCTAGTATGGACTTGTTAGTGAAGTTAATATCATAATTTACATATGAGTTTCAATAGTTACATGCTTTCTGGTGTTCCATTAATTATTTGTCCATATGCATACATGCTAAGAAAGATCCGTGACTTGTCACTTACACATTTGCACGAGTAGGCACACCCTTCTTGGGGAATTGGGAGCTCTCTACTGGTTATTCTGAATTGGTAGACTAGCGACCTTTTCCTTAAGACCTCCATAAGTCTCCTCTCTCTATGGATTTCCACATAGATGTCGAGCTGGCTGTACCATGAAGTACCCTGGAGATAGAAAGCACATGTCTTGTATACGATTTGTCTTTAGAAACATCCTCATGTCAAGACATTAATGGATTATGAAACATGATACGTCGTTATACTGCCTTTTGTTCTCTTGAGCTATTAGTCATACCTTGACTCTATGAATGATCATGTTCCTTTTACTATGAGCTTGTCATTAAAACTCTGTGGCCATAATATGAATATGTTTGTTCGACACAACATGGGACTTCGGTCCATTTGACCAATGCCTGTATAATAGGGGCCTTGTCTGGTCCTGGGGAGGAGCGCCCCAACGTACTTATTAACCGCGGGAGTATGGACTCTTGGTGCTTGGCATAGCATAACGAACAAGCAAGATTTGTGAAAATGTGCCTTTGTTTGATTTGATATGATATGATAAGATTTGATATGATACGTCTGATCATGTGAACGCATGATACCTGTTTGAATATGGCCAATCTCTTTTGATACGATTCTATTATTGAAATATCTATCCCTTGTATATGCAACTCGACATTTGATCTGAAATGATATCTGTTCTACTCTGCTATTCAATCTGTTAGTATTGCATGCATTGTCATCATATACATGTTCATATCTTGCCTAATTAAAATGTTAATCATGTATATTAGTGCCTGCACGATATTGAGATGTAAAACCTACTGAGCTAGTTCGCTCACCCTATCATCCTGCCCTTTTCAGGTAGTTATGAGGAACCAGTGGAGTCCGATGGGGTCGGACAAGAGTGATGAGCACCCGCTATATGAGGAGTTGACAGTTTAGAAATAGACATTTGAGTAGTCGATGTATTAGAGAAACATTGTTATTTGAATAATGAACCCTTTTCAGTGAGTTCTTTCTATGTAAGGTTTTAACTAGTGGATTGAAATGGAATAAAGAGTACCTTTGATGACGTTATTATGATCTGAAACGTGTGGTTATATGTAATTGTGACTCTGCGTTACTCAACTGTGATATGTCTATTTGTATCGTTCATGCCTCCCGGTATTTATTCCGCTGCTAAATATCGGGGTGTGACAGTTGGTATCAGAGCCCTAAACTTTAGGGTCCAAGGGAATAGGAACATAGGATGAAACTAGATCACACGAGTCAAAATCTGTCGTACCTAATGTGAGCTTGGGTAGAACCATGGGAATGGAAGTCACATGTGATATATTTAGATGACTGACTCATATTATTATATTGAAGGTATTTATTACCTCAATGGCCGCTGAACGTGCCCAGGCTAGGAGCATGCAACAAATAATACAGAACTTGACTCAGGCTATCCTGCAAGCCACCCAGGGTGGAGGTAACCGCGGAGCCGGTGATCTCCATCGGAATTTTCGGAATATGGATCCGCCTAGGTTTGAAGGGAGTACTGACCCTGATGTTGCTGAACACTGGGTTAAGGAAATTGAAAGGATATTCAGGGTCATGCAATGCACAGACCAGAACAAAGTACTGCTGGCGACTTTCCAATTGGAAAAGGATGCCAGGGCATGGTGGGAGTCGGTAGAAGCAACACTGAATGGCCAGAAACTAACATGGGCTCAGTTCATTGAGCAATTCAACACCAAGTACTTTTCTGAGAGGGTCCAGGAATGGAAAGCAGCCGAATTTGCGGCTTTGAAGCAGAGAGGGCTCAATATGGCCGAGTATGAGGCCCAATTCTCTCGTCTGTCCCGATATGTTGTTCACTTGATTGGGACAGTAAGGATGAAGGCAAAACGCTTTCTGAATGGCTTGAGGCCCCAGTTCATCACTCAATTGGCGCCAATGGACATTCAAACCTATGCTGACATGGTAAAGAAGGCTCAGTTATTGGAAGATGCCATGGAGACTGCCGAAAGAATTAAGGGAAATCTGTGAAAAGGGAGCAAGTGTCTTCTACAGGAAGGTATCAGCCGACCAGTGGGAAGAAAAGGCCTAATGGCGGAGTAAATGAACCAGATGATAAAAAGCCAAAGGAGTTAGGTAAGCAGATAGTGGTGACATCGGGAGAGAGGTGCAAACATGAAGGAGCTTAACATGAGACAAAGGAGGTGGTTAGAGTACCTGAAGGACTTTGACTTTTCCATCCAATATCACCCTGGGAAAGCCAATGTAGTGGCAGACGTTTTAAGTAGACAACCAGGAGCTATGCTAGCTAGTATGATGCTGGGCGAATGGAAGTTACTGGAGCAATTTGCAAGCTTGAACTTAGACGTGGGAAGGAAGGAAAAACAAGTAATGATGTCCAATCTCCAGATACAATCCGACCTACTGACCGAAATCAAGGAGAAACAAGGAGAGGATCCGTTCTTAGTTGAGATTAGGGAGAAGCTAGAACAAAGACCTGACTTTACTCTATCAGCTGAGGGAAGATTGCTATTCTGAGGTAGAACATGTGTCCCTAATCATGGAGAACTCAAGAAGAGGTTATTAAATGAAGCTCACCAGTCCAAGTACACGATTCATCTTAGATCAACAAAGATGTACCAAGACTTAAAACGGTCGTACTGATGGCCAAACATGAAGAGGGATGTGGTCGATCATGTGTCATACTGTTTAACATGCATGAAAGTCAAGGCCGAGCATTTCCGTACAGTTGGTGGACTGCTACCACTAGAAATCCAGGAATGGAAGTGGAATAGCATCGGTATGGACTTTATCATGGGATTGCCCAAGACTAGGGGTGGTATGGATGCAATTTGGGTAGTAGTTGATCGATTGACTAAGTCGGCTCATTTCTTGCCGATTAAGAGTATCTGGTCTGTGGATGTATTGGCTGCACTATATGTTAAGGAAGTAGTTAGATTACATGGGGTTCCATCTAGCATAATATCAGATCGGGACCCTAGATTTACTTCACACTTCTGGAAGGGTTTACAAGCAGTAATGGGTACTAAACTAAACTTTAGTACTACCTTCCATCCTCAGACAGATGGACAAACCGAAAGGACCAATCAAATTGTGGAAGATATGCTTCGTGCTCTAGTGCTAGATTTTAGAGGTCGATGGGATGATCAGTTGTACCTGATGGAGTTCGCATATAACAACAGCTATCAGGCAAGTATCAAGATGGCTCCGTTTGAAGCCTTATATGGCAGGAGTTGCAGATCACCCCTTTGTTGGGAAGAGGTTGGGGAGAACCAATGGGTTGGACCCGACTTAATTGAGGCGACTGTTAGAAAGGTTTAAATTATCTGGGAACGTCTAAAGATAGCACAATCTAGGCAGAAGAGTTATGCAGACAAGAGAAGGAGAGAACTAGAATTTCAGGTTGGCGAACATGTTTTCTTGAATGTCTCATCTTCAAGGAGAATACAAAGATTTGGGATCAAAGGAAAGTTGAGTCCCAGATTCATTGGGCCATTTGAAATCCTGGAAAGGATTGGTCAGGTGGCGTATAGACTTGCACTACCTCCACAGCTGGCGAACGTGCATAACGTGTTCCACATATCCATGCTGAGGAAGTACTTATTCAATGCCGACCATGTAATCAACCATGAGGACTTGGAGATTCAGGAGGACCTAACTTATGAAGAAAACCACCCAAAACTATTCTCAGGTACGAACTACACCTTTATGTGTAAATTTGGGGACCAAATTTCTTAAGTGGGGGAGGATGTAACACCCCGAAAATTTAGTGATTTAAAATTTTAGAAATAAAGGGGATAAATAAATTCCGTAATTATCGGAATGATAAAACTTACGTACTATTATCGTACGAGAGAAAACACATCATAAAATTCCGTAAAAATTATAAGTCAACCCCAAATATTGTCCCTAAGTGTTCCACGAAGAAATTCGTGCAACGAAAAATCTGATTGGTTGAGTGTATGTCACATGTGACCAAGTTACCCGAATTAGGAAACTAAGTCGGAAAATTGTTAACATGGAAAAATGACCCAACCATAAATTAAATAAACATATTGAAGAGGCTTCCAATATCATGTATTAATAACCCATTAACAATATTGGGCCAATGGAGCACATCTGGCCTAAGGATAAAAATTGGGACAAGAAAATACTCAGAAATATGTGTATGTAATTATGCAATAATTAGGGAGGGAAATTTAGGGTTAAAATTAGGGTGATTAGTCATGTAAGGTAAGTCAAAACTGGACCCAACCCTAAGAGGAGGTTTCCTAAACCTTTGCTACCTCCTTTGGGTGAGAGAATCCCAGATTTTGGAAAGTAGAAAATAGAATTCGCAGCCCCTTTCCTAGTCCCATTGGGACATGAATTAGAACTCTAAAACTATAAGGACTCTTCACAAAATGTTTAGGGAAGGGTTAGCAACAAGTTGGGGTCGTGAGCAGCAAGTTTGGAGCGCTGGAGGAGTGGAGAACAACTGGGGAAAACGTGGTCTTCCTCAACCTCGCTCTGCATCAACCCAGAAATCTGCAGAGAGTTATTAGCATTCAAAGGTAGATGTTCTCGGGCCAAGATTAAAGAAAACCAACACCATCATGTAGTTCTTCGAGTCTAGGTTCATTTTCACTTGGTTTGACTAATTTTCATGGAGTATACATTGTGTATTCGTAGTTGTCCCTAAGTCTCGCACAATTAGGGCTTTTCCCGTTCTTCTTATTATGCACACGATTTGATGCTGAACTAGACTAAAATTCCTTCATGAAAGTTCTTCTACTTGTAGTCACGATGATCTTTTATGTTGGACATTTTGTCCAAAAGTCTTTTGTTAGAGAGTTATAGGCATGGTAAGAGAGTCACTGTGATTTCGGGCTGCACTTAGCTTTATGTTCTTCATATATTTCTCGGGATTCGAGACCGAATTAGATCAAAACTCCAACATAAAAGTTCTTCTACTAGTTGTCCTCATCATATTTTATGTTGAATGTTTTATCTAAATGTCATTCGTTAGAGAGTTATAAGAGGGGAAAGTAAATCGCTGCATGAGACATGTTTTCGGGTTACACTTGACCAATATGTTTTCTGGGAAGGCGTCTAGTGTCGACACTACTTGATCTAATGTCGATACACTGTCCCAAATTAGCCCAAAAGGTGTTCTGGGTAGGCCTCTAGTGTCGACACTACTTGATCTAGTGTCGACACACTGTCCCATACTGGCACAACAGGTTTTCTGGGAGCTGTCTCTAGTGTCGACACTACCTGATCTAGTGTCGACACTACTTGACCAGTTCTGCATTATTTTGCCTTGTGTTTGAAACATTGTGTCGACACCAGTAAGGGTGTGTCGACACTACCCTTGCAAAAAAATTGCATATCTTGGGTCTGATCATTACATGATGTCTACTAGCATGTGCATGATGTTATATAGTATGCATGGACCTAAAAGAAACCAACCCATTGAAAAATGGTAATGATACAAATATGATTCTAATGTGTAATTGTGATTGTCCTTATGTTCATTGGATTATCTTGTGATCTTTCCTATTGTCAATTGAAATGATAAGAAATTGTTGTGAATATGGGGATGAATACACGTTAGTATGGACTTGTTAGTGAAGTTAATATCATGATTTACATATGAGTTTCAATACTTACATGCTTTCCGGTGTTCCATTAATTATTTGTCCATATGCATACATGCTAAGAAAGATCCGTGACTCGTCACTTACACATTTGCACGAGTAGGCACACCCTTCTTGGGGAATTGGGAGCTCTCTGCCGGTTATTCTGAATTGGTAGACTAGCGACCTTTTCCTTAAGACCTCCGTAAGTCTCCGCTCTCTATGGATTTCCACATAGATGTCGAGCTGGCTGTACCATGAAGTACCCTGGAGATAGAAAGCACATGTCTTGCATACGATCTGTATTTAGAAACATCCTCATGTCAAGACATTAATGGATTATGAAACATGATACGTCGTTATACTGCCTTTTGTTCTCTTGAGCTATTTGTCATACCTTGACTCTATGAATGATCATGTTCCTTTTACTATGAGCTTGTCATTGAAACTCTGTGGCCATAATATGAATATGTTTGTTCGGCACAACATGGGACTTCGGTCCATTTGACCAATGCTTGTGCAATAGGGGCCCTATCTGGTCCTGGGGAGGAGCGCCCCAACGTACTTATTAACCGCGTGAGTATGGACTCTTGGTGCTTGGCATAGCACAACGAACAAGCAATATTTGTGAAAATGTGCCTTTGTTTGATTTGATATGATATGATAAGATTTGATATGATACGTCTGATCATGTGAACGCATGATACCTGTTTGAATATGGCCAATCTCTTTTGATATAATTCTATTCTTGAAATATCTGTCCCTTGTATATGCAGCTCGACATTTGATCTGAAATGATATCTATTCTACTCTGCTATTCAATCTGTTAGTATTGCATGCATTGTCATCATATACATGTTCATATCTTGCCTAATTAAAATGTTAATCACGTATATTAGTGCCCGCACGATATTGAGATGTAAATCCTACTGAGCTAGTTCGCTCACCCTATCATCCTGCCCTTTTCAGGTAGTGATGAGGAACCAGTGGAGTCCGATGTGGCCGGGCAAGAGTGATGAGCACCCGCTATATGAGGAGTTGACAGTTTAGAATTAGACATTTGACTAGTCGATGTATTAGAGAAATATTGTTATTTGAATAATGAACCCTTTTCAGTGAGTTCTTTCTATGTAAGGTTTTAACTAGTGGATTGAAATGGAATAAAGAGTACCTTTGATGACGTTATTATGATCTGAAATGTGCGGTTATATGTAATTGTGACTCTGCATTACTTAACTATGATACGTCTATTTGTATCGTTCACGCCTCCCGGTAATTATTCTGCTGCTAAATATCGGGGCGTGACATCCTCTATTTCACCATCTTCTTCATCCGTTGGGTCTTCCTTAGTTAGGATTTCATATACTAAAATCTGTCGTCTAGCCCTTCCTCTTCGTGCTGAGCTTCCATATTCAAAAAAATTGCTTCTTAGGCAAACTCTTCAACAGCTAGAAGAGTGCGACACCTCTGCGCCAGATCTAACAAATACCTGCAGGGTATGCCATTACCCTTGCTCTTCCTAGTCGGGGACGGGGACTTACTAGATTCTACTCTTGAACCTAACCTAGAGCTAATATTTACAGGTGACTTTGGAGGAGTGTCTAGAGGTTTATTGGAGGGAAAGAGACATGTGCGGCTGGGCCGCGGGAATCCTCCGATGGGTCTGGAGGTGGAGGTGGGCCACCCGAGCTCAGGGTGCCCGCAACAGAGTTAGGGTGCAGGGGAACAGAAGGCCCCTCACTCAGATCGCCCAAAATGACCATGTCGGTCGGTGGGCGGAGATCGCGGCTCGAACAAAAGGAAGGAAAAGGCGCGGATCGTTGCCAAGGAAAGGGAGAGTGTGACGGGGATCACCGTCAAGGGAGCAAAGGAGTGTGCGGGTGACGGGGATCGCCGTCAATAGCAAGGGAGCACTGGGACAGAGATCGCCATCCGAGTGCTAAGAACGGGGGTTACGGGGATCGCCATCAAGCCAAGGGGATTGCAGTAGGAAGTGACGGGGATCACCGCCAGGAGTTGGGATCAAAGTGGGGAACTGGTGTTTGGAAGGAGAAGAAGGACGGGGATCGCCATCTGATGAAGGGGAAAGGACGGAAAGATGGGGATCACCGTCCGAAGAAAAGGGAGAGAAGACGGGGTCGTTGTCCGATTGATGAGGGGATTGAAGGGAGGAGGCACACCGATTTTTTTTTATTTTTGATTTTTTTGATTTTTTTTTTTTTTTTTTCAATATATTAAACTAAGGAAAGAAATAAACAATCCTACGTGCGAAGGCATCGGGAAAAGGACAACACCGAGAAGAAAAAGGACGAAGAAACGGTTAACGCTTTGAGAGCGTCAGGGGAGAATTGGAGGATAAGAGGGGGAGAAGAAGGGATGAAAGCAAAATTATAAACAAGGATAGAAGATACAAAATGACTTGGAGGCCGGGAACACCCTGGCCAGAACTCTTGTGCTGGGTTGATGGGGGTTACAACTTCAAACTCCTCACCAGGTCTAAGCAACTATCATTTGGTGGTGACTGCTGTTACAGACTATTCCATTGCCGGAGAACGTGGAATGTTGTCCTCACTGAATAACTGATTGACTGCCAAGACCAGGTCTTTGAGCTCTTGTTCTTCTGCCTCTGCTATCGGGGACTGCACGGTGTTGTCCTTCTTGAACAGAAAACAAATGGTTGAGATTAAGTCTTCCAGATCCGGTTCTTCTGCCGCTGTTTCTTCAGGCTTCCTCTTTTTACTGGGCCTCTGGGCCTCCAGAACTTGATATGGGGACAACAATGCTTCTGTCATGATAGTATTGTAGCCTGGCTGTACGGCCCCCCTGACAAAGTGATCATAAAGTGTCTAGGTGAGAGGGTCTTGGTCTGACTTTGGTGCAGATGAATATGCCGCCCATGATTTGAGAATTCTTGGTATCCAAGACCCCTCTTCGTGAATTTCTTAGGGTCATTGATGATCTGAGTCCTCCCTTGAAGGCGGGCACCCAGACCCTTTCCCGGCTGATACCCAATTCTAGCCATGATATTCCAGCCCTTGGTATTTGAGAGTGTGCCCTTCTTGACAGCTGCTACTGATGGAGATATGATCTGGCGGCTGCTGGAAAATGTGTAAGCCCATAAGCCCAAGGAAAATTCACATCAAGGATTGAGATAATGGGCTTGTTGGATGGCTAGATTGATGGCAATACTTTCTCGATGGCCTCCACTGTGTGACTTGTCGTTGCACTCTTGACCTTGACTATTCTCCCTTGGAAGGGGAACTTCAAACACTGATGAGCGGTAGAAGGCACTGCCCCTAATGCTTCAATCCAGGGGTGACCTAGAATGGCCTTGAAGGTAGGATCTATGTCCAGCACATAGAAATCCACAGTCATGACAAGTGGGCCCAATTTAGCTTGCAAAGAGATGATGCCATGGCAAGCCTTCCGGGAGTTGTCGTACGCCGCTATGGTTGTAGGGGTAGGCTGCAGTCGGTGTTCAGAAATATTGCAGGCCCTTAAAGTGCTCAGTGAACATACATTAATAGAAGCCCCTGTATCGACCAATGCGGCATCAATGGCCACTTTGTTTATGGTCAAAGTTACACACAAGGGCATTCTCCTAGCCTCCGAAGGAGCTAACTCGCCATCTAAAAAGGTAATGGTCGGCCCCTTATTCACAATAGAGAGTACTGACGGCAGCTTATCAGGGTTCATATCTTCACTTACCATGACCCTTTGCAGGAAGGCTCTCAGGGCATCTTGATGGGTTGGTGACCTTTTGATCAATTCAAGGATTGATATTTTTGTTGGAGTCTGATCCAAATGCTTCAAAATATCATATTGGGTCCCCGGGACCAGATCTATCTCCTCAATGTCTTGTTGTTGCTGCTGGTTGTTGGAAGGTTGGGTCGACTGACCCGGCATAGATACAGATGCATTTGGTTACATTTGGTGGAACATTCGCCCGCTCCGTACGGCGAGGTTGTGTTGAAGGGGAGGTGAATTGGTGTCGATGATGGAGGGGGTGGCTAATAAGGGTGCTGGCGCAGGGGAGAATGGGATGTTGAGAGGTGACAGGATAACGGGCGGTATGACGGGGTTGTTGTAGAGTGGCGAGGTAAGGGTGGCAACGGTGGGCATGGTAGGTGTGGAGGTGGTGGTAGTAGGCGTGGTGTGGGAAATAACCAAAAGTTGGCCCACCTCGTGCTCATCGTCAAAAGCCCACATGGCTGGTGGTGGTGGATGACGGGATTAACTTGAGCTGGTGGAGGAGGTGGTGGAGCTGGTTATGGGTTCGAAGCGGGCTGATGTTGCGGCATAGGGTTACGAATTATGCCGAGGACATTGGCTGGATGCTAGGGTTGCTGTGGCTGCTGCTGCTGGTATTGCTGCTGGAATTGCTGTTGCTGAAACAGTTGTTGTTACTGCTGGAATTGCTGTTGTTGTTGTTGAGGCTGCTGTCACCTTTGCTGCTGCTGCTGCTGCTGCTACTGCTGTCTTTGACCCTATTGGTCCCTCAGTGTCTGGATCAACCTTTTCATCTCGGCCCAATCAATTTGATTCTGTTCAAGAAGATCATATATAATGTCCCTAAATTGGAAGCAATCTGACACATTGTGGCCTGGATGGCGATGGTACACACAGTACTTTGTTTGATCTGTTGCCATGTTCCAGTTTGGCTTCTCGGGAGGGAGCCTAAGAGCATTTAAAGACATGAGGGCCGCAAATATATCAGCAAGACTCTCTGGAAGAGGAGGGTATTGTGCCCTCTTGGGCCCATTGGGCTTTCGAGGAGCATAGCCATTTTGGGGTGGAGGGACTTGGTTGTATTGGCGCTGATCTTGCAGAGGGTACTGGTTTTGAGGAGGCGGCTGCCAATTGTTCCAGTGTTGCTGTGGTTGCTGATTAAGGGGTGTCCTACCTACCGGGCCTTGAGGATTGTTTACTGCACCTACCTGCTCATTGGTTTGGATTCCCTCGGTTACAAGTCCCTGGGGCTTCTTGGGATAGCGGGATTTAGGGGCCTCAAACATAGAGTGGATGGGTGAATCCTTGAGCTAGGTATGGATGAAATGGGCTCGGCTGTAAGACCCGGTTTCCCAGCTTTCCGTCCGGTGTCATGGGATGACTGGCCACTGACACGTCCAGGCTGGGTGATGCGTTGGTGTCGCGTCGGGGGTGCCCGACGCGATAGTCATCCATGTCGCGGTGAGCTTGTGGGTCGCGTGTTGGTCACGCCTTGGTTCTCCATCGTGTCTTGCTGTCGCGCCCGGTCAATGGGCCGCGACAGTGTTTTATCGTGTTGCACTGTCCGGTCGTCTGACGCCTGTCAGGGTGGCAAGTGTGTCAGTACGGCTTGTCGCGTTATCGCGGTGCCCGTGGGGGGCGCGTTCTTGTCGCGGTCCGTAGACCCGTCGCGTTAAGGTTGTTAACGCGACGAGGCGGTCCGTCGCGTTCTGGGTGCCGGGGACTTGAGGCGCTGGCCGGCTACCCCTTCCCTCTCTCTCTCTCTCATCTTCTTCCCTTATCCCTCTCCCTCTGGCAAACCTCCCCCTCCCCCTCTCCCCTTTGTGTGTTTCAGGCGAGGAGGAGGGCCGTGCGTGGTGCCGTGGCGTCGTGGACTTTGCGTGGAGCGAGGAGGAGGTGGCCAACTGACGTGAAGGGCCCCTCGTGGGTTCGTTGTTCGTGAAAGGTAGGGATTTCTTGTGCCCTTCCAAATCCGGGTGGATCGGGAGTCCTCGGGGTTTGGTAGTTAGCTTTATAGCTTTTCCCATGCTCCCCTCCCCGTGTGTGCATACTTGTATGGTTTGTGGGCGGCCCGGGATTGAAGATCCCGTTGGTCTGCCTCTCTGCTGGTGTCGCGACGGCTCGGCGCATCGCGACATCAGAGGAGGCGTCGGCCCTCTCAAGCGCGACCTTATCGCGACACGATTGGCGGTCACGATAAGGCTGTCGCGCCACGCCTTCTGGTCGCGACAGGTTTGCTGTCGCGACGTGTTTTCCCAACGCGACAAGGTTGCTGTCGCGGTCCCATTACCCGTCGCAATGGTATCGCGATGGCCATGCGGGACGTGACAGGACCTATGTTGCCTCAGAGGTTTTCGTGGCCGGTTTGTGTGTCGACGTGTGCCCCAGGGCAGGCTTTGCCCTTAGGACCTTCTGGTAGGGAACGCGGCTGGTTGCCTCCCTGGGTTCAGTGACTGAGGGTGACACCTTCGTGGCCGTGTCCTGGCAATGGTGCCAGGAGGGTCGTGTCTGTCTAACAATCGATTGACTGGCGGTCAATCGATTGTTAGCAAAGCGACGGGCTTTCTGTACTTCTGGTAGTGCTCCAAGGTTTTGGCTCGCTCATGCGTGTTTACTTGGCCGACGACCCTTTTGAGGGTCTGTGCATGCCTCTCGCTTGCTGGGCTTGTCGTGTGCTACATGCCAGCGGTTCGGCGTGGTTCTTGTTGTGCTGCCCCGCCTATTCGCCCGGTGCTTGACACTTGAGGGCTTGTCCCTTTCGGAGGTTGTCTCCGTTTTCTGGGACCCCCATCCTCAGGAGCCCATTGAGGGAGGTATCCGGGCTACGAGCGTAGTCGAGTTGGCAGCCCACGTGAGCGGACTCTGGAGCTGAGGGGAAAATGAGGTTTGGACAGCGGCGCTGAGTCGTTTGTAGAGATCTCTTGTCTAGGTCTGAGACGCCGAGGGGTTCGGAGTGCTTTCCTGGCGTAGACCAGACAGTCCCTTGTCTCACTGCCTCTCTCTGCGTTGGTTCCGGAGCCACGTAGTGGTGTCAGGAGTGAGGCCGCATCTTGGCCAGGCTGCTGTGTTGCGTGTGTTGTGTGTTCTGTGGCAGCTCTGTCTCGCCCTTGCGCGGGGGCGGAGGCAGGAGCTAGGCTAGCGAGCAGAGCATGTGGACTGCGGGTCCCCCTCTTGGCTGCTAGCGGCGGTGGCTTGGTTGCTGTTGTTGTGACGGGGTTTTCCTCATGACGTTTTCAAGTGTTCCTCATTGCCCGAGCTTGCACGGTGGTTATAGCCCGGCTGTGCCTAGTTTTCATGGGCGTCGTTGGTCTGGCCTTGGGCAGACCCGTGCTTCTGGTGGTTCCCGCTTCGGTGTTCTCTCGGTTCCGTGGTCGTATTCTTGGGTGCCAGCCCGTGATGGCACCGGCGTGTGTAGCTTCCCGACCTGGCGGTGTCCTGGGTCTGGGGTGGTTCTGCTTGTGGGCCCTCGACCTTGTAGAGGTCTGAGGTAGCCGTGCTTGCGGTGAGACGTCGTTCTCACTTGGTTGTTCTGTGGTCTCAGCAGGTGTGTTGAGCACTGCTTCCACTTTGTGCCTGACTCCGTTGGTTTCTGCGGGAGTCGTGTGTGTGCCATGACCTTGGTTGGTGGTCATGGTATTGTACTGTTCTCTTCCGCTGCTTAGTAGTACCATGCTATAGGAGTTTCTCGCTTTACAACTTTCTAGTGTAGTTTCCTACTTTCGGAGTTCTTGCTGCTCTGGCCGGTGAGGGACTGGTAATCCCTACTGGGCCTTGTTTGCAAGGCTCACCCCCCTACTTCCATCAGCTAGGGGCTCGTCGTCACGGGAGCTCGGTGTCGGACGGGTTGCGGAGGTGGCTGTGGCGCCGTGTTGTTGTCAGCAACAGTGAGAGCGAGCGTTGTGCGCTCTTGTATTCTGAGTGAGCTGAGAGTTGTGCTTTGCAAGTCCTCGGGGTATGCCTCTTAAGGACTGCACCTTTCTTCTTGTACCTGTGCTTTTACTTGGGACCGGTTGTACAAAACTTTTGTATATTGTACATATTGTTATAGTTATTTAAATTCAGTACATATCTCACTAGACTATTTCTTCTAACCCTTGTAGATCTTCGGATCCGTGGGTGGCGGCGCGACCCTCGGGACCCCTGGCGAGGGTCCGGGAGGTCGAGTCGTTACAGTGGTATCAGAGCGAGGGCCTACTGAGATTTGTAAGGAGTTAATAACTATAGCTGTCCCAAAGGAAGGTACTAGTGCGCTGCTGACACCGTCCGACTAGTGTTAGGCTTGTGCTTTCAAATGTTTTGTAGGTGTGCGGCTTCCCTGCATGATTTGTGCGCGTGTTGCAGGTTGCAGTTGTTGCTATGCTGCGTGCGTGGCGAGTGTGGTCGCTCGGCGTGTTCATGCCGTAGCGGCGCGGTTGGCGCTGGACTCGCTAGCAGTGGTCTTCCTTGTGTGGAGGACGCTTGCGAGCTAGTCCAGGTGCGGTGCTCCTGGTCATCTTCGGCGCATTTAAGCGTGTGTGAGTCGCGAAGGCTGAGAGAGCCTGCGTATGGTGTGGCCTTCACCGGTGTAGGGTTGTTGCTTATGGAACCGGTGGAAGGTGTCCCTGCCTTGTTGGCTGCCCCTCTTTTGTTGGGGTGTGTGCTGTGGTTGTTGTGTGTTTGGCCTTGTGTGCCTGTGCGTTGTGCTCGGGACGCCGAGCTGAGCAGGTGCTTTGTGTGCGGTGTTACATCACCGGTTGAGCGCTGTGACACTTGTCTGTTGTCGTCGTCAGCCTGGCGCTGACTGGTTGTGAGCTCTGGTGAGGTGCTCCCGGAGTCTTTCTCTGTTGGTTCTGGCGGAAGTGAGGTTTCCCCAGAACTATGTTGTGCTCGTTTCTAGTTGCTGTGGCGTTGCTCTCTAGGCTGAGGTGCATCGTTTGGTTGCCCTGTCTTCTGGTGAGGTTTCCCAGAATCGTTTGCTGTTGTTCTAGTGAGGGTTTCTCTCAGGACTGTTTCGTGCTCGTTTCTACTGTTGTCATGCTACCTCAGAGTCTGAGGTGTGCTGTTGGTTTGGCTGGTGCATTTTGGAGGGTTTTTTCCTAGAGCGGTGCCTTGGTGGTTCTGGTGGAGGTTCTCTCAGGACCGGCTTGTGTTGCTTCTGCAGTTCTGCTTGCTGCAGTGTTCTCTCTGATGGTCTGTGTTCTTTGGTCGTGGGGGTTGTGCATTCTTGTGAAGGTTCTTCCCAGGATCGCCCTTTGTCGCTTCTAGCGGAGTTTCTTCTCAGGAGTGCTATGCGTTCGTTTTGGGCCACTGTTGAGTTGCCCTTGTGATTCGAAGTGTGCCATTTAGTTGGGCCGCATTCTGGTGAGGTTCTCCCAGGATGGCTCTTGGCGCTTTTTGGTGGAGGTTCTCCCCAAGGCTGCTTCGTGTTGTTTTGGTTGTCATTGCTCTCTCTCTCTCTGTGGAAATGAGCTGTCGTTGTTGCCGGTTGGACTGTCTTTGTTACAGTCTGCTTGGGCGTTGTCGGTCAAGGTGTTGTGCCCTTGGCCGTGCGTTTGGCTGCCGCTTGGCCAGCTTGTCTTGTTAGTCGTTTCCAAGTTTCTCGATTGCGCTGGTGGGACTGCGTGTCCCCATGGCTCGGATGGTTTGCTTCATTTTTTGCTCCTTGCGTGCTCTCGCGGATAGTGGTCTGGCGAGTGCCATAGGTGTTTGGCTGACTGTGCTTCTTATGGAAGTGCCAGTCTCGTGTTGTGGTTTGCCCCTCGCGTGTGGAAGAGACTCGTTGCGTGTCTCCTTCCCCTGCTTTCCGTTGGTTGCTCAGGGTGGAGATGCTCCACTGTGGTGTTGTACTGCCAAGGTGCGCATCGTTGCGACCTTTTGGTGGAGTCATCTTCCCTTGAGTTGTTTTTGGGTTGAGCTGGTTTCTCCCCTCGTGCTATTGTTTCCTTGTGGCACCGTGGGTCGGTGGACCTATTCGTGCCGTTTGTCACTGTGATTGTTTCTCGCTACCTGCCAGGCTCAATTTGGGGCATTGGGTCCCTGTTGGTTTGGTGCGAGGTAGCATTGTTTTCATGTTGGGCCGCTCGTGTGAGCGTTATTCCACTATGCAATGGTTTTTCGTGATTGGCTTACTCGTGCAAACATTGTTTTGTTGTATGCCCGGTGGTGCCTCGGCTTGTGCCTTGGAGGCTTTCCACGTCATCGCTTTGGTGTTCGGCCTCTCTATCAGTTGCGATGGAGGTGGTGCTTCTTGCTCTTGCGCGCTAGGGAGTCATCATGGTTTTCACTCCCTGTGCGACGGAGTCGGTGCTCCGTGTTTTGTGTGCTTCTTAGAGTGGACGTGGTTGTCGTGCTCTTAAAGTAGTAGTTGTCGGCTTTCCGTGTGCTTCCATTGTGGGTCTCTGGTAGAGAGTCCCCTTTGGTGGGGTCCGTGTTGTCTCGGGCCGTTGGTGCCGCTGTGTGTGCTGCGCCTTGAGCGTTTTCTCTGATGCTTCGTGTTTTGTGCATCAAGGGCTGGGGCCGACGTGGCTTGTTGTGCTCTTTTAGGCTTGCGGTTCTTGGCGTGTGGCTTTCGGTAGGCCTCCTGTGGAGAGTCCTTCCTGTTAGGCGTAGTGTTGCTTTGGCCGCTGGTGCACCTTGGTTGCACTTTGTTTACTTTTGGTGTTTGTGGTAGCACCGTGTGCTCGTGCTCGAGCGTTTCGGTTTTGTGCCATCTGGAGCCCTGGTGCATTGTGTTGTACCATGGTTAGCTCCCAGTGCTTGTGATAGCACCCTGTGTTGTGCCGTGTGTCTGTTCGTGTGCTTCGTACGTTGTTTCACGAGTTTGCTCGGTGTTGGAGGCTTCAAGTTTTCCGCCTTTGGGACACGTGTGCTGGCCTGAGTCTTGTGGTCGTACCGTTACCGCTGTGGGGTGGCTGCTTTGCCTTGTCTAGGTAGCCTATCGGTGGTACGCCAGGCTCTGGTCGTCGCTAGTGTCTCGATTTTTCCTCTCGCTCTGGGAGCGATCGTGTTTGGCTGTGATACCCTTCTTAGGTTTGGGTCCCTCTGAGGTCGGTGTGTTGTTCTCGACCTCTGCAATTGTTCAGTTCCCGTGTGGTTGTGTGCCTTTCTGGCGGTTAGCATGTTGGTACCCGCGCTAAGCCCTGTGTGCGTGTGGCAGGTGTGCTTCCAACTCTTTGTTGGTTCTCCGTTGTGCGTGGCATTGGTGAGTCTGGAAGCCGATAGCGGAGTCCCCTATCGGTTCGTCTGGTGACAGTGAGGCATGTTGGCTTGCTAATACTCGACCACGTGATTCGTCGACGTTGGGAGGTGTCCGGTTTTGGCTTAACCTCAGACGTCTTCCGTGCTTTCGTCACGGCGTGCCACATTGTGGAGCATGTGACTCCTAGTTTTTGTGGCTCCGCATGCGTTTGGTATCCTTGTCGGACCACGAGGAAGGTCTGGGTGAGACCTAGTGGTGACAGTGGATGCCGTTTTTGCGTGTTGAGGGTTCTTCGCGTGCGTTTGCTATCCCTGTTGAACCGCAAGGAAGGTCTAGGTGAGACTTAGCGGAGATGGTGGACGCTATTTCATGTGTTGAAAATTCTCTGCGAGTGTGTCCTCGCTCTGGTTTGTGTCTCTCGCATGGCTACTCGGTCGAGTGGTGACCGATGCTAGCTACAGCTCGTGGCGTGAGACCATTTTTCTCGAGTGTTGTGTTCGACTCTCAGGTGTTTTCCCTTGTGGTTGTCGGCAATGATGTACTCCATCAGGTTTCGCTAGCGACGGAGTGCGTTGCTGACAGGTGTTTCTCGTGTTGCTGCCGGCAACTACACTCTCTGTCAGGTTTTGTTGGCGATAGAGTGGGTTGCTAGGCGTTGGGTCACCATAGTGAGGTCTGTTGGTGACTGCAACTGTGAGGATTTTGGTTGGCGTTTTCTACTGTTCGGGCCGGACTTGGCATCGCTCGGCACGTGGGGTTGTTGTTCCATCTGGGCGCCCCACGTGTGGCTGGAGTGAGCCGTCGGTTCCTCGGCTTGGTGCTCCCAGAGTGTTGGAGCATGTTGTGAGTCGATTTTCAATTCTATGCTTCCCGTGTGTTAGAACCCGCGATGTGAGCCATAGTTTTTCGGCTTCGTGTGCCGCGCGTGTTTGGCTGTGCGATTGCTGCCACGAGGAAGTCATGTTGAGACTTAGTGGTTTATTCGCATTGGTCTTGCGTTTGCTCCCCGTGTTTTGTTTCGTGCATCGAGACCTTCTGGGCTTGTCCCAATTTCGAGGACGAAATTGTTTTAAGGGGGGTAGAATGTAAGACCCGGTTTCCCGGCTTTCCGTCCGGTGTCATGGGATGACTGGCCATTGACGCGTCCAGGCTGGGTGATGCGTTGGTGTCACGTCGGGGTGCCCGACGAGACAGTCATCCGTGTCGCGGCAAGCTTGTGGGTCGCGTGTTTGTCGTGCCCTGGTTCTCCATCGCGCTCGGTCAACGGGCCGCGACAGTGTTTTGTCGTGTTGCACTGTCCGGTCGTCTGACGCCTGTCAGGGTGGCAGGTGTGTCAGTACAGCTTGTCGCGGCGCCCGTGGGGGGTGCGTTCTTGTCGCTGTCCGTAGACCCGTCGTGTTAAGGTTGTTAACGCGACGGGGTGGTCCATCGCGTTCCGGGGGCCGGGGGCTTGAGGCGCTGGCCGGCTACCCCTTCCCTCTCTCTCTCTCATCTTCTTCCCTTCTCCCTCTCCCTCCAGAGAACCTCCGCCTCCCCCTCTCCCCTTTGTGTGTTTTAGGCGAGGGGGAGGGCCGTGCGTGGTGCCATGGCGTCGTGGACCTTGCGTGGAGCGAGGAGAAGGTGGCCAACCAACGTGAAGGGCCCCTCGTGTGTTCGTTCTTTGTGAAAGGTAGGGATTTCTTGTGCCCTTCCAATTCCGGGTGGATCGGGAGTCCTCGGGGTTTTGTAGTTAGCTTTATAGCTTTCCCCATACTCCCCTCCCCGTGTGTGCATACTTGTATGGCTTGTGGGCGGCCCAGGATTGAAGATCCTGTTGGTCTGCCTCTCTGCTGGTGTCGCGACGGCTTGGCGCATCGCGACATCAAAGGAGGCGTCGGCTCTCTCGGGTGCGACCTCATCGCAACGCGATTGGTGGTCGCGATAAGGCTGTCGTGCCACGCCTTCTGGTCGCGACAGGTTTGCTGTCGCGATGCATTTTCCTGACGCGACAAGGTTGCAGTCGCAGTCCCATTACCCGTCGCGATGGTATCGCGATGGCCATGGGGGACGTAACAGGACCTGTGTTGCCTCGGAGGTTTCCGTGGCCGGTTTATGTGTCGGCGTGTGCCCCAGGGCAGGCTTTGCCCTTAGGACCTTCTAGTAGAAAACGCGGCTGGTTGCCTCCCTGCGTTCAGTGACCTAAGGTGACACCTTCGTGGCCGTGTCCTGGCAATGGTGCCAGGAGGGTCGCGTCTGTCTAACAATCGATTGACTGGCGGTCAATTGATTGATAGCAGAGCAACGGGCTTTCTGTACTTCTAGTAGTGCTCCAAGGTTTTGGCTCGCTCGTGCGTGTTTGTTTGGCCGACGACCCTTTTGAGGGTCCATGCGTGCCTCTCGCTTGCTGGGCTTGTCGTGTGCTACAAGCCAGCGGTTCGGCGTGGTTCTTGTTGTGCTGCCCCACCTGTTTGCCCGGTGCTTGGCACTTGAGGGCTTGTCCTGTTTAGAGGTTGTCTCCGTTTCTTGGGACCCCCATCCTCGGGAGCCCATTGAGGGAGGTATTCGGGCTACGAGCGTGCTCGAGTTGGCAGCCCACGTGAGCAAACTCTGGAGCTGAGGGGAAAATGAGGTTTGGACAGCGGCGCTGAGTCGTTTGTAGAGCTCTCTTGTCTAGGTCTGGGATGCCGAGGGGTTCGGAGTGCTTTCCTGGCACAGACCAGACAGTCCCTTGTCTCACTGCCTCTCTCTGCGTTGGTTCTGGAGCCACGTAGTGGTGTCAGGCGTGAGGCCGCAGCTTGGCCAGGCTGCGGTGTTGAGTGTGTTGTGTGTTCTGTGGCGGCTCTATCTCGCCCTTGCGCGGGGGCGGAGGCAGGAGCTAGGCTAGCGAGCAGAGCATGCAGACTGTGAGTCCCCCTCTTGGCTGCTAGCGGCGGTGGCTTGGTTGCTGTTGTTGTGACGGCGTTTTCCTCACGACGTTTCCAAGTGTTCCTCGTTGCCCGAGCTTGCACGGTGGTTATAACCCGGCTGTGCCTAGTTTGTGCGGGCATCGTTGGTCTGGCCTTGGGCAGACCCGTGCTTCTGGTGGTTCCCGCTTTGGTGTTCTCTCGGTTCCGTGGTCCCGTTCTTGGGTGCCAGCCTGTGATGGCACCGACGTGTGTAGCTTCCCGACTTGGCGGTGTCCGGGGTCCGGGGTGGTTCTGCTTGTGGGCCCTCGACCTTGTAGAGGTCTGAGGTGGCTGTGCTTGCGGTGAGACGTGGTTCCCACTTGGTTGTTCTATGGTCTCGGCAGGTGTGCTGAGCACTGCTTCCGCTTTGTGCCCGACTCCATTGGTTTCTGCGGGAGTCGTGTGTGTGCCACGACCTTGGTTGGTGGTCATGGCGTTGTACTGTTCTCTTCCACTGCTTAGTAGTACCACGCTGTAGGAGTTCCTCACTTTACAGCTTTCTAGTGTAGTTTCCTATTTTCGGAGTTCCTACTGCTATGGCCGGTGAGGGACTAGTAATCCCTACTGGGCCTTGTTCACGAGGCTCACCTCCCCTACTTCCTTCAGCTAGGGGCTCGTCGTCGCGGGAGCTCAGTGTCGGACGGGTTGTAGAGGTGGCTGTGGCTCCGTGTTGTTGTCAGCAACAGTGAGAGCGAGCGTTGTGAGCTCTTGTAGCCTGAGTGAGCTAAGAGTTGTGCTTTTCAAGTCCTCGGGGTATGCCCCTTAAGGACTGCACCTTTCTTCTTGTACCTGTGCTTTTACTTGGGACCCGTTGTACAAACCTTTTGTATATTATACATGTTGTTATAGTTATTTAAATTCAGTACATATCTCACTAGACTATTTCTTCTAACCCTTCTGGATCTTCAGATTTGTGGGTGGCGGCGCGACCCTCGGGACCCCTGGCGAGGGTCCTGGAGGTCGGGTCGTTACATCGGCTGTATAACTGGTGCATGGAAGTGATGTCGTTCATAGCTAGCATGTCACGGTAGGTGGGTGTGGCATTGAAAATCAGCAAATTAACTTTCTCCTCTTCCGGCATAGGGCATCGGACTTTAGCAGCCAAGGCACGCCATCTGTCGGCGTAAACAACAAACTCCTCATCAGGCTTCATTTTCTCGGCCACTAGATCAACAAAAGAATACTCAGGTCCGACCCGGTCCTGAAACTGCTGAAAGAACCTTTCTTGAACAATGCGGAAATCTTCGGCCTCCTCGGGTGGTAAAGAGTAGAACCACTCGAGGGCCGCTCCATCCAATGATTTTTGAAACAAGTACACCATGAGATGGTGGTCGTACTTGTGAGGTGCAAATTCATACACAAAATCTTTCAAATGCACATATGGGTCTCCTACCCCAGAATAATGCCGGTATACAGGGAGTTGTGATTGAGGTGGGACCCAGAGGTGTCGAAAAGACGGAAGGGGAATGTCCACAGACTTCCGCGGGTCCAATTGTCTCCTTAGGTCATGGAGCTCCCACTTCATTGACGTCCACTCCGCAAGGAAATCGGAGGGGGACGTGGCGTGGTGAGCGGGAACAAGAGAGTGAGATCGCTCCATGGAGTAGGACCGTTCGTGGGGAAGGGGATCCGGCTCGGTCTGATAGAAGGAAGACATCAAAAGAGATTTGGGCCAAACCTCCCGCGCCAGACGGTGGCTAGGCTCGAAAAAGTTAATAGCCCACGGATGGAGGGGTGTAGGATCTACCACAGCGGAGGGTGCATGTGGCGCTGAAATAACAGGAGCGGAGGAAGCTTCCTATTGGGTAGAACTGTGAGTGGAAGGAGATAAGGGTCGCTTACCTTTGGCAGTGGCCAGAAATTCAAGGACTTGGTCCGAACTTAGATGAGGGAGAAGCTGACTAAACTGAGAATGTGGGTCATCCGCCCTAGGAGGAGAAGGAGGGCGGGATTGACCAATGGCAGGAGGAGAGGGCTCAATGTGCCCGGAGAGGATAGCCGCGGAGGGTTGGGCTACGTCCTCTAGAAGCCCAATGGGCAAGGAATCATCGGTAAAGACGCGGAAATGGTCCATGTCGAACAGGGGATTATGATATAGTACAAGAGATGGAGGGGACTGACTCGATCTACCTAAACAATGACGCATGCACCGCCCCTAAACAATTAGGGGAGATAACACTAGCCAAACAAATCCTAGACTCTATCGCAAATAAGAAGGGACTGTGAGATAAGAAGGGATGCACCAAATAAGCACTCAAGTTATCATGGTTAACATCCAAATTTTAGAGTTTGTACTTAACCTTTAAATTGATTGATTAATGTAATGTCACTTGGTCAAGTGGGACCCTAATAGATATGAACTCAAGTCCTTCGGTGTGACTAAGGGTGGCACACAATTCACACACGGGGATAGCTCAAACTAAGGGTACAACGAGTACAACCTGCCCGGTGAACCGCAACGTGCGTACGGTCATGGGGGCTTATAGAGGTCCTCAGGAGGTGGCCCTAGTCAGCCCACGAGTGCTCGCGGGTGAGAGGACTTACTCAACCAAGGGGGATAGCCAATCAACACGGATCAATAGTGTACATGCATGAATTAATGCAATACCTAACTTGTGCTAACACAAAACAACTAACAGGTATCTGATGAAGTAGCGGCGGCCATATACGTCGCGACCCTATCGCGGCCGGAAACCCCAACGCGATAGAAACAGGCTGCAGAGACCTATAGCTGCACGTAAACAGAGAGTAGACAGACTACCCTAACACACAAAACAACCATGTAATGGACTAAACAGCACATTAACACTCATAAGACACACAGAAACTGATACATGGATTGAAAACAATAACAAACAATGTGTACCTGTCAACGCGACCGCCAGCCAGGGCGCGACACTGTCGCGACCCCACGATCCTCCACGACCAGAACTAAAATCAAATAGTGAAAATAAATGGAAAACCAGGACCCTAGCAACGATTCTACCAAATAGAAACACAAATATACATGGCATAATAGCATGGTGAATACATGGATGTACTCACTAGATAGAAATCAATGTCTGGTAAAGGGAAGGACACATACCTAAAGTCACATCACCCATTCTGGATGCGACGTTGTCGCGGTGTCACGATACACTGTGTTACTCACAGAACACAGAAAGACAGACACAACACAAAAAAATGAAGTTAACAGGGTTCTAGGAGAGCATTAACAAAGGAAAAACAAGGCAGGTAGGCAAGCAACAATCACGAGGTTAGCACTGAAGGTCCCACCGTGATCGCTAAAAGGTGTAATCATGGGGATTGCTCCACCCCCAAAACACACAAACATGTACTCAATATAGAAGCATGGAAAGAGGATGTGATCGCCACCTAACTTGTTACCTATTAATGAGAATTAAGCGGGCTAACTAAGCTAGGAAAAGAAAAAGAGAACAAGAGGGCTTACTGAGATCGCGTCACCCTTGTAGGGTGCATCTATGTTGTCGCGTCGCCCTCGTCTGTCGCATTCTCTAGAGTGCGGGAGAAGTGATGAAGGACCTTCTTCCTGCCCTCCGGTCGGCCAGAGGACAAGAGCTCCTCGTGAAACTTCGCTTGGATGCCTGCCAAAACGATGAAAAACAATGAAAGAAACCCTGTTAGAACGAGTTAAGCATAATATCCATTCAAAAATGGAAGAGAAGGAGAGAGCATGGGGGGAATGAACTTGGGGTGGTTTTTAAACCCCTAGGGTGATGGGAAAACGTGGGAAAGGAAGGAAATGCAACCTATCTAGAAAATGGAATAGCAAAATGCATGAAGAAAGGAGAGGAAGAGGGAAGAGTGAAAGAGCCCCATGTGGGGCGACTCCCTGGCGTGGTATGCGTCGTTGGCTCGTGCAAAAGCCTCTGGATGGAGTAGGAATCGCCCTCTTCACGTTCCTAGCCTTGTGGATGAGCAAAATGGCATGACTTGAGGTGGAATAAGTGAGGAAATGAGAGAGGAGGAAGGGCTGCAGGCTAAGTCCAGATCACTGAAAAATTCGGCAGCCCTTCGGGGTAAAAATGGGGCTCTCTTCGCTCTCAAGGAGGTGGCCTTGCTTATATAGAGTTAGAGAGAGAAAATCCCATCTTAAGATGATAAATACCCAAATAAAGGATAAAATCCATTGAAATTCGTGGGTGAGAGTCCAAAGGGGTCTCCAAAGAGTCTCATAACCCCAAATCGCGGCCATGGGGGTTGGGAGGTTGCATGGGATAGAGATAAGGCTATGGGAGGATAAAGTGGTGGTAGTTGCGGAGGCTGTTGCCGCGGCTGTAGTCGCGACATATCATGGGGGCGCGATCGGATTGAACGCGACGGCAGGAGGTGTCGCAACTGGGAAGCCATGTGCATGGATATGCATGGGTTGTCGAGACGGCCAAAGAGGGCGCGATAAAGGTAACGTGGTGCTACGATACGTCGCGTTAATGAAAATCGATTTACTCTTATTAATGGGCCGATCAAATGAGGAATAATGGACAAATGAAGGCTCATGGACTCTTTAAAAGGATAATGGATGGGATTAAATGGAATTGGGTTTCTTAATGGGCTCAAAGCAAGGCTAATAGTGGGCTCAAGGTGAGTGACCAAATAGGGGCTCACTAAGATGACAAAAAATGTGGTTCAACTCATAGGCTAGAAACGGGTGTCTACAGGCGTAATTAGATTAGATTTATTGGTTGATCAAATTAGTCTTAGAAGTTAGTTTTTAAATTCTCAACATACTTTTCTAATCAAAGAAACTCAAGGTTTTTAAAGTTAATAATCTTTTTCCTCGTTGATTCGACTCGGTCTCATCACTTAACTATTGTTAAAAATATTTTGTGTAAGCCAATAATTTTTAAGATTGTTAGCCACGTGTTTAACGACGAATTCGTGGGCTATCACTATCACCTGTTCAACAACAGGTCTTCTCTTCACAACGAAAGAGGATCACACAAAGAATGTGAGTAAAAAGGTGAATGGCCCCTAGACTAAGCTTATAGGAATTTGCTTGATTTGAGGCAATGTCTGAGAGACAAAGATTTCCAATAAGAAAAATCTCTCAGAACAACAAGAGCTCTCAAAATACTAAGCAAGTGAAGGCTGAGAGCTAAGAGCTGAAAGTTCGTGACTGAAACGAATAAGCTCTTCTTTCTGATGCTTGCCAGATGTTCGTGGATGTGTCTGTCTCTCAGTGTATGTATATCTATCTTCATGGAGTCATCAATCTTCTATTTATCTTCTGCAAATTATTTTGACCGTTGTAGTAGCCGTTCAGATGTCCATTGTCTCACAACTTCATGCACGTTAGAGAGACTGGTCCTAGGCATGGAGAGGTGAGCCTACAGCTATAAGTGCTTAGATTGATCCTTGCATCCTCAGGAAATATTTTTTGAATCTTTTATCCTTTCGACAAGTTGACAGATCCATCTTTGACATGCTTTACTACAAAAGCCCTGCATGCAATAAACATAGATACCTAGGCAACTCCTTTTTGTCTATGTTGTCAGTCAACCCTGGTAGTCATGTAGTATGAAGATATGTTTAAACTGGAAAGGTTATTCTAACATCACACAAATCAAGACTCTATGCAATACATCAAGTAAGCAAGAAGATTTCGTGTGGAATGATCAAGATCTTAGTGTGCGCGGGAAGGTTTTTGAAATCCATAGAATTTTGAAAATATGTTTGAATATAATGGTTATTATCAAGCTTATTTGAGAAGATAATAATGAAATGCATGACAATTCATTCAAACCATAATCGTTGTGAAGAGTGTTGTTGTATACGTGAAATCGATTTCATAATCATAATCCATATATAAATGAAATTTTATGTTGATGTGAATAATGAAATCGATGTTGGAAGTCTCTCCAATATTTTTATTTAATTTTTGGTTCCGTCATATTTCCGTGTTAACGGTTTTTCGACTTGTTTCATTATTTGGGTAATCGGTAACCATGTGATGTACACTTGGTTAATCGGATTTTTCGTTGCATGAATTTCTTCATAGAACACTTAGGAATAATGTGTGGGGTTGATTTATAATTTTCACGAAATTTTCTGAGGTGTTTTAGCACATACGATAATGATACGTATGTTTTAAATAATCTGATATTATGGAAATTATTTATTTCTATTTATTCAAATTTTTACTTATTAAATTTTTCGGGTGCTACAGGCATGAATAGGTCCACCGACCCAAGGTGCCATAAGGAAATGTCGGCACGAGGGGAGCAACCAGCTCATCCCAAAAACAACTCAGGGGAGATGACTCCACCAGAAGGTCGCAACGATGCGCACCCTGGCAACACACACCACAGTGGAGCATCAACACCCTGAGCAACCAACAAAAAGCAGGGGAAGGAGACACCCACAACGAGTCTCTTCCACACACAAGAGGAAAAATCATAACACAAGACTGACGCTTCCACAAGAAGCATAGCTAGCCAAACACCCATGGCACTCACCAGACCACCATCTGCAAGAGCATGCAGGGCGCGAGAAACGAAGCAAACCATTCGAGCCACGGGGACACACAAGTCCCACCAGCGTAACTGAGAAACTTGGAAACGACTAACGAGACAAGGTGGCCAACGCAGCAGCCAAATGCACGGCCAAGCGCACCACACCTTGACCGACAACGCCCAGGCAGACTGTAACACAGACAGTCCAACCAGCAACAACGACATCTCATCTCTACAGAGAGAGAGAGAGAGAGAGCAACGACAACCAAAACAACACGAAGCATCTTTGAGGAGAACCTCCACCAAAAGCGCCAAGAGCAGTCCAGGGAGAATCTCACCAGAACTCAGCCCAACCAAATGGCACACTTCGAACCACAGGGGCAACACAATGGTGGCCCAAAACAAACACAGAGCACTCCTGGAAGTGTTGGATCGAATTCAGAGGTGTGAACAGATCTAGAAGGGGGGGGGGGGTCGAATAGATCTTTAATAAAATTCATTGGAAGCTTAAGCTATTAAAAAATATGACTTCACATTAAAGATCTAATCAAACTCACAGTCTTACTGAACTGATGTGAATGTGTGAATCGATGTGGGTAGAAATTAGATAAGCAATATGAATGCAGAAACCTGTGCAAGCATCTAGAAGAAATATAGATCAAACCATTGCACAGGAGATTTTTTAGGTGGTTCGGCTCCCAGACGGAGACCTACGTCCTCCCCTCACTCAAACCAAGTGAGGCTCCACTAAACCGCTGATTCACAACTTCAAACACCTGCTGACTCATAGCTTGAACGCTGACTCACAGCTTGCACACTGCTGATTACACAGCTTATCCGCTGATTCACAGCTTCAAGATCACACAGATCTCCTCAATCCACACTCACTCAGTATGGATCAACACTCCTAACATCAGTAGGAGCACTCAACAAGTTCAGAGAAAAAGTTTGAATAGAAAAATCAAATACACAGAAGATCAGAGTTAAGGGAGACAAATCCTCAAACACCAGTCATTCGGTTTTGCCCAATTCCCTTTGGACTGTGTAATCTGAACTCTAAATCTTCAGATCTTGATAGTTGAAGATGTGCTTCAGATCATCTTGTGCATATGCATCATCTGGTTGTGCTTCTCAACCAATTTGATCTGAAATTCTTCAAACTAACCTCAATTCGCAGTACTCTGTTTCAGATCTGATTTACAGAGAATTTCAAATATGAACTCTTACTCTTGAGTTCCTCCACGGATGCAGAACTTTGTGCTTCTGCTCTTGCTTTGGCTTCCTCTTCCACCTGCCTTCAGATCTTCCTCTTCTTTTCAGCTTTGCTGCTTCATATGTGCAAGATCCACGATGCTCTATTTTTAGATCTGCAGCATGTACATTTCCTTCTTCTTCCTCTGCTGCTTTCTTCTTGATCTGCTCCTCTTTCTGCACTCCAAAGCTTTCTCTCACTGCTTGGCCTTGATCCCCAAGTCCTCTTTGATGGAATCGATGAATTGCTCAAAGGGATGGCTGCTTCAGATGAGATGGAGGCTAATACAGCCACTGCGCAGTCCCAAACACGTGAGAAGGTGTGCACACAAACCTAGGGTGCACACAAGGCTGCCACATGTCCAAAAGGCCTTTACCTCATTGCCACTTGGATGAAAGGGCAATTTGGTAAATATAGCATCTCTCAAAAGATCTCAGAAAGATATCACAGCCACTGGATTCTATGCTCTGTTCAATTCTGAGTTTACATAAAAAGAGTGTTGACCTACATTCCCATAGTGTCGACACTACTGATTAGTAATTCCAATTTCTCTTAACTGGCAGAACATTAGAATCGACCAGGCAGACACTAGTGTCGACCTGATCAACATACAGTGTCAACCTCATGAGAATATCTCTAAAACTGGTTCACTGGATGGCAACTAGTGTCGACCTTACTCTCAGCTAGTGTCGACCTTACTGGCAGCTTGTTCTTCAGGAACTTGCTGAGCAGACTGGTAGAGTTGACCTTACTGTCAAGTAGTGTCGACCTGACTATAACCTTTTCTTCAGAAGCTTGCTGGGAATTCTGGTAGTATCAACCTATCTAACAAGTAGTGTCGACCTTACTCTGTGTTTTTCTTCAGAAACTTGCTGGGCAGTCTGGTAGTGTCAACCTATCTGTCAAGTAGTATTGACACTATTTTGACACAACTTTGCAAACTCTGACTTTTTGACCTTTTCTTCAGAAACTTGCTGGGCAGTCTGGTAGTGTCGACCTATCTGACAAGTAGTGTCGACACTATTTTGACAAAACTTTGCATACCTGTAAATATGAAGAGTAGACCATCAAAACATGTCATTATTAGTAAAATATGAAACATTGAGCATAAAGAACATGTTGTTTTGGTATCATTGTGATATATGTCATCATCAAAATCAAAGTGTGAGTATTTGGACAACATTCACAACCAAATGTTTTAGTCATCATTAAAATCAAAGTATGAGAGTGTAATCATCATCAATATGTCATCATCAAAACACACAACTCAACAATCTCCCCCTTTTTGATGTTGACAAAACATGACAACATTTGACAACATTCAACATTCTTAAAACAACATTCTTTCACAGAATAACATTCTCTTCCCCTTTATTCTGGAACTTTGAATTTGTCAACAATCTCTCCCCCTTTTTGACAACATCAAAAAGGTTGAAAGGCACATGCAATGCAATTTGAATCACTCCCATTTTTAAGTTTTCTCCCATTAAAACAAATAGCCCCATATTTCAAGAATATGACTAGAGGTCTCAAAAATCTCATAAATATGCAGAATTATCCCCCTAAGTGAAACAACTCTCCCCCTTTGACAGAATTGCAGATGACCACTTCTAACTGAATAGGGATCAATAGAAATGATGTGAAACTGATAGAAGTAATGAAACCAATTGATTGGGGCATAAAACCAGAGTTCAACAAAAAAGATTGCTCCCCCTGAACAAGAGACTGTATTGCAAGGAGCACAAACAATTTGATTTTGAAAGGGATCATGAAAGTATCAAGGTACACAATGATTTTAGTATATGAAAAATAAAATAATTGTACCTTTCATATTGTGCAGCAATGGTTAAAAATAAAGATGATTTTTGAATGAGTTCTTATGTCAGTTCTTTATCATCAAAAAATCACTTCAGAAATTTTATTTACAAAAGTGACATGATTTTTGTGATCTAAATTGAGTTGTCAAGAGTGTATATCATTAGAAAATCAAGGTTTTGATCCTAACACAATGTGGAATAACATTTTAACATTCTTGAACAATATGAATTCTATTTTAGGTTAGTTGCACTTTGTACACCTTTTTCTTTTTCTGTTTATTTCTTTCATTTGAGATATTTTAGGAAATTTAGTAAAGATGATTAAATTCATACTTTTTGTGCAAGCACACACACTTACCCAGTGCAAGAGTGCCTGACTACTAGGCATGTTAATCATTTGTTTGCTTCTTTTTGAACAGAGATAATTTAGCACCACCTTTTTACTCAAGTTCAACCACGTCTCAGGTGGAATAACATGGTTACTCAGTGTACTAATCATTGCTCTGCAATTTTCCTTAAAATCTTTCTCTTTCTTGAAAATTTTCTTTTAGAACATTCATTACTTTTCATTAGGTGACAAGTAGCTTTTCCCTTAATAGATCATGGTCTAGAGTTGTTAAAATATCACTCTTATCATTTGTTAAAAACAAAACTTCAGAATTTCTTGTGATATAAAACTCAAGACTTCTCAAGTGTCTACTTAAAGTGTTTTACAATAAAAATCTAAAGTAAGCTTTGAGGATAAAGATAGACACATTACTCAAGTTCTTATTTTTCATCTTCATGTTTAATCTAAGAGCACCAATATTTCAGATATTTAAAATTTCATTTCTCATATAAAAATATCAAATGAACCTTGAATTGATTTGAATGAAACATGAAGAGATAAAGAATAAGCCAAGAATTATTTCTGTAGTTGAATCCTTCACACAGAGCAGTGATGTGTGAGTTCATTCCAAATGAGAACAAAAGTATGAGATTCTGATCAAGTATCATTCAAAAAGTTGAGATTTAAGAGGGTGAACATGAATGGTTTATTTCAAGCAACATGAACATCACCACAACACAACAATTTTAGAATCTAGAAGATTTGTCCTCAATTTACTATCTAACACAGATTCAAGATGAGCATTTCTGAACACAAACTTGAACAAATTGTGTTGACACATGATCTTCAGTGTGTCGACAAATGATCTTGAAAAAAAAAAAAAACTCAATCAGAATGCAGCAGCAAGAACAATTTTTGCACCTTTTAAAATTTTCTCCCGCTTAACATGTGCATGGAAAAAAAATTGCAATCAATTCACACATGATTATGCACACAATTAAATTTATCCAAAGCAAGACTTTTGGTACTTGGCGGAGTATTTTACTCACGCATAATGATAGTTTTCAGACAAGCATAACTTGTCATTCCACATTTCACCATTTGATATACCAAGAAGTCATAGGGAGTTTAATGTGCACTATCAATCATGGGTAAATTCATGCAAGCAAGTTAATACATCCATGATATCTATTGCTAAGATGAATTATTGTTGGGGGCATCAATACAACACATTTTTCATTGTTCAGATAAAGGTCTAAAAATTTATTCAACTCAAGCAATTTAATTCTGAAATGATAGGAGATTTTACCTGAACAATATTCATTTCTTTTTCAAAGATTTTACCTGTGTTCTCCAACATTTCTTGCCTTGCATAGCCATTAACTTGATTTTGGATGAAAAATATGGCTACAAGGCTCAATAGCTTGCTGATAAAGCTACCTTTAGGACCCACACTTCCTTGGGTCCTGCAATGAAACCAGTGTTAGAAATCAACAATGGTTTTTGAATCCACACAGATTTTAATTTTTGTATATATGCCATTTTTTCATTAATGGAACTATGAGCAGATCTAGTTCCAGAATTCTTCTTTTTCTTGTTCAATGCATCTATATTTTTATCAAATTGTCTATTTTTTGGATTTTTGATATGAGTAAAAATAGAATGATTTTGTGCAATATTACTGTGCCTATACACATGGAATTTCTGAACATTTTCAGTATGAACATGATATTTATTCCTATGTGTGTTGACATATGCATTAGTATGGAATTTCAGAGCATGCACAAAATAATCATTTCTGTACCTACAATCTCTAGAAATGTGACCAAATTTATGACATGTAAAGCATTGGACTGATTTGGCATGTTTATTGAAAATTTGATTTTTATTCCAGCAATGTTTGGCAAGATGACCAAGTTTATAGCAATAAAAGTATATAGAAGAGTTTCTTACCTGATGCTTACCTTGGCATGAGTACATGTGCTGAAACCCCATCTTCTTTTGAGGAGACTTTACCTTTTGATAGCTTCTCTTTCTGCACTCCAGAGCTTTCTCTCACTACTTGGCCTTGATCACCAAGTCCTCTTTGATGGAATCGATGAATTGCTCAATGGGATGGTTGCTTCAGATGAGATGGAGGCTAATATAGCCACTGCGCAGTCCCAAACACGTGAGAAGGTGTGCACACAAACCTAGGGTGCACACAAGGCTGCCACGTGTCCAAAAGGCCTTTACCTCATTGCCACTTGGATGAAAGGGCAATTTGGTAAATATAGCATCTCTCAAAAAGATCTCAGAAAGAGATCACAGCCGCTGGATTCTATGCTCTGTTCAATTCTAAGTTTGTGAGTTTCTCTCTCTAGCTTAGAGAGAGAAGTTCTGGGTTTTTGCTTAGCTTCTTGGGCGATCCTCCCTACCCTGCCGGCAGCCAGCTTGGTTGCCGGCAGGCTACTAGTGTGCGATGGTTGCCCCTGCTGATTTGGAGAGCCGGTCCTTTGCAGCTGCTCTTGCTTCTTCTCTACGCCCCTCAAAGATCGAGTTGGCCTTGAAAGCGCCAGCGTTTACTGATGATGGTCTTCCTGCTGTTTATTTTACTAAGGAGGAGTTTCGAAGGTCTGAGCAGCCTTTGAGGTTTGCTATTGTTGCCAAATGCTCCTATGGTCGGCCTTCTTTTCCAGATATTAAGAGTTGCTTATCCTAACGGCTTCTTCTCAAGGGTGACTGCATAATCAGTGTTTTAAATCCAAGGCATCTCCTGTTTCGTTTCTTTGAAGAAGAGGACTTCCTGAAGGTGCTTGTTCGGAAGAATCTTTATCTCAAAGGTTATCTTTTTTTCTTCTTTAGATGGTCTACGGAGTTTGATTTCTCTACTGATCCTACCCTCATCCCCATCTGGGTGGGCTTCCCTCATCTCCCTGTTAATCTCTATAATGAAGATTATTTACGGTGCATCGCTGGTAACTTTGGAGAAGTGCTTCGTATCCATGACTCAACTCTTGCCTGGACTCAAACAGCGGAAGCCCTTGTTTGTGTTGATGTGGACATAGCCAAACCGTTACCTGATCGGATGTGGATTGGTCATGGCGAGGGAGGTTTCTGGCAAATCGTCAATTTCCACAGGGTGCCACCTATTTGTAGTTTTTGCAAAAGGCTTGGCCATGCCCTTGAGGACTGTAAGAAGACGTCTAAGGACAGGGTTCCGGTTCAGAAGGCTGTTTCATCTTCTACTGTGCTTCTTAATCCTAACGACAAAGAGAAGGAATGGCGCTTGGTTAAACGTAAGGGAGTTTCTGTTAAGGATAACATGCAGTTGCCATCGACGTCATCAATTCCGGTTTCTAATGTCTTCGACCACCTAGCTGATGGCGTTGGTGTGCTGGAAGAATACTCTAAGGGTCCACCTCCTGGTACTAGTAATATTCTTGAGCAGCCCAACTCCCTGGGGGAGTTACCTCCCGCCGAGGAGGTTCATCCCAACTTGCATGGCACTGTTCACGACCAGCCGCCCCTGATGGATGTCACGGCTAATCTATCTTCTGTGGTTATTCCGGCTAGTCTCCCGGTCATGATGCCTGAGGCCTCGCCGGCAACTGCTTCTCTGGTGGCTCCTGAGTTTCCTATTACCGCTCCTCCGGTGATATCGTACTTACCCAAGATTGTGCATGTAGGCGTATCTCCTGCTCTCCAGGCAGATTCTACAAAGGTGTCTTAGGGTAAGTCGACCTTTCATGAAGGAAACTCCATCGTGGAGAATGCTTCTCTTGACCCTGGTTTTGGTGGCATGCTCTCTTCTGCATCAAAGCTTGCTATTTCTGAGAATGTTTTTATGTCAACTGTTAAAGTTACCAATTGTGGTGTGACGGCTCCTCAACTGGGTGTTTGTACGAGGTCCAAAGCTAGAGCTGCGGTTCAGAATTTTGGTTACTGTTCCTCATGAATATCCCATCAATTTTTTGGAACATTAGAGGCCTATCAAATTTGGCCTCGAAAAGGTCTCTTAAGCGACTTATCAAAGTTAATAAGTTACACTTCGTTGTTATTCTTGAACCAAAAATCCCGTTAAGTAGAGCTGGTGCTGTTTCTCATTATCTTCACATGCATGGACATGCAGGGAATAATGGGGAGGAATCTAAGATTTGGTTATTGTGGTCCAGTTCGATTTCCCTCAAGGTTACTAGCAGGTCGGAGCAGTTCATCTCTGCGCATATCCTTGATGGTAACACGCCTGTTTGCATGATTACTGCTGTCTATGCTGCGTGCAACTTGAGCCTCCTCCGTGAGCTATTTCAGTCTCTCTTGCTTCAGGGCGATAACTCCCTTCCTTGACTTGTTGGGGGGGACTTTAACTGTGTCTCTTGTAACTCTGAGAAGAAGGGTGGTGCTCTTCCTACTCCTAGTGCTCTGCTAGATTTTAATTCCGCCTCTTGGATGCTGGTTACATTGGTCAGACTTTTACTTGGTCAAACAATAGGGTTGGGCATGCTTCTATTAAAGCTAGGTTGGATCGGATCCTGGTTACCCCCCAGTGGCATACTTCCTTTCCGGGTTTTTGCGTTAAGCATTTACCGAGGGGCCCTTCCGACCATGCCCCCTTGCTTTTGAATTTTCTTCCTCATCAATCTGTGGCTTCAAGATTCATCTTCCAGAAGATGTGGATAACTCATGACTCTTTTATTCAGTGTGTCCGTGCTGCCTGGGCCAACACGAATATTGCTTCTTGTAATCCTTTTGTCGTTTTGCAGTGTAAGCTGAAAGCTACCAAGTTAGCGCTGAAGTCCTGAAATAAAAATGTCTTTAGTAGAGTTCAGGATGGGGTCCGCTCAGCTGAGAACCTTGTGACTGTCAGGCAAATCTCCTTTGATGATGATCCTTCAGCTGAGAACAGGGCGAGCCTTAATGAAGCCAACGCTGGTCTTCGACGTGCTCTCAATCGTCAAAGAGATTTTCTGGGCCCAGAAGGCTAGGGTTCAATGGATCAAAGATGGTGACAAGAATACTTCTTTTTACCACGCTGTGGTTCAGGGCAACAGATCTAGAAACTTTATTCATGGCCTTAAAATTGATGGTGTTTGGTGTGATGATCAACTTTCTTTATCTCAGGAGGCAGAGATATTTTTTCAACAGCTTCTTACTTCTGAAGATCATGTTATTGATAATTCTGTGCTTCAATCTATCCCACTTCTTATCCAGGAGAGCCACAATGAAACACTCATCTCTATCCCTTCTGATGATGAGGTGAAGCAGGCCGTGTGGTCTATTAATGGCGAAGGTGCTCCGGGACCGGATGGGTTCTCGGGTTGTTTCTTTCAAGCTTGTTGGGTTATTATCTCAGTGGAAGTTATTGCTGCTCTCCGGGGCTTCTTTATGGGGTTCCCCTTACCTAGGGGCGTTTCCTCCTTCTCTTGGCACTTATTCCTAAGGTCCATCACCCTTCTTCTTTCGGTGACTTCAGACCTATTAGTCTTTGCAATTTATGCTTTAAAATCATTTCCAAGATCCTTTGTACTCGCCTCATGGATATTTTACCTCTTATCATCTCCGAGGAACAAGGGGCTTTTGTTAAAGGCAGGAACATTGTTGATAATATTTCGCTATCCAACCAGCTGATCCAGGATCTCAGGAGAAAAGTTTGTGGTCATAATGTTATTTTTAAGCTTGACATAATGAAAGCGTATGATAGAGTTGAGTGGGATTTCCTGTTTGCAGTGCTCCATCATTTTGGTTTCTCAAACCAGTTCATCTCTTATGTTGGCATGCTGGTGTCCAACTGCTGGTCCTCAATCTTGTTCAACGGTTCTTCTGTGGGCTATTTCAAATCTTCTAGAGGTCTGCGCCAAGGTGACCCCCTTGCTCCGACCCTTTTCATCTTCATGGAAGAGGCGCTTAGCAGGGGCCTGAAGCTCCTTCTTTCTTCCTCGTCGCTGCTTCCTTTTGCTGGTTCCAGAAACTGCCCGCCGATTTCCCATTTGCTCTTTGCGGATGATACTTTAATCTTTTGTAATGGTCAGAGCTCTAATGTTTCCAGGCTACTTAGTTTCTTGCGCAGGCACCAGATGTCCTCTGGCCAGAAAATTAATATTCAGAAGAGTAGCTTTATTTTATCCCCTAATGCTCCTCCTTCCCTGGTACGGAGGCTTTCTGGGATTACAGGGTTCCGCCAGCAAGTTGGTGCCTTCCGCTACCTTGGTGTCCCCCTCAGGCATGGGCGATCTAAAGTGGCTGATTATAAATTCCTCTTGGATAAAGTAAATCCCAAGATGATTTCGTGGAAGTCAAAGTTCCTATCTCAAGCTGGCAGAGCGACTCTCATCAAATCTGTGCTCTCTTCCATTCCTATTTACTTAGCCGCTGCAATCTCCATCCCAAAAATGGTGGTTAATTATATTGAGAAGTGCTGTGCTAATTTTTTCTTGAATGGTATGGATGGTACTCATCGGAAACACTGGGTGTCGTGGGATGCCATTCGTCGTCCGACCTTTGAAGGAGGCCTTGATATCAAGAGTATGTGGCATGTCCAACTTGCCCTGGCTACCAAGCAGCTGTGGAATATCTATCATGGTTCTTCTCTATGGGCCTCTTATGCTCGGGTCAAGTTTAAGGTTTGTGGTGGAGCGCCTTTTCGGTATTCAACTCGTCATGGTATGTCTAAAGTGGTTTTCAATATTGCTCATCAAACTGTTCTTCAGAACTCTAGGTGGATCGTCGGTGATGGTAGAAGTACTAATTTCCTTAATCACATATATCTGGGACAAGATCCTTTAATGGAGGTCCTGTCCGCCCCCTATATTGGCCCTAGTATCACTGTTCATGAGGTTATCACCAATGTTCATCATCCTATCCGGAGACTTCTCTCTTGTCCTTTGATCCTTCAGGATATTAAGCTTTCTGATCATGATGATTGTTGTGTTTGGACCGCCTCACCTGGTGGTTGTTTCACCACTTCCTCTGCGTACAAGAATCTTTCTCCGAGTGGGATGAATAGGGCGCCCTTGACCAGGCTGTGGCATCACTCTTTTCTATCAGCATGCCTCCATGCTGTGTTGGAAGATTTTATACCGAGCTGTTCCTGTTGATTCTCGTATTGCTGATCAAGGTATTACTATTGTTTCCAGATGTTCCTGTTGCAACAATCCCAGCACTGAGGACCTTAACCATCTATTCATATCTAGTGACTTGGCAACTAATCTTTGGAATTGGGCTGCTCCTATTCGGGACATCAACTTATCTAATAATGATAGTATTACTATGCGTCTGTGGCATTTTCTGAAGCGCTGCAACCTGACAACACCACATGGGTTCACATCTTTGTATGTTTGCATTTTGATCACTTGGGAAATCTGGCGTGCCCGCTGCCTCATGCGCTTTGAAGGGAAGTGGCATCCTATCCATGTCATCATCCACAATATTCGCTATATGGTGTCCGCGTCCCTTGTATCTGTGTCTTTTAAGTACTCCTCTGCTGCTTATGGTTTTGAGGATCTCACTTCTTTTGGTCTTTCTCCAAGTGTTAAACCGTGCCTATTCAAATTGGTCAGATGGATCCCACCAGATTCTGGTCTCGTTTTAAATGTTGATGGCGCTAGTAAAGGAAACCCCGGTCTTTGTGGGGGTGGCGACTGTGTCAGGGACAGCTCGGTCATCTTCTCCTAGATTTTGCTCATTTTTACGGCTCTGGTGGTAGCCTGGTTGCTAAGGTTCGTGCCTTGTGATGGTATCCGATTGGCTAATGAAAATGGCCTTCCTTTGTCCCTGATCCAGTCTGACTCGGCATCTCTTGTTTCTTCCTTAATGACCGGTATTTCTCCTTCCTGGGTTTGTCTCCGTTGGTGGCGCAAAGCTCTGGCTTTTATTCGTAGATCTGAGGTTAAGGTGACTCACACCTACAGAGAAGCTAACCAGGTGGCTGATGCTTTAGCTAATTTCGGTTGTAAGCTCCTTGCAAATGTAACTTTCTTATCCTCAGCCTTTTTTCCTCGTGATTGTAAAGGTCCTCTTACTATGGACCGGGCCTGAATTCCTAGCCTCAGGCCAGTGTAGTTGGGGCATGCCCCGTTGATTTTGTAAACTCATTTTAACAGTTATAATATTTGAGCCCAGGTGTACGCATTGGTGGAGTGGGAACATTCTACTCCTCTGGAGTAGGGTGCGCTCTCCCAGTCGCTGTCCCTAAGGACTCCTTTTGCTTAAAAAAAAAAAAGTTTACATAAAAAGAGTGTCGACCTACATTCCCATAGTGTCGACACTACTGATCAGTAATTCCAATTTCTCTTAACTGGCAAAACATTAGAATCAACCTGGCAGACACTAGTGTCGACCTGATCAACAGACAGTGTCAACCTCCTGAGAATATCTCCAAAACTGGTTCACTGGATGGCAACTAGTGTCGACCTTACTCTCAGCTAGTGTCGACCTTACTGGTAGCTTGTTCTTCAGGAACTTTCTGAGCAGACTGGTAGAGTTGACCTTACTGTCAAGTAGTGTCGACCTGACTATAACCTTTTCTTCAGAAACTTGCTGGGCAGTCTGGTAGTGTCGACCTATCTAATAAGTAGTGTCGACACTATTTTGACAAAACTTTGCAAACCTGTAAATATGAAGAGTAGACCATTAGTAAAATATGAAACATTGAGCATAAAGAACATGTTGTTTTGGTATCATTGTGATATATGTCATCATCAAAATCAATGTGTGAGTATTTGGACAACATTCACAACTAAATGTTTTAGTCATCATTAAAATCAAAGTATGAGATTGTAATCATCATCAATATGTCATCATCAAAACACACAACTCAACAGAAGAACCTCCACCAGAAGTGACAAAGGGCGATCCTGGGAAGAACCTTCACCAGAATGCACAACCCAAATGACCAAACAACATGGACCATCAGAGAGAACACTACAGCAAGCAGAAGCAACGCAAGCCGGTCCTGGGAGAACCTCCACCAGAACCACCAAGGCACCGCTTTGGGAAAACCACCAGAACGCACCAGCCAAGCCAACAGCACACCCCAGACTCTGAGGTAGCACGGCAACAACAGAAATGAGCGAGGAAAAGTCCTGAGAGAAACCCTAACCAGGACAACAACAAACGGTTCTGGGAACCCTCACCACAACACAGGGCAACCAAGCATTGCACCTCAACCTCGACGGCAGCGCAACAGCAACCAGAAACGAGCACAACATAGTTCTGGGGGAAACCTCACTTCCGCCAGAACCAACAGAGAAAGACTCTAGGAGCACCTCACCAGAGCTCACAACCAGCCAGCACCAGGCCGACAACAACCACAGACAAGTGTCGCAGCGGTCAACCAGCGATGCAACACAGCACACAGAACATCTGCTTAGCTCGAGCAACAATGCCGACCAAGCAGAGCACGGTGCACAACAGTGCACAGACAAGAGACCACACACATAACAACCACAACACACACCCCAATAACAAGGGAACATCCAACAAGGCAAGGACACCTCGACCGGTTCCACAGGCAACAACCCTACACCGGTGAAGGCCATGCCACATACAGGCTCTCTCAGCCTTCGCGATGCACACACACTCAAATACATTGAAGACGACCAGGAGCACTATACCTGGACTGCCTGCAACCGTCCTCCACACAAGGAAGACCACTGCCAGCGAGTCCAGCGCCAACTGCGCCGCTATGGCACGAACACGCTGAGTGACCACACTCGCCACGCATGCGGCATAGTAACATCTGCAACCTGCAGCATGCACACGAATCATACAGGGAAGCCGCACACCTGCAAAACATTTGAAAACACAAGCCTAACACTAGTCGGACGGTGTCAGCAGCATACTAATACCTTTCTTTGGGACAACTATAGTTATTAACTCTTTACAAATCATAGCAGACTCCTCGCTCTGATACCAACTGTAACGACCCGACCTCCCAGACCCCCGCCAGGGACCCCAAAGTTTGCGTCGCCACCCACGGATCTGAAGACCCGGAAGGGTTATAAGAAATAGTCTAGTGAGATATGTACTGAATTCGAATAACTATAACAATATATACATTATACAAAAGTATGTACAACGCGTCCCAAGCAAAAGCACAGGTACCAGAAGAAAGGTGCAGTCCTTAAGGGGCATACCCCGAGAACTTGCAAAACATAACTCTCTGCTCACTCAAGTATAAGAGCTCACAACGCTCACTCTCAACTGCTGCTGACAACAACATGGCGCCACAACCGCCTCCGCAACCCGTCCGACACCGAGCTCCCACGACGACGAGCCCCTAGCTGAAGGAAGTAGGGGGGGGGGGGGTGAGCCTCGCAAACAAGGCCTAGTAGGGATTACCAATCCCTCACCGGCCAGAGTAGCAGGAACTCCAAAAATAGGAAACTACCCTAGAAAGCTGTAAAGTGAGGAACACCTACAGCAGGGTACTACTAAGCAGCGGAAGAGAAGATCGCAATGCCATGACCACCAACCGAGGTCGAGCCACACACATGACTCCCGCAGAAACCAACAGAGTCAGGCACACAGTAGAAGTAACCCTCGGTACACTCACCGAGACCACGCAACAACCAGGTGAGAACGATGTCTCACCACAAGCACGGCAACCTCAGACCTCCACAAGGTCGAGGGCTCACAAGCAGAATCACCCTAGACCCCGAACACACCGCAAGGTCGGAAAGCTACACATGCCGGTGCCATCACGGACTGACACCCAAGAACGGAATCACGGAGCCAAGAGAACACCGAGCGAAAACAACAAAAAACACGGGTCTGCACAAGGCCCGACCAACGACGCCCACAGAGACTAGACACAGCCAGGATGTAACCACTGTGCAGCTTGGGAAACGAGGAACACTCAGAAACGTCGTGAGGAAAATGTCGTCACAGCAACAGCAACCAAGCCACCGCCGTTAGAAGTCAAGAGGGGGACCCGTAGTCCGCACGCTCTGCTCGCTAGCCTAGATCTTGTCTCTGCCCCCGCGGAAGGGTGAGATAGAGCCGCCAAGAACACACAACACACACAACACCGCAGCCTGGCCAAGCTACGGCCTCACGCCTAGCAACCACTACGTGGATCCGGAACCAATGCAGAGAGAGGCAGTGAGACAAAGGACTGGCTATCCTGCACTGGGTAGAACTTCGGCCGTCCTCGGTGTCCCAGGCCTAACCAAGAGAGCTCTACAAACGACTCAGCGTCGCTATCCAAACCACCGTTTTCCCCTCAACTCCAGAGTCCGCCCTGTCGACTGCCAACTCGAGTACGCTCGTCGCCCCGATACCTCCCTCGAAGGCGCCCGAGGATGGGGGTCCTAGGAAATGGTAACAACCTCTCAAATCAAGGACAAGCCCTCAAGTGCCAAGTACTGGGCGAACTGGCGGGGCAGCTCAACAAAACCACGCCGAACCGCTGGCTTGTAACACACGAAAAGCTCAGCAAGTGAGAGGCACATATGGACCCTCAAAAGGGTCGACGACCAACCAAACATGCACGAGAAAAGCCAGAGTCTCGAAACACTACCAGCTAGCATGGAAACTCATCGCTCTGCTAATAATCGATGGACCGCCTGCCAATCGATTATTAGCCAGACGCGACCCTCGTGGCACCACTGCCAGGACACGGCCACGAAGGTGTCACCTTCGGTCACTGAACGTAGGGAGGCAACCAGCCGCGTTCCTTACCAGAAGTTCCTAAGGACAAAGCCTGCCTTAGGGCACACACCGAGACACAAACCGGGCCACGGAACACCCGAGACACACACAGGCACTGTCACGGCCCTCAAGGCCGTCGTGATACTATCGCGACGGGGCGGGGCACCGCCACAGCAAACACTATTACACCGGGGCAGCACGTCGTGACAGGAACCCTGTCGCGACAAGCAAATGCGCCGCGATAGCCCTGTCGCATCGGGGCAGCACGTTGCGACAGAAACCCTCTCGCGACAGGCAAACGCGCCGCGACAGTGTGCCTTATCGCGACGTCCAAACGAGCCGCGATAAGGTCGCACCCGACTGGGCTGACGCCTCCTCTGGTGTCGCAACTTGCCGAGTGGTCGCAACATCAGTAGAGAGGCAGACCGCCGGGATCCTAAATGCCGGGGCCGCCCATGAGCTACAAACATACACACACAGGGGAGGGAGCATGGGGAAAGCTGAAAAGCTATTCTACAAACCACGAGGGCTCCAATCCACCCAGATTAGAGAGGGCACAGGAAATCCCTACCGGCTATGAAGAACCGAACCCACGAAGGGCCTTCACGACGCACGACCACCTCCTCCTCGCTCCACGACGCCGCTCCGCCGGTCCGCACGAGCTCGCCGGCCGCTCCACGCTCGGATCGCCGGAGGGGAGCCTCCCCAATGCCAGAGAAGAGGGGAAAGGGAAGAAGAGGAGAGAGTGGGGGAAGAGGTATCCAGCAAGTGCCTTAAGCCCCCAGCACCCAGAACGCGACGGACTGCCCCGTCTTGTTAATAACCTTAACACGATGGGTCAACGGACCACAACAAGAATGCGCCCCCCAAGGGCTCCGCGACAACGCGACAGGCCGTACTGACACACCTGCCACTCTGACAGGCGTCAGACGACCGGCACAACAGAAAGCAGTCGTGACACCAAGAACGGAGACACTGGGCGTGACAATGACGCGACACACACGCTCATCGTGACATGGATGACTATCGCATAGAGCACCTCCGACGTGACACTAACGCGTCGCCCAACCTGGACGCGTTAGTGGCCAGCCATCCCAGACACCGGACAGAAAGTTGGGAAGCCGGGTCTTACAATAATTGTCTCTCCTTTTGCCATAGAGGTCTTGGTCCAAACACTTCCTACTAGAGAAAAACCACTTTTCTTTAAGTTCCTGGACCGAATAGGTTGGCCCATCTTCTCTATCACCTCTCCCTTCAAGTCAATATTAACATGCTTGAATATCATGGTCAGCAAGTGTGCATATGGAAGTGATACATTCAGCTTATTCTTTTTGTCCCATATCATATCTGCAGCAAATCTCATTCTCTCATTGATTACTTGAGCCATATTAATATCCTGATTCTGGAATGCCCAAAACATCATATCAGAGTCGGCTTTAGGGCAAGTTGAGAAGGTGGCACTTCTTGGCAATCGAATCTGGCACACAATAAAGTGGAGGATCCTGTTGAATGCGTTCAGTTGGTTGATGTCTATTTTGCCATCTTTCAGTTTATATTCTGTTCCGATGATGCCTAACCCCTTGACATGAATATCCACACTGTCTACCCCACTACGACTGACTGTAGATACACCAAATAGACTCTCCAGAAGATCATAGGTGATATGGATAGGTGTACCTTTGACTGTGGAGGTGAGGGAGCCATCTTCTTCTATCTTCAGGCATGTGTAGAATGCCTTTTCTAAGTCCTGGTAGCTAGCGTCAGAAACTGTGACCATTCTTGTCCATTTCATCCTTTCTATGGCTTCCACGATACTATGCATCCCATTCTTCTCTAAATCAGCAATATCTACTGCCTTGTTACCGCACAACTTGATCTTGACTGCTGCAAACCTTTCCCATTGCTCCGCTGTGAGGAAGGCGATGTTGTAACCACCTACGGTGCCGGAACTCCCAGAAGCAGCCATGGAATTGAACAAGGAGAGTTTCTAGAGGATCGTGAGGAGGAATGGAACAGAAGCCCTCAAGAAATCTTAGTGGGAACAAAGATTTTTTTCAAAATCACACAGAGAGGAGTTTGGAATCGATAGGGTTTTATCGCTCCACGCAAGTCGAAAGAGAAGAGAGAGAGAGAGAGAGAGAGAGAGAGAGAGAGAGAGAGAGAGAGAGAGAGAGAGAGAGAGAGAGAGAGAGAGAGAGGATGAAATCGATAAGGCATGGATTTCGGGCTTTAACGGCAAGACATAAAGGCGCTTTTGAAATACCAGAGCAATAAATGCAGATAACGACAAAAGAGGAGAGGATTACGCAAATAATAAAGAATCTATTCTGAAACGTTATGGCAACTTTATGCGCAAGAAATAAGGAATTTACTTAACTTCCAGCAGGAGGGATAAATATTATTCTGAAATTTATTATTTTAGTTACGTACAAACATATATATTACAAATTGCACATGCCTAATTCCCTTCTAAGAGACGTAAATCTCTTTTCAGGTAAGGCTTTTGTAAAGATGTCTGCCAACTGATTTAAAGTATATATGAAAGAGATATTTATATTTCCATTAGCTACATGATCTTTGATGAAATGATATCTAACCTCTATATGTTTCATCCTGGAATGCTGAACTGGATTCTTGGTGACATTTATTGCACTAGTGTTGTCGCACAGCAATGAGATGGTCTTGATGTGCAATCCATAGTCCTCAAGCTGTTGTTTTATCCATAAGAGTTGAGTGCAACAGCTCCCAGTAGCTACGTACTTAGCTTCAGCTGTTGATAGTGCTACTGAATTTTGCTTCTTTGAAGACCATGAAATCAAGCATCCTGCAAGAAATTGACAACTACCGTTGGTACTTTTTCTATCTACCTTGCATCCAGCATAGTCAGTATCAGAATATCCAACTAAACTAATTTCACATGATTTTGGATACCATTGACCTAGATCATGAGTTTTAGCTAAATATCTAAAGATTCTTTTAACAGAAATTAAATGGGATTCCTTAGGATCAGCCTCATACCTTGCACACATGCACACACTAAATAGAATATCAGGTCTGCTAGCTGTCAAGTAAAGCAAAGATCCTATCATACCTCTATAAAGTTTTTGATCAACTTTCTTACCTTCTTTATCACTGTCTAACCTGGTGGATGTACTCATTGGAGTGGACAGTGGTTTAGCATTGTCGAATCCAAACTTATTCAGCAACTCTTTGGTGTATTTTGCTTCACAAATATGTGTACCTTCTTTACCTTGCTTGATTTATAGACCAAGAAAGTAGTTGAGCTCTCCCATCATGCTCATTTCGAATTCTCCCTGCATGAGCTTCTCAAAATACTTGCACAAGGATTCGTCAGTAGATCTGAATATGATATCATCTACATAAATTTGCACGAGTAATATATTTTTGACTTTTGATTTAATGAACAATGTGCTATCTACCTATCCTATGATAAAACCATGGTTTAACAAGAATGCACTAAGTCTTTCATACCATGCTCTAGGTGCTTGCTTTAAACCATATAATACTTTATACAATTTAAAAACATGATTTGGAAAATCTACATCATCAAAACTAGGAGGTTGTTCTACATAGACCTCCTCCTTTATATATCCATTTAAAAAAGTAGATTTTGCATCCATTTGAAAAAGCTTTAAATCCAATGCAGATGCATAAGCAAGTAAGATTCGAATAGCCTCTAGTCTAGCCACTGTCCAACTTCATCCAACTTGTTCCTGAACACTCATTTGGTGCCAATCACAGGATGATCTGATGGTCTCAGAACAAGGGACCAAACTTGGTTTCTCTTGAACTGATTAAGTTCATCTTGCATGGCTAAAATCTATGATTCATCAGATAGTGCTTGATTGACTATCTTAGGCTCAATTTGTGATACAAATACTAAGTAATCGCAAGGTATAACATTACCTCTTGTTCTTACCCCAACTGATGGATCTCCAATGATATTGTCTCTTGGGTGATCCCTCTTGTATCTCCATTCCTTTGGAAGATCGTTATGAATTATTTCTTTATGTTGTAGTTCTTCCAAGGGTGGATCTTCATGATCTTTGATGGATGTTTCCTTCAGTTTCTTGGAGAGATTTTCTGCATTTTCATCATCACTATCAGCTTCCATTCTCAAGGAAGGGTTAGATTCATCAAAATAACATGAACAATTTGTTCAATTAATAAACTTTGTTTATTAAAAACTCTATAACCCTTGGGTTTGGAAGCATACCCCATAAAGATTCCTTCATCAGATTTGGAATCCAACTTACCTATGTCTCTCTTACCATTGTTGTGAATATAGCATGGACATTCAAACATTCTGAAGTGGCTGATCTTGGGCTTTCTTTGTTTGTACAGCTCATACGCTGTCTTCTTCAGGATTGACCTTATCTTAACTCTATTTATGATATAACAAGTTGTGTTGATGGCCTCTGCCCAGAAATATCTTGGAAAGTTGTATTCTGATAGCATAGTTCTAGCCATATCCAACAAGGTTCTATTCTTCCTCTCAACTACTCCATTCTGCTGAGGTGTCCTTGGTGCTGAGAAGTTGTGCTTTATTCCTTGATCATCACAAAATTTTGCAAATTTGTCATTTTGGAATTCTCCTCCATGATCTGAGCGAATGCTTATTACGCTGAATTTCTTATTCTTCTGAACTAACTTACTGAACTTCACAAAACTTTCGAAAGTATCATCTTTATGCTCTAAGAAAGATACCCATGTACATCTTGAATAATCATCTACTATTACAAATTCAAAGTTCTTTCCTCCTAGGATAGTAGTTCTCATTGGTCCAAACAAATCCATATGAAGCAATTCCAGTGGTTTGGAGGTGGTTACCACTGTCTTTGATTTAAAGGAGGATTTTGCATGCTTCCCTTTTGCACATGGTTTAGAAACACCTTCTATCCTTGAATTTATCTTGGGCAGACCTTCCACTAGATTACGCTTGATAAGCTTCTAATTCCATCCAAGTTGCAGTGACCTAATCTTCTGTGCCATAGTTCAGCATTTTGATCTTTATTTGCTGTAAGACAAACATCTTGATCCTTTACTTCTTCTAGATGTAGTACATACAAGTTCTGTTCTCTACTGGCTTCGAAGACAGTTGCACCATCCTTCATAATTAGATATTTAGACTCCTGAAACTTGATTTGGTGACCCTTGTCACACAGCTGGCTGATACTTATGAGATTGTGCTTGAGTCCTTTGACATAAAACATCTTCTATGAGGGCTCTGTCTTGACTTCCAATAGATCCACAACCGATCACTGATCCTTTTCCATTATCGCCATAGGTCACTATTCCTTCTTCATCTTTGATGTACGAAAACAGTCTTCTGTTTCCAGTCATGTGCCTTGAACATCCACTATCAAGGTACCACTTTGATGCTCTAAGAGTTCCCTGCAATAAATCACTAAGATTTAGGTACCCAAGTTCTTTTGGGTCCTTACTGGTTAGTTTCCTCATTTTTTCTTTTAGGAATCCACTTTAAGTGTTTAGTTGTGCAAGTTATTTTAGTGTGTCCTAATTTATTGCAATGACTACAACATGATATATTATTTACTATTTTAATTGGCTTGTATTTAATGTTAGATTCATAATCAGTATTTTGTTCAGCTAAAAATTTTGGTGTTGGATAAATTGTAGGATCAATGATTGTTTCTTCATTATCTGGAGGAATATATCATAAACTATGTTTTTTCTTACTAGATCTTCTTGCTCCTTTTAATATTAGAGATGATTTTCCATTTGTGAATTTTTCGATTGTGTTAGTTAGATATTCATTATCTTTTGTTAGTGTGTCAACTTCCTTTTTAAGTTTACTTAAAGTTTCCTGGTTTTCCAAATTTGTTATTTGTTCATTTTTAATTTTTAGATCTTCACATAACAGTTCATTTCTTCTTTTAAATTTAGAGATTTATTTTTCTAGTTGCTCAGTTTTAGATTTTATATCTAAATTGGTGATTTCCAAGCATGCATAATTTTTCTTAGTAGTTTTAATAGCCTACATACATCTTTATACTTACTGTATAGTTCATTGAATGCATCTTCTAGACTATCAGAATCAGATTCATTGTATGAAGTAAAAGATGAGTCAGAAGTTACCTTTTCATCAGTGTTTGCCATAAAGGCCAGGTTGGCTTTTTCTTCTTCTTCATCACTGGAGCTTGACTCACTGTCTGAGTCACTCTCGTTGTTCCATGCAACCGCCATGGCTTTCTTTTTGTATCTTTTGACCTTCTTTGAGTTGTCCTTCTTCTTGAACTCAGTCTACTTCAATTTTAGACACTCAGCCTTGATGTGTCCAGGCTTCTTGCATTCGTAGCATATAGGTTCTGACTTCTTAACATCCTTAACTTCAGACTTCTTGAAGTCTCTCCCTTTCTTGAAGTACCATCTCCCTGACTGATATTTTTTCTTGGCTAGAATATGCTGCAGTCTTCTAGAGAGAAAAGCTTCCTCATCTTCGCTGTTCTCATCACTTCTTTCATTTTTTGATTCTTCTTCGGAGCTGCCTTATGTAGCCTTTAGTGTGTTTCTATGCTTCTTCCTGCTGGAGGATTCTTCAAGCCTCTCCATGTTTATCTCATGGGCCATTAGTGACCCAATGAGTTTCTCAAGTGACATTCTTCTTAGATCATTGGCTTCTTCTATAGCTATCACCTTTGGAGTCCATGAGGCTGGTAGTGATCTCAGTATCTTTCTCACCATGTCTCCGATGTCATAGGTCTTTCCAAGTCCAACCAATCCATTTGTGATGTCAGTGAATTGGCTATACATTTGTGTGATGGACTCTCCTGATTGCATTTGGAATCTTTCATATTGAGCTACCAAGATGTCTATTCTTATTTCTCTCACCTTGTCAATTCCTTTGTATATGAGTCTGAGCTTTTCCCACATTTCCATAGCAGATTTACAGGCGAAAATCCTGTTGAACTCTTTCTTACTGAGAGCACAACACAGTATACTCTTTGCTTTGCTGTTAAGAGATATTTTCTTCTTGTATTCATCTGTCCATTTGTCTTTTTCATTGGTTACCAAGAGATCTCCTTCTTCAATGATAGACCATAGCTGGAAATCGAGACCTTGAAGGAAGAACTCCATTCGAGTCTTCCAATACTTGTAATCTTCTCCGTCGAATAAATGAGGTCTGTTGACGGACTGACCTTCAGCATATCCTTGAGCTGCCATTTATCTTTTTTCTTTAGATCGTGAGATCTTCTTTCTTGAAGAGACTTGGCTTTGATACCACTTGTTGCCCAGATAGCAAGCCCAGAGAGGGGGGGGGGGGGGTGAATGGATTGCTAAAAATTCATCTTTGAAAAATACCTGTAAATAAAAACACTTGACAACAACCACTACATTGGACAGTTAGTGCGGAATAAAGAAAGACAAGCAATCACACATAGACACAAGGAATTATCCTGGTTCGGATCTCCTATCCCAAGGAGTCCTATGTCCAGTCCCCAAGCACAAATTGGGATTTCACTAACCAAGGGTACTGTCCCCCTTAAGGACTCTTACACATCCAGTAGCAGCTGCCCTTCTCTTCTAACCCCGAAGACGTACAAAACAACACCTGATGTAACATGTCTTCCTTCTTCAATGAAGGGAATAATTACCACCTATTCAACAACAGGTCTTCTCTTCACAACTGAAGAGGATCACACAAAGAATGTGAGCAAAAAGGCGAATGGCCCCTAGACCAAGCTTATAGGAATTTGCTTGATCTGAGGCAATGTCTGAGAGACAAAGATTTGCAATAAGAAAAATCTCTCAAAACAACAAGAGCTCTCAAAAGACTAAGCAAGTGAAGGCTGAGAGCTAAGAGCTGAAAGTTGGTGACTGAAGCGAATAGGCTCTTCTTTTTGATGCTTGCCAGATGTTTGTGGATGTGTCTGTCTCTCAGTGTATGTATATCTATCTTCATGGAGTCATCAGTCTTCTATTTATCTTCTGCAAATTATTTTGACCATTGTAGTAGCCGTTCAGATGTCCGTTGTCTCACAACTTCGTGCACGTTAGAGAGACTGGTCCTAGGCATGGAGAGGTGAGCCTACAGCTATAAGCGCTTGGATTGATCCTTGCATCCTCAGGAAAGATTTTCTGAATCTTTTATCCTTTCAACAAGTTGACAGATCAATCTTTGATGTGATTTACTACAAAAGCCCTGCATGCAATAAACATGGATACCTAGACAACTCCTTTTTATCTACGTTGTCAGTCAACCCTGGTAGTCGTATAGTATGAAGATATTCTTAAACTAGAAAGGTTATTCTGACAACACACAAATCAAGACTCTATACAATACATCAAGTAAGCAAGAAGATTTCATGTGGAATGATCAAGATCTTAGTGTGCGTGGGAAGGTTTTTGAAATCCACAAAAATTTGAAAATATGTTTGAATAGAATGGTTATTATCAAGCTTATCTGAGAAGATAATAATGAAATGCATGACAATTCATTCAAACCATAATCATTGTGAAGAGTGTTGTTGTATACGTGAAATTGATTTCATAATCATAATCCATATATAAATGAAATTTTATGTTGATGTGAATAATGAAATCGTTGTATGAACAAGTTGTTGTCCAAGCAAATCGTTATTTAAGTAGAAACAAATCGTTGTTTGCTATCAAATCATTGTTTGACTAAAAGTAAGTCGTTGTTTGAGCAAATCGTTCCTTGACTAAAAGAAAATCGTTGTTTGAGCAAATCGTTCTTTGACTAAAAGCAAATCGTTGTCCGATCAAATCATTGTTTGCTATCGAATCGTTGTTTAAGTTTAAGGTAAATAGTTGTTTGGACCAAATCGTTGTTGAAGTGATAGCGAATCGTTACAGTGATCAAATCGTTATGTAACTTATCGAATAATTATAGCGATCAAATTGTTGTTTAACTTATCGAATCGTTACAGCGATCAAATCATTGTTTAACTTATCGAATCGTTACAGCGATCAAATCGTTGTTTAACTTATCGAATCGTTACAGCGATCAAATAGTTGTTTTAACTTATCGAATCGTTACAGTGATCAAATCGTTGTTTAACTTATCGAATCGTTACAGCGATCAAATCGTTGTTTAACTTATCAAATCGTTGCAGTGATCAAATTATTGTTTTAACTTATAAAACCGATGTTCTATCAAGGAAATCGATGTGTACTTAGAATGAATGCTTTGAACTGTAAATAACAGTGTGTGAGGATAACTTACAGATTTTGCTTGACTAATTTCCTATGGATGAACTTCAGAAAAGATTGTTAGAAAATATTTGTTAAGGTTTTGTTAATTACCAAAAATTACATATAATAAGTAAAATTATATGGGGATGGACTGATCATCAATTTGTGCTTGAGAGATTGCCTACCTTTTCTCGCTGATAAGAAATCCTAGGGTTTTTGATGAAGAACGAAGTAGAAATCTCCTTGTTCCAAGCCCTTCCTCTCCTTGCTCCTCGTCCTCAGCCTTCTCTCCTCATTCTCCAGAGCTCCAACAACGAGTTATGGCTTGGTAGGGACGAATTAGAGGTGTTTTAGCTAGTGTAAGAGTCCTATTAGTCTAAAACTCTTCCTTCTCCTCCAAACTCTGAATTTTCAATATTATCTCCCTATTTTCCTACCATTATCTACTTAATAGAATAGGGGAGAAGTCTAAATCCGTGGGCAATGGGTTAGGATATGCTTAGGACTCCTTTTAGGATATTTACAACCTATTTTTGTATTTATCCTGCCCTTATTTAATTTATTTATTAATTAACTTTAAAATTAGGCAAAAGATCTCCCATCTAAAGATGGGTTCTTGGCATTTGGCCCATTACATTATGTGTGGTCCATTAGTTGAACCCATTTACTAATTTAGCTTAATGGGTTTTAGTTTAAATCCCTTTTATTCCATTTATTCCTTCTTTATTCTAATTTAATTCTATTTATCACATTTATTTAATTAATTTTTTATTTTATTTGGGATTCAAAAATCAGAGTTGCTACATCCTCCCCCTCTTAAAAAGAATTTGGTCCCCAAATTCATATGATCCTAAGAGGAAGAATGACTTACTGAATAACTCCGGATAGTTTCGTCGCATTGTCGCTTTGGGTTCCCACGTGGCTTCTTCAACTTCATGATTCCTGCATAGCACCTTTACCACTGATATGGGTCGGTTCCAAAGCTGTTGTATCTGCTTGTCCAAGATTCTCATCGGCTTCTCTTCATAGGTCATATCTTTATTCAAAATGATATCATCATAGCTGATTACGTATGATGGGTCGTACACATATTTCCTCAGCATTGACACATGGAAAACATTGTGTACGGTGGAAAACTGAGATGGTAATGCTAGACGATACGCCACTTCGCAAACTCTTTCCAATACCTCAAATGGACCTATGAATCTTGGCCTTAACTTGCCTTTCATCCCAAACCTTTGAAATCCTCTGGTCGGGGATACCTTAAGCAGCACATGATCTCCGGTTTGAAACTCCAAATCCCTTCTTCTTTTTTCAGCGTAGCTCTTCTGTCTGGACTGAGCTATTTTAATCCTGTCCCTGATGATCTGTATATCTCTGCTAGTGTTCTGTACCATGTCTGGTCCCAACCATTGTTGTTCACGTACTTGATTTCAGCAGACTGGCGATCTACAACTTCTACCATACAAGGCTTCAAATGGTGCCATCTTGATGCTGGCCTGGTAGCTGTTAGTGTAGGCGAAATCAATTAATGACAATTGTTCATTCCAGTACCCTTCAAAATCTATAGTGCAGACTCGTAGCATATCCTCTACGATCTAATTTGTTCTTTCCATCTGCCCATCTGTCTGTGGGTGGAATGATGTGCTAAAATTGAGTTTTGTACCTAAGGCAGTCTGAAGTCCTTTCTAGAATCTAGAAGTGAATCTGGGGTCATGATCTGAGACTATGGACACGGGGACTTCATGTAGTTTCACAATTTCTTTCACATATAGCGCAGCTAGCACATCAACATTCCAGGTACTTTTGATTGCAAGGAAGTGTGCGGACTTAGTCAATCGGTCCACAATGACCCAGATAGCATCAAGTCCACCATGAGTTTGGGATAAACCCATGATGAAGTCCATGACGATACTCTCCCACTTCCATTCAGGGATGTCTAGAGGTCTAAGTACACCCGCAGGACATCGACGTTCTGCTTTTACATGCTGACATGTGAGGCAGTGCGTGGCATGCTAAGCCACCTCACGCTTCATGTTGGGCCACCAAAATGACCTTTTCATGTCTTGGTACATCTTGGTTGCGCCTGGGTGAATTGTATACTTGGTCTTATGGGCTTTATCCATTAGCTTCCTCTTCAATTCCTCATTGTTAGGCACACAGGTCCTGGCTTGAAATAACAGTCTCCCATCCTCTGTGATGGAGAAGTCGGGTCTGTCAACTATGGTTTCCTTGACTCGGATTAGAAAGGGATCATTAGCTTGTTGTTCCCTGATCTCGACAAAGATGTCGGGTTGAGCTCTTAAGGTTAGCCACTAACACCTGATCACTTCTCTGCTCAATATTTAGATCAAGACTGGCGAATTGCTCAAGTAATTGCATCTCACCCATGACTAAACATGACAAGGATGCCACAGGCTTCCTGCTAAGTGCATCAGCTACTGCATTACCTTTACCAGGGTGATATTGAATATTAAAATCAAAGTCCTTCAGATATTCCAGCCATCTCCTTTGTCGCATACTGAGCTCCTTTTGGGAAAATAGATACTTTAGGCTCTTATGATCAGAATAGACAATGAACTACTCTCCATAAAGATAATGCCTCCATATCTTAAGTGCAGACACCACAGCAGCTAATTCTAGGTCATGGACAGGGTAATTGACCTCATGTGGCTTCAGTTGTCTTGAAGAATATGCTATCACCTTCTCATTTTGCATTAACACGTAGCCTAGACCGATTCCAGAAGCATCAGTGTAGACTGAGAATCCTTCGCCCTAGACTGGTAACGCGAGGACAGGTGCAGATGTCAAACATTACTTCAGTGTCTGAAAGCTCTTCTCACATTCCTTGCTCCATACGTAGGGGTTCTCTTTTCGCGTAAGGTGAGTAAGAGGTACAGTTATCTTGGAGAAGTATTTTATGAACCGTCTGTAGTAGTCAGCCAGTCCAAGAAAGCTTCTGATCTTAATGACGTTGGTCGGTCTCTCCCAGTTGAGTGCATCTTCTACTTTAGAAGGATCAACAGCTATACTATCCTTGGATATAACATGGCCTAGAAATGACACCTCCTTGAGCTAGAATTCACACTTGCTCAATTTGGTGTAGAGTTTGTTGTCGCGCAAGATTTGCAGAGCAATCCTCATATGCTCCTCATGCTCTTCCTTGGTCTTTGAGTATATGAGAATATCATCAATAAAGACCACGACGAATTTGTCAAGGTATGGCCGATAGATGTTGTTCATCAATTGCATAAAAGCTGCAGGAGCATTGGTTAGTCCAAAAGGCATGACTACGAATTCATAATGACCATACCTGCTCCTGAAAGTCGTCTTGTAAATATCTGCATCCTTAATTCTCATTTGATGATATCCCGATCTAAGGTACTCTTGTACTATGTGTATATTAGATATCTCAGATGCTTTCTTTTCTACAACTATGGCGGCAAGAATTGCCACACACCTTTTTCTTATCATGTTCTGCACCTTAATAGCAGAGACGAGAGACAAGTGCCTCTTGTGTCTACGTCTCGTAAAGGTTAGCTTAGGGAATTCACTAAATGTTATCTTCCCTCTTCTACAGTCAACACAAGCCCCATAAGTGGATAGCCAATCGGCTCCTAGAATGACATCATCGCCTTCCATGGGCATACAGATGAAGTCGGCTCTAAGATTTAGTTCACCAATCTTCACATCAGCTAATGGAAAGTATTTGTTCAGTTGGGCTTTCTCGCCTAGTGGGGTTGTAACAGGTAATTCAATTCCCATAGACACAGGTTTAACATTTAATGTGTCAGCAAATGCTTGTGATATGAATGAATGTGTTGCGCCGGTATCAAATAAAATAAATGCTGATTGAGAAAAGATTGGTAGAGTACCTTCAACGACTCCACCATCCTCGGTGGTTTCCACTTCGTGGACAGCCTGCAGTCTGCCTGGCTTCTTCTGGCCTGTAGGGAGCTTCTCATTTTCCTTAAGCAGAGGGCAGTCAGAGATCGATATGGTGCTCTCGACTACCACAACATAGGCATGCGCCTACCTTCCTCCAGCATTCCTCGGTAGTGTGACCTAGCTTGTCACAGTGCTTGCATCTGGGCTTGTTGGGTGCAGTGGGGGCGAAGACCTTGGGCTTCCGCTCTTGGCTTGGCCCGTCGGTAATGCTTAACGTCCTTTTCATGCAGTTGGTGGGCTTGCTTGGTGCTCCTGATGTCTACTCTTTCTTGACCATTCTACCCTTGATGCGATCGGTGAGGTCAGTCGCATCCTCTAATAGCTGTGCCTTCTTGACCATTTCTAGATAGGTCTGGATATCCAGAGGTGCCAGTTGGGTGATGTATGTGGGCCTGAGTCCGTTGAGAAAGCACTTCGCCTTCATTCTCTCGGTGCCTACAAGGTGATTGGCATATCGTGCCAACTGAGAGAATTGGGCTTCGTACTCGGCTACAGAGAGGTTCCTTTGCTTAAGGGCCGCAAACTCGGAGGCCTTCCTCCCTTGAACTCTTTTAGAAAAATACTTGGAGTTAAAGTGCTCCTTGAATTCATTCCAGGTGAATTGTGCATTAGCCCTGGTTGCCTCAATGGACTCCCACCACGCACGGGCGTCCCTTTCTAACTGAAATGTTGCAAGTAGTAGCTTGTCTCCATCCGCGCATTACATGACGCGGAAGATATGTTCAATTTCCTTCAGCCAGTTTTCTGCCTCATCGGGATCAGTGGCCCAACTGAAACAAGGCGGGTTCAGATTCCGGAAATTCCTATACAGATCTTTGGCTCCTCAGTTTCCATTGGCTCCAACAGCCTGAAGTAGTGCTTGAGTAAGTTGCTGGATAGTCTGCTGCATGTCATGGAGTTGAGCACGCTCCGCTGCCATTGCTATGGTTTATGTTCCTTCAAAAGAGAATTTTAATGTAAGATATTGAGGTTGCACTAAGTTTGTGTGTGTGTGAATTTATTTTAACTGATTACCCATGGTTCTACCCATTTTTCACATAGGTATGGATTTAGACTCTAAGTCAAGGCAGGTCAAACCTAGATCATCCTATACTTAAGAATAACCTAGGCTGTGATACCACAAAACTGTAACGCCCCGACGTGGAATATCAGAGAGGAATTACAGTTATTAAATAGTACAGAGTGATAAATAGACATCAAACCATTACACAATTGGAATAAAACCAAATGTAATCCAACTTCATTAATAATTCATCAACCAACTATTACAATCGCTAATCAGAGCCAAAACTAGGGCCCAGAGTACTTTATTCAAATCTAAACTATTACATATTGACTAACTGACGACTAACTAACTAACTACTAAGCAGCAGTTGTCGAACTGGTCACTCCTGAACATCATCCTCATTCCCTTCCTCGTGAGTGTGGTATTCCCCATCAGACTCACCTGAAACACACGAAATAATAACGTAGGATGAGCGATAAAACACCCAGTAGGACTTAATATCTCATATGAACAAGCATGCTTTAAATTATTAATGTCTTAAAAGGCAGAATAACTAGAGAGCATAGTCATGTAGAGCAAAGTAACGATAGCAAGAGAACGACAACACTTGTACATGGAAAATAGCACATCAAGTACGGTAATAGATTGGCCATGTAACGATATAGCACGTAAAGTTGCACATCGGTGCACTAGTAATGATAGCACTTATATAGATAGCACTTGTATAGATAGCACTTGTATAGATTGCACTGAATGATTGTCATAGATTGAATCTTGATAGTATAATGGCACTGGATGTATACCAACATTCTGATCATTGTAACTCCCATGGGCAAATGGCACTTTTCGGGCGCTCCTCCCAGGACCAGATCGGGCCCTATTGCACTGGCATAGTCATGTTTCTTATCTTAGACAACCATATGGATGGCCAAATATAGTACCAAGAGTAGATGAGAGTATTAGACGAATAGATGAGAGTGTAGAGAGAAAGTGAACAGATGAGAGTACAAGGATAGTAGATAAGAATATGGACATATTCGTAAAACAACGTTAAACAACAATGGTAATAGTTGCACAACACACAGTCGTGTGCTGGTAGTCTGGTAGAGGTCACAACTGCCCACTAGCTGTGCCATGAACACAGGCTAGATGGTCCGACGTGATCCCAAGGTAAGAAGGAAACATACTAAGGCCATTGGTTCATGCTGATCCCTAAGGGTGTAACGGATTTTAAGGGTACAACCAGCTCGTCGGCAATGGACGTGTGCCAAAGCCAAGAAGACTTACGGAGGCCTTGACAAGGAGTCCCTGGTCCAGTCAGGAGTATTTCAAATGAGAGGTGGTCCATGCCAAGAAAAGTGTGTAATGAAACGTTGTCTGTCTTGCCTCAAGTGCTCCAAGGCAGAGGGACGCGATAACGGTGTACAAATCACGCGAATAAAATAAAGACAAGTGTCATTTAAAATAATAGGGAATTTAAGTGAATTATTTACACTTAATTACCAGATAGATTATTGAGTAATTTAATAAGGTCTAATGGCAAACATTTATGTTTAGTGTGTGCAAGTGTTAAGAAATCATGAGAACATGAAAGATTTGCACATAGCTTTTAAATTAATTGAGTTTATGTAATTATTACAAAATATTAATGTTCAGATCAAGACTATGCATAACAATGTTTAATTAAGTTTAAACAAGGGTCAAATGGTGTAAATATCAGGGGTATAAGAGCAAATTTAGGTTCTGGCCGCAATATTGAAATCGCGACGGGGGTACCCGTCGCATTTCAGAACGCGACACTGCGGCCGATCACGATAGCTGAACCGGGTCGGGTGGGTGTGAACCGATGGAAATCGCGACGGGTCGGCCTATCACGTTCAAGACGCGATGGTCCTCCCTATTGCGACCCCTTCTGAGATCGCGACAGGTCGGGCCGTCGTGATTTCAGAAGGCGGCCCGAGCCCAGAAAGGGGAATTTGGCCCTTTTTGAGTTGGGTTCCTTCCATCCATGCATGATATAGGTCTCTTTAAAAATCAATAATAAATTGCACACAAGTCCAAAATCATGAACCCACTTTTAAACGAAACTAGACATAAGGAGTATCTACAAGCACGATTAATTAGAAAATAGACGAGTCATGAGCATACTTTAATTAGGTTACTTTTCGGTGACCTAAACATGCACAGTCATAGAAAATGAATTAATTAGCAATGGATACATGATAAAAATTGGGGGAAAAAGGGCCTTGGAAGCCTAACAACATGTAGTATTTATGAGAATATTCTCACGGCGTGGGATCAAGTACATGCATGGATTGAAAGCAAACATGAAGGTTTGGCTACATGATGATGATAGAGATTTGAACATTTAATTTACTCTCATGGAGCAACGAAAATTGGGAAAATGATGTTGCCCAGCTAGCAAGCCCAGAGAGGGGGTGAATGGGATTCTAAAATTCTTTTAGATTATGTCAATAAAAATGCTAAACATAAAACACTACGATCGATTGTTAGTGTTAATGATAATGAAGATAAACAAGCAAGCACACAAACACATGTGGATTTTATCTTGGTTCGGACCTTCTATCCCAAGGAGTCCTACGTCTAGTCCCCAAGCAACAACTTGGGATTTCACTAACCAAGGGTATTGTCCCCCTTAAGGACTCTTACACATCCAGCCACAACTGACCTTCTCTTCAAACCCAGAAGAGGTACAGCTCACCACCTGATACAACAGGTCTTCCTTCCTCAATGAAGGGAAAAACAACCATTTGTTTCCAACAGGTCTTATCTTCACAGTCCGAAGAGGAACACACAGAAACAATGTGTTTAAAGGCGACAAGCTCCTAGACCAAGCTTACAACAGAATGCTTGATCTGAGGCAAAGTTTGAGAGAGAAAGATTTGAACTAGAAAAAAAATCTCTCAGAACAACAAGCTCTCAAAGTGTCTAAACAATGAAAGGCAGAGAGCCACGAGCTAAAGAAAAGATGGAGTGAAGCAAGAGCTCTTCTTTCTGATGCTCGCAAGTTGTAGATGATTCTCCGTGAAAACACTATCACACCAAAGTTATTTTTCATGGAGTCTTCAGTCTTCTATATATTATCTACAGCATATTTTGATCGTTGAAGTAGCCGTTCAGATGTTCGTTATCTCACAGCTTTATGTACGTTAGAGAGACTGGTCTTAGGCATGCAGAGATTAGCTTGTAGCTAGAAACGCTTGGATTGGTCTTTGCATCTTCAGAAAAGATCTTCTAAATCTTTTATCCTTTTAAGAGGTTGATGGATACATACTTTATGTGCTTTACTACAAGAAGCCTGCATGCATTAAAACACAAATACCTAGACAACCTTTTTGTCTGGTCGTCAGTCAACTCTGGCAAACGTGCAGTAATGATATGCTCAAACTGGAAAGGATATCCTGTCTTCACACAAATCAAGACTTTATGTGATATATCAAATAAGCAAGAAGATTTCGTGTGAAATGATTAAAATCTTAGTATGCGCGGGAAGACTTGAACTCCACAGAGTTTTGAAAAATTGTTTGAATATCATGAGAATAATAGATGTATTCATGAAGTCGATGCGATCAATGTTCTATTTATGAAATCGTTGTGTTAACAATTCATTGTTCAAGAAAATCGTTGTTTAAGTAGAACTAAATTTTTGTGAACACAAATCGTTGTACAGATATAAACAAATCGATGTACAAGCAAATCGTTATATAGATAAGAAAATTGATGTACAAGCAAATCGTTGTACAGATAAGCAAATCGTTGTTTAAGTAGAACCAAATCATTGTGAACACAAATCGTTGTTTCACTTATTGAATCGTTATAAGACCGAAATCGATGTTTCAATAAGGAAATCGATGTGAGACTGAAATCGATGTTTCACTTATGAAATCGTTGTCAGGCCGAAATCGATGTTTCACTTACGAAATCGTTATGAGGCCGAAAATCGGTGTTTTACTTATGAAATCATTGTGAGGCCGAAATCGATGTTTTACTTATGAAATCGTTGTGAGGCTAAAATCGATTTTTCACTTATGAAATCGTTGTGAGGCTGAAATCGATGTTTTACTTATGAAATCATTGTGAGGCCGAAATCGATGTTTCACTTATGAAATCGTTACAGCGATCAAATCGTTGTACTATAAGGGAAATCGATGTGAACTTAGAAGAAATCGATGTCTAAATCGTTATTCTATAAAGGAAATCGATGTGGACTTAGAATAAATGCATGCTCTGCACTTTAATCAACAGTGTGTAAGAATTACTTATAGATTTTTCTTGGATTATTTCCTGTGGATGAACTTCACAAAAGATTGATGGAAAATATTTGTTAAGGTTTTGTTAATCACAAAAATTATATATAATTAAATAAAATTATATGGAGATGGACTGATCATCAATCTCCCCCTTTTTGGTGATGACAAAACATAACATAAAAAGTATAAAGTACTGAAATGAATTTCAAAAAAATATGTTGTTTAAATTTTAGGAATGTATTTCAAAATAATGTATTTTCTCCCCTTTTTGTCATTAAGCAAAAAGAAAAGAAGAGAAGAAAGATAAATGGAGCCAATCAATTACTATATTGATCACTGAGGGGGTATAGAGATGTAGAAGGTAGGTGACAATAGGGAGGCATGGCGAGTAATGATGGGCCAAGCCTTGAGTTCCTGCTCTTCAAAATGAATTTGAAAAACACCCCAGGCAATAGTGTAGGAAGGCCCCATAATAGGAACCATTTGCTGGATGTGAAGTTACCTTTGAGCTTCTAAGAAATTTGCATATTCATCCTTGCCAAGAGACATCTTATAAGAACTAGAAGTCCCAAAGCTGGCATGCTGTAGGAACTGGTCGATGGAAATTGGATAGAAGATCTGAAGCTCCTTCAGTTCCTTTTTCAGACCAACAAAAACTTTATACCTTTCAACCTAAATGGCAAAAGAATCCTGAACAAGATGGATGGAGTTGAGGTCTAAGAATTCTTCAGCTAAAAGAGTTGGCTTCCCAGAGTTAAATAATAAACTGTTCAGATTGGCTAGCTGCTGAGCAAATTGGTTGTAGTACTTCTCCCAATTAGATGGAGAGAGCCTCTCAGACTCAGACGAGAGGGGAGCAAGCACATCAGATTTGATAGATCCCCTATGGTATTCCCTGAATAGGAATCTATGGAATGCAAGGGGATGGCCCTTCTGAACAGAGATTCTGCCCATGACTCTAGCAAACCTCTCAAAAATGATAGGACCTACTTCAGAATCCAAGACCAAGGAATGAATCTTAGGTAGGAACACAATCTCTGGGAGTTGGAGAGTAGCAAAATCCACTTGGATGGAGGTGTTGACTAGATTTTTGGATCTGAATAGAGCTATGGCTCCTCTGAATTGCCCAAGCTGAATCTCTAGGAGATTGTTGAGATAACAATAATCATTGAACATTTGAAAATGTCTGACCAGCTTGATCTCCTTTTGGATGAAAGGACCCCAGGAATTCTTATGATGAATGACAAACCACTCACTCAATGTGAGAGGGTGGTCTCTGGGAGGGAATCTGTCAGATCTAGCAAGTATGAATTTCTTGTACAAGGACTGATGGCCCCGAGCCCACTGATCTTCATTCTTAGATTCAGCCATGGAAATTTTTTTGGACTGATCAGATTTAGATAGAGGAGAAAGAGGGAGAACAATGTTGAGGTGGTCTGTGAAGTTGAGATGAGGAAGGCCACAAACTGTGGCAAAAATGCATTTATGTAGGAATTCAGAATAAATAGATCTCCTTCTATTTTCAACAGAAAGAGAGAACCAAAGGGGTGGAAAATGAGGTTCAGAAGATAGGGAAAGGTCCTTTGAGACTTTCCTCTTTTTAGGGGTAGGACTAGAAGGGCCTGTCCTATGAACATGAGAGGAAATGGAGAGGACTAAGCGAAGAATTGCTTCTTCAAACTCATCTTTGATGTCCTCAATGACCACACCCGGAATTCGAGCACCCTCTGGAATGAGAGTTATGAATGAGGGTGGAGTGGGTGGACGAAGAGTAGAATAAGAAGTAGAAAGAGGAAGGACAGATGGTCCAGCTGAGGATGGACCAGCAGATGACGATCCAGCTGAAGATGAGGCTGGAGGAACCTCAAAAATAGGAGGAGGAGGAGGAGGTAGTAGGAAATGGTGTAGGTGAGGAAATATGTTTTGGAAGGGATTGTTTGAAGGTGACAGGGGCTGGAGGTGCAGTGGATGAAGAAGGTGGAGAAGAAGGAGCTGGAGTCTGAAGAGGTGAAGGAATAGGAGGCTCTGGGGGCACAACAGTAGCTTCTACTGAATCTTCAACTATTACTTGCTCTGCTACTGATTCCACTGGCCCTGCTGGCCCAAACTCTTCCACTACTGGCTCTGCTAGCCCTGACTCTTCCAAAACTGGCCCTGGAGGCCCTGACTCCTCAACTACAATTGGCCTTGATGGCCCTGAATCTTCAACACCAACTGGCTCTGTTGGCCTGGCAATTTCTTCAGAAGGCCCTGGTGGCCGGACTGCTTCTTGGCCCTGATGGCCCTGGAACCTCTGGAGCTATTGGAGTGGGAGCAGGAGGGGCAGGAGTAGACAATTGCGCCCTCACCAAATCTGAAAGATTTGACACTAATTCCTTCATGCTTCCCAGCTCATTTCTCATTCCCCGCGGCACTGCTTTGACCATTGCTAGCTCTTTGACTCCAGTACTCTGGCTAATAAAAATGGAGGAAATATTAGATTGAACAGAGCAAAAAATCTCCCCTTGAACATTTAATCTTTCAATTATAGGATTCATATTCACTTTAAGCTTCTTCTTCTTATGGGATCTGCGGTGTGCCTTACTAGTTAGTAATGGAACTTTGGTGGCCACACCCTTCCTTTTACTTCCTGAGCTGGTGGTTGGCTCCTATTCAACATCTTCAGCACCATCAGAGGTACTCTCCACAAGACCTTCTTGGAATTGATCAGCAAGGGCATTAACTATGGGGTCCCCCTGAATTTCTACTTCCATTGCAGCTACATGCTCCCCCTGAGCTGGAGCATCTTCCATCTGAACTTCACTGTGGCCTGGTGACACAACTTCTGGAACAAATTCTTCTTGCTCCCCCTGAATACTGGCGACAGTTTCCAACACTTCTTGAATGACAGATGCAATAACTGTCGAGGGGGTCTCAACCTCAGATTGCTGCCCAACGGGCTCAATGTGTTCAGGAGAAATATCTTTAATTCTACTTCCACTGGCTACTAGTTCTTCTGTTCTAATTTCTGCTTCCTCTTCTTGGACTGCTGGGATAGCTGGAGCCTCTATAACAGGGTCTTCAACCCTCACTTCTGCTTCTCCCTCTGCCTCTGGAATTGGGGGAATTTCTTGAGCTTCCTCGATAATGGCCTCTCCTTCTGCAACTGAAGTTTTTGTCCAAACACCAGCTACTAGAGAAAAGCCGCTCTTCTTCAAGTTTCTAGACCTGATAGCTTGGCCCATCTTCTCTAAAACTTCACCATTCAAGTTTATGTTGTAATGCTGGAAAATCCTTGTCAGCAGATGAGCATATGGTAAAGACACATTCAGTTTGTTCTTCTTGTCCCAAATCATTATAGTTGCAAACTTTATCCTCTCAATAATCACTTCTGCCATATTAATATCCTGATTCTGAATAGCCCAAAACATCATATCTGAATCTGCCTTAGGGCAAGTGGAGAAAGTTGCGCTTCTTGGTACTAGGATCTGGCAAACTATGAAATGCAAAATCCGGTTGAAAGCATTTAACTGGTTGATGTCAATCTTGCCATCCTTCAACTTGTACTCAGTTCTGATTATCCCCAAACCCTTGACATGGATGTCAACACTGTCTACCCCACTGCGACCAATGGTAGACACTCCAAACAAACTCTCTAAAAGATCATATGTTATGTGGATGGGGGTACCTTTCACTGTGGAGGTAAGGGACCCATCCTCTTCGGATTTCAGGCAGGTATAGAAAAGCCTTTACCAGGTCTGGATAGCTTGCCTCTGAAATAGTCACCATCTTTGTCCATTTCATCCTCTGCATCGCTGCTACCACACTGTGCATTTCATTTTTCTCTAAATCCACAACATCCACTACCTTGTTTCCGCACAGCTTTGTCTTCACTGCTACAAATTTCTCCTACTGCTCTACTGTGAGGAAGGCGACGCTATATCCACCAACAGTGCCGGAACTCCCAGAAGTCGCCATGAAAATTGTAAGGCCCTCGAATTTCCGTCGCATTAATTGTATTTATATGTGTATATTTGTTCTTGTGTATGTATATACATATTTACGTACGTATTAATTAGTACAATTACGTGTGCATGTGTTTATACTATATGTAAATAAGGCATGTATTGAATGGTGATAGTATGGATACGTTACCATATACATATTGCATATATGCATGGCATGCATAGTTTTCTGCATGTTTTAAACTTCTGGCCGAAGGCCTATTGGCATCAACCCCTAGCCGCGATGAGGTGTCAGCGTCCACCCATGGACGCCAACACTAATCCTGGAGTCTAACGATGTGGACGCCTATTTCTCTGACCTGCATGCGTTGCAGAGCCAGAAATTCTGGAAACAAGGAAGCTCACCCATTGGGGAGCTGTCCCCAACAGCTCTGAGAGCCATCTTGTCACCTTGTGAGTGGGAGAGAGGCCTCTCCCATATGTTGAACCCGGATCTGCCTTCCCCAACCCTCTCTTCACCCTTTTGCAAGAGAGAAACCAGAGGAGAAAACCCTAGTTCTGAACTGAGGAGAAACCCCCACTTTGCACCCAAAGATTCGACCCTCTGAAGCTGGATCCAGCCATCTTCCTCGACAAGAAGCTAGCTGGAGTGAAGGAGAAGACTTCCCCGACATTTCCTGCTGTGAGATCATCCAAGAGCCCGGAGGAAGGAGATCTCAGAGGACAGTTTGCAACTTCTTGGGACTGCCCAAGGAGGGCTTCACCAGCACTTTTGATCCATTGAAGCAATTTCCTAGAGGCAAGTAACCTAACCATAACGTCCCCGTATGTTTCTAGGTCGATTCTACAATTTTTATGAATTTTCCCTCGTGTCCTAGACCCCCAAATTCACCCCAACTTGAGAGCTCAGGTCTGTGTTCTGCACAGACCTGCATTAACGGCAAGATCCCTGGACGCTGAGATCATGCTTGGCGTCCATCGACCATGCCGTTGACACTGAATTAGCGGCCAGAGACCGCCGCCAAGTTCATCTGGACAGAACAGTGACCTGTTCTGCCCTTCTATACACTATCTTCGATATGTTTCACGATAAGGATATACTGTAAACCATTTATATTCTATGTATATTGTTAATGTGATGAATGTGGTGTGTGGATGGATGAGTGTGCATGGTGGTGAATAATAGAAGTTATTTTGTTCCATGAAATTACAAAGCATGATTAGTTGTTAATCTTGTCAATCTACTGTTGCATGATTTAGGACTAGCCTGTATGCCCAAGTTTGTGAGGATCATACATGAATGGATCAGCCCTATTCTGAAATTGAGATTTTGCCATGCTTGTGTAAATTATTAAAAGTGTTATTTGGAAAATAGGAATTGCATAGGTTATGATAAATCCTCGGTAAACCGGGCATTGCCCCGTAAATTGAGGAATAAATTCTGTAGCTCTATACATGTAGGGTTCAGACAGTAGCTTGCTAGAATTGTGACTTGTATATGATTCCATATTGACTTGAATTACGAATGGCATGAAAAATGAATGTTTGATTTTCTGTAAATTCATTTTAACTCAGAAAAAGCTGAAAAATTGTATGAAGGGTCCTAAACCCGAAATTAGTTTGTGATTAAAATTTCAGGTCATTTGGACTAGAGCACGATGCGTTATGAAATTTTCATAAAAAATGTGAAATTGATGCATGTCATTGTAAAATGAGTTGATTCTTGTTTAATCCAACCTGATTAATGGAATTACCTGCTTGTTAATGTCTGAAATCTGTAGTGTCATGATAGGAAAACAGAGAATGTGCATGTGAGTGAGAAAGTAAATGAATTGAGAGTGACATGTGTCAAACTATGTGTAAAATCGGTAAAAATGTGTAAATGTGCCAAGTGTGACATTGCTTCCACAGAGGGCAGTGGAACCGTATCAGGGAAAAGTCCCCCTGAGAAGGTTCAATGTGTAAGTGACCCTAAGGGCATTAGGGGGAAATCCTGGAGGTGGACAAGTACCACTGGTTAGGGTGGAGACTTGTTCTCCCGGTCTGCGCAGTCCAAGAGTCGTCATTGGAATGCCTAGATGGCGTATATGTGTAATGTGATGTGTATATGTCCTTCTTTGGTGGTTTGGACTATGTGTCACGGCACCTAAAATGTGTATGTGTAATGTGTAATGTGTATGTGTTCATGTGTTAATGTGTAAGTGAACAATGTGAAATGTGTATGTGTAAAGTGCAACCATGTGAAAAGAGAAACTTGTGTAGAGAAAATGTGAAACTAGAAATGTGAGAATATGACATTGAAATCCATGTGAGACAAATCTGAAACCATGTGAAATCAGTACTTTCATGTTGTTATCATCATGTTTATATGTGCGAAAATGTCTAGAATCCATGTTAGGGATAATTGATGAGCACGTGTACAAAATAGCATGATTGGTTGTTCGCATAGTATGTTTTAAACAATATTGTAGTTCTCATGTGTAGGTTTACAACCGTTAAACCATGTGAAACCAGCAACTTAAAGCATGTGAAAATGTCTATGTATGTGCTTAAGAACATGTAAAGTCCATGCTAGTTGCATTTTCCCTTCATATGTGCACAATGTTCATGTTGGTAGCTCTCATGTCTTGGTTTCTTTAAAGGCAAAATTTCACAAGTAAATGGAATAGAGAGCATGTGATAGGTAAGTTTTATTCCTAGAAATCTGAAAGCATGATCCATGTATTAAATTGTAGAACTTTCATGATAGGTTGCAACTTTCAAATGACTAGCATGCCATGTGTTGAAATTTGTGAATGTGCATGTAGAAACCGCTATGACTTATACGTGTATGTTATGAGTAGTGTTGCTTGCTGAGTCTTTAAGACTCACTCCTTGCTTCGGCGTACAGGTATAGACGGTGACGATACTCTCGTGGAGGAGACGGTAGAGACGGACTCCGAGCGCGGAGTTTAGATTGTTGGAGCAGGCGTACCCTTTTGTGCTTTCATAGTATGTAAAAGCGACATTGTACTAGAACTATCATGAGAAAATTGTATAAGTGTGGACATTGTGTACTTAAATTTCAGCAATTTAATTATGTGAACTTTTAGCTCTTAATGTAAATTGCAAATCTCATGTATGTTTAATGTGGATGATGAATGAATGAAGACAGTTGTCTTTTACTTCCGCTACTCTGTTGTATATTCGCGTGTATCTCAGTGTTTTGTATCGTTTGGGTAAATGTCCCACTGTGAGGACTCTCGCTATACCGACGTGGGTTGGTATAACCATACCGGTATAATGAGGGCCGTCACAGAAATGAATAGGGAATGTTTCTGGACGATCGTGGGAAGGAATGGAAAAGAAGCCCTCGAGAAATTTTGGCGGGAACAGAGGGATTCTATGAAATCATAGGGAGAGAGAGAGTGGTCTGCAATCGATAGGGTTTATCGCTCCAGGCAAGTCAAAAGAGAGGAGAGAGAAAGATGAAATCGATATGACATGGATTTCGTGCCTTGGTAGGACAAAAATGTGCTTTTTGAAATGACAGAGAATTAAATGCGGATAATGACAAAAGAGGAGAAGATAATGGAAATAATAAGAATTCATCCCGAAAAGTCATAGCATTTTATGACGCAAGCAATAAATGATTTTTCTTCATTTTAGGAGAGAAAACCTTATTCTGAAGTTTTTATTATTTCAGTTATATGCAAAAAAAAATCTGTTACAAATTACACATGTCTAATTCCCTTCTAAGAGACGTAAATCTCTTTTTAGGTAAGGCCTTTGTAAAGATATCTGCAACTGATTTAAAGTATCTATGAAAGAAATATTTATATTATCATTTGCTACATGATCTCTAATGAAATGATATCTAACCTCTATATGTTTCATCCTGGAGTGCTAGACTAGATTTTTTGTGATACCCATAAATTTTCTTTCTTTTATATGAAGCATATGTCTTAACTTGTCGCGTGAGTAGCATGTGTATTCAATTGTGCATATTATCATTTCTATGCTTTCTCATTAGTTCATGCATGTATATACAGGATAGTTAGGTAAGAATAGGCAATTAGTTAAATTTATGTATAAGGTGTATACCAAAATCTGAGGCATAAAATAGTTAAGTAATATTGTGCATGTGATAAGTAAATAATGATATAGGCCATGTAGGATCATGAGAATATTTCTGTACAAGTATAAATATAAACATGAGTGTGCATGCATTATCTAGCTATCAATGTAGGCATTATTTAATTATTAATGTATCTATGGCATTTAGTTATTTTAAACATGTTGTAAGTAACCATGGTGTATATAGGTGTACATATATATATGCTAATCTTGTTTAAATGATACTTAATTACTTTAAGCATGTTAAATTATTTATGATGTGTAAGGTGCTTGAATGATAATGTATATGTAGAATTTGAATAATGATGAACACATTTCATTATAAATACATGCGATGTATGTAGTCATGTAATGTTAATGTATGTGTGCTTATGTGCATGTTATTGATGTATATTATCCTTAATTATGATTAGTATAAGTTATATTTAAATAAAAATTTTGGAATGAGTGTACTTCATGTGGTAAGGGTATATGTGATTATTTTTATATATATTAAATTATTCTAGTGTTTTTACGCATTTATTTCGGACTGTATCAGGGTGTTGATTGCACTAGGGAGTTGGCGGCCAAGGCCTGGACGCCAGAGTGGTTGGCGTCCACATCCCTGGATGCCAACCCCAGGTAGGCGACCACCCCCTGGATGCCAACCTCAAGTTGGCGGCCAGACCCTTGACATCAACTGTGCAGTTGACTACAACCGATGTTGACGTCAATATCCTCCTGCGTAACGGTTCCAGATTTGTTAATACTCGCTTTATGGCCGGTTCCAGTTCAGGAAACCCTTCCTAAACCTTGGGTAACCTACCCCAGTGCGTACCCAACCTATCCAACTTTATAAAAACCCATTTTTTGGCCGCACAAAGCCCTTTTGGTCATTGTGAAACCCTAGTTTTCCCTGTGAGAAAAGCTGAACTTCCCAAGCTCTGATCTGGCGACTGGAGGATTTTATGGGAGATCTACGACGACTGGAGGATAGTCTAACTATCAAGGAGGCATCCCCAACCCTGAGGAATGATCTACATCGACGGGAGAACAAGATTCAAGGAGTTTCTGAGCACCCTCTTGCTCTGGCCGAGGAGGGCTTCAACGACAAAGATTTGATCTTCTAGGATTTTATTAGAGGCAAGTAACCTATGTACATCTTTCCTATACATGTCCCCTAGGTCCTATGATTTTTACAGATTTTTCCTCGCGTCCTGGACCCTCAAACTTCCCCGTACATGAGAATGTGTCTGTGCATATTGCTGTCTGGAAGTTGACGGCAACATCCCTTGCCGTTAAGTTCATCAGTTGACGGCAAGAGATGTCGCAGTTAACCCAGTTGTCGGCCAGGACCATGTAGTTAAGTTCGTTAGTGTTCTGAAAAATGTTGTTTAATATACTTAAATGATTTCTGGGTATGTTTTCCTGCTCAAATTTTTATGAGGGGTAAGGGTGATTAGTAGGTCATATCATGAGGTTTTCATGAATTTTCATGATTTATGTTATTTATTAAAATTCTGGAGTTCGAATTATGACCATAAGATGAGCATGTTTAATATGTATAATTAGGACGGTTGTGAGTTCGAGCATGGTGAATTTTTTGTAATGATATGATTATAGTATAAACACATTGACACTGTCAAATTAGACTATTTTATTGGAAATCTCTATTTTAAGAAATTTGTGAGAAATGCACCTGCAGTTTAGATTAATTGTTATAATTACATTTTCTGTTCATAAAAATCCGAAAAATTGAGCATGTGTTTATTTTACTGTCTTTAACTTATGATAAAATTTTCGTGAAGTTCTAATGACAGTAGGTATTTTCATGGTTTTAAATGTGAAAATAACCATGTTGTGCATGTTAGAGTAATATAGTATAAATGGAAAGTTAGCAGCATGTTAATGCCTTATCTTGAGTGATTTATCACTGTTAAACAACAATGTGAATTTCTGTAAATGGGAATGTGAGTATTAAGCAAAGTGAACGTAGAATTTGAATGAAAGTTGTGTATAAGCATGAGTAATAATGTGATGAGAATGAGAATGAGAATGTGGTTAAGGTAAAATGTGTGCCAAGAGTGACACTGCTACCATAGGGGTCTGAGAGTTGTACCATAGAAAAGTCCCTATGGAAGGATCAACGTTATGAGATAAATCCTAAGGGCATTAGGATAAAATTCTGGAGGTGGACAAGTACCGCTGGTTAGGGTGGAGAGGGCTTCTCTTGGTTCTGCGCAGTTACCTAGATTTGTCACCTCATTGTCTAGGTGATGAATATGTGAAAGTGAGTGCTAAGTGCTAAAGTGATTGTTTTCCTCTACTTGGTAGTTAGGACTATGTGTCACGGCAACTTAAGAGATTAAATGTGAACATAGTGTAAAGTGATAAATGTGAATGCAAGAGTAAGTGCAATGGAAGGAGTGAAAATTAATATGTAAGGAAGAGTAAAAGATAGCAAAGGTACAAGTGTAGGTGAAAACCAATGTATTATTACATGTTTATTTATTTATGTCATTCATGTATTACTATCATATTTATAATATCATGTTTTGTACCATGTTAAATGTTATGTAATATAGTTTAATAATCTCCATATGGCGGTATGTATGAATATGTGCATGTAAACATGTAAAGAAATCCAATGTAGAAGAACGAGTAGGTAAATTTGACAATGAATAAGATAGCGTGAGAATAAGTGTAAATCCATGTAATTAAGTTTAATTCATGTCAAAACATCAAGGTAAATGAGATTTTGTTTTCGATAAACACACGAAATAATGTCTAAGTTCCATGATAGAATTGCTACTCATTTAGTATGTAGTTTCATGCTTAATTTGTAGATGAATGCCATCCGATTTGAATGTGTATTAAATCTTCATTCCATGTTTAATAAAGGTGATATCATGGTGAATTATTCATATTAAAAACATAAAATGAAATGTGTAAATAAATGAGAAAACTACATGTGCAAATAAATAGAGATCATATTAGGTTGTTATCTACGTTATGTATAATTGCATGTTCTAATTGGTAGAGCTGTTACACAATAAGGAAAATGTTTAGACTAATATATCATGTTACATGATAGGTGTTTAAGAGTGCATATGTTCATGTCATGTATGTATTAATTGGATTATGCTTAACTACGATAGAAAGATTAGCATCATATTATGAAGTTCACTAGAAACCATGTGCAAGTGTCATGAGTGTATGATAAATCTTACCTTAAAACATCAAGTTAGTTATATGATAAAGTGATATGAATGCATGTGAAATTGACTAAATATTATGGTAAAAGTATTCGTCATCTTGTACATAACCTTGTGTTCAAATTTGATTAAATTGTGAAATGATATGATAAGGATTTGAACTATGTATCATAGAATATATCATGTGTAGAGAACTTGTGTAGATGTATGTTATTTTATAATTTAACATGAGCATGTGTTAAATTGGAATGTGTTTGGGAGACCTATGTGTTGTTAATCATTAAAGCTTGTACTATATGAATTATTGTAATTAGTATGATAGCATATGTCTCATTATGGTTGGTAGTATAATGTGCATGTGATATGTATAAGTTTGATGTTTAGATTACTTGCTGAGTCTTGTAAGACTCATACTTGCTTCGGCGTACAGGTGTGACAGGTTATCCAGTAGCTGAGGAGAGAACAGTGAAGATTGATACCACATACAAGAAATAACACTTGAGGAGATTTTATTTTTGGTAGTTGCTTTAATTTATAGTTTGAATGATGTAATTCATATGGACAATGTATGGTCAATGTAGTTGTAATAATGTGGACTCTAATCCTTTCTTTTACTACATAGACTGTGGAATGTGTGGTGATGATGGAATGAAGTAATATATTTCTTTTAATTTCACTGTACTCTTTTATTATTCATGGACATATCAACCTTATCGCTTAGTGTTGGGTTACTATCCCACTGTGACGATGCTCTTTGTACCGATGAGGATTGGTATAATCGTACCGGTATAAAGGGGGTCGTTACATTTTTGGTGAGATTTATTGCACTGGTGTTGTCGCACAACAATAGGATGGTCTTGATGTGCAATCCATAATCCTCAAGTTGTTGTTTTATCCATAGTAGTTGAGTGCAACAGCTTCCAGCAGCTACATACTCAGCTTCAGTTGTTGACAGTGCTACTGAATTCTGCTTCTTTGAGGACCATGAAATCGAGCATTCTGCAAGAAATTGACAACTACTACTGGTGCTTTTTCTATCTACCTTGCATCCAGCATAGTCAGCATCAGAATATCCTACTAAACTAATTTCACATGATTTTGGATACCATAGACCTAGAGCATGAGTTTTAGCTAGATATCTAAAGATTCTTTTAATAGAAATTAAATGAGATTCCTTAGGATCAGCCTGATATCTTGCACACATGCATACACTAAACAGAATATCAGGTCGACTAGCAGTTAAATAAAGCAATGATCCTATCATACCTCTATAAATTTTTTTATCTACTTTCTTACCATCTTTATCACTGTCTAACCTTGTCGATGTGCTCATTGGTGTTGATAGTGGTTTTGCATTATCAAACCCGAACTTCTTCAATAATTCCTTCGTATACTTTGCTTGATAGATATGTGTTCCTTCCTTGCCTTGTTTGATTTGTAATCCAAGGAAATAGTTGAGCTCCCCCATCATACTCATTTCGAATTCTCCCTGCATAAGCTTTTCAAAGTACTTGCACAAGGATTCATCAGTAGATCCGAATATTATATCATCTACATAAATTTACACAAGCAATATATTTTTGACTTTTGACTTAATAAACAATGTACTATCTACCTATCCTCTAATGAAACCATGGTTTAATAAAAATGCACTAAGCCTCTCATACCATGCTCTAGGTGCTTGCTTTAAACCATATAGTGCTTTATGCAGTTTAAAAACATGATCTGGAAAATCTACATCATCAAAGCCAGGAGGTTGTTCTACATAGACTTCCTCCTTTATATATCCATTTAAAAATGTAGATTTTACATCCATTTGAAAAAGTTTTAAATCCACAGTAGATACATAAGAAAGTAAAATTCGAATAGCCTCAAGTCTAGCCACTGGTGCATAGGTTTCATCGAAATCTATGCCCTCCTCTTGGGAATAGCCTTGAGCTACCAGTCTAGCCTTGTTTCTAGTGATAACACCAGCTTCATCCAATTTGTTCCTGAACACCCATTTGGTGCCAATCACAGGATGATCTGATGGTCTCGGAACAAGGGACCAAACTTGGTTTCTCTTGAACTGATTGAGTTCATCTTGCATGGCTATAATCCAAGATTCATCAGACAGTGCTTCATTGACTGTCTTTGGCTCAATTTGAGATACAAATGCTAAGTAATCACACGGGATAACATTACCTCTATTTCTTACCCCAACCGATGGATCTCCAATGATGTTGTCTATGGGATGATCCTTCTTGTATCTCCATTTCTTTGGAAGATTATTATGAGATATTTCTTTCCGTTGCAGTTCTTCCAATGGTGGATCTTCCGAGTTTTTGATGGAGGTTTCTTTCAGTTTCTTGGAGAGGATTTCTGCATTTTCATCATCACTATCGACTTCCTTTCTTAAGGAAGGGTTAGACTCATCAAAGATAACATGAACAGTTTGTTCAATTAATAAACTTTGTTTGTTAAAAACTCTATAACCTTTAGGTTTAGAACATACCCCATAAAGATTCCTTCATCAATTTGGAATCTAACTTACCTATGTCTTTTTTTCCATTGTTGTGGATGAAGCATGGACAACCGAATGTTCTGAAACGACTGATCTTGGGCTTTTTCTGCTTGTAAAGTTCATACACTGTCTTCTTCAGAATTGACCTGATCATCACTCTATTTAAAATGTAGCATGTTGTGTTGATCGCTTCAGCCCAGAAATATCTTGGAAGATTATATTCAGATAACATAGTTTTGGCCATATCTAGTAATGTTCTATTCTTCCCTTCAGCTACTCCATTTTGCTGTGGTGTCCTTGGTGCTGAGAAACTGTGCTCAATTCCTTGATCATCATAAAATTCTACAAATTTTTCATTTTGGAATTCTCCTCCATGATCTAAACGAATGCATATTATACTGAACTTCTTGTCCTTCTAAACTAACTTACTGAACTTAACGAAACTGTCAAACGTGTCATCTTTATGCTCCAAAAATGATACCCATGGGTATCTTGAATAATCATCAACTATTACGAATCCAAAATTCTTTCCTCCTAGGCTGGTGGTTCTCATTGGCCTAAATAAATCCATATGCAATAGTTCTAGAGGTTTGGAGGTGGTTACAGCTGTTTTTGACTTGAAAGATGACTTTGTGTGCTTTCCTTTTCCACAGGGTTTACAGACGCCTTCAGTTCTTGAGCTAATCTTGGGCAGACCTTCAACTAAATCATGTTTGATCAGCTTCCTTATTCCATCTAGGCTGCAGTGACCCAATCTTCTGTGCCATAGCTCAGCATTCTGATCTTTATTTGCTGCTAGACATACATCTTGATCCTTCTACTCTTCTAGATGAAGCACATATAGATTCTTTTCTCTGTTGGCTTCGAACATTGTTACACCATTTTTCATAATGAGGTACTTTGACTCTTGAAATCTGATTTGGTGACCTTTGTCACACAGCTGGCTTATACTTATCAGGTTGTGTTTGAGTCCTTGAACACATAGCACATCTTCAATGAGGGTTCTCCCATGACTGCCAACTGGTCCACAACCGATCACTATTCCTTTTCCACTATCGCCATAAGTCACTGTACCTTCTTCATCTTTAATGTAAGAAACAATTTTCTATTGCCTGTCATGTGCCTTGAGCACCCGCTATCCAAGTACCACTTCGATGCTCTAAGGCTTCCCTGCAATTAAAACACTAAGATTTAGGTACCCAAGTTCTTTTGGGTCCTTGCTGGTTAGTTTCTTCATTTTTCTTTTTAGGTATCCATTTTAAGTGTTTAGTTGTACATGTTATTTTAGTATGTCCTAATTTATTACAATGACTACAACAAGATATTTTACTTACTTTTTCGATTGGGATGTATTTAAAGTTAGATTTATATTCAGTATTTTGTTCTTTTACAAATTTTGGTGTTGGATAGATTTTAGGATGTATTATTATTTTTTCATTATCTGGTGGAGTATATCCTAAACCATACTTTTTCCTACCTGATCTTCTAGCTCCTTTTAGTATTAGAGATGATTTACCGTTTGTGAATTTTTCAATTGTATTAGTTAAATATTCATTATCTTTTGTTAGTGTGTCAACTTCCTTTTTAAGTTTGCATAAGGCTTCCTGGTTTTCCAGGTTTGTTATCTGTTCATTTTTAATTTTTAAATCTTCACATAACAGTTCATTTCTTCTTTTTAATTCAGAAATTTGTTTTTCTAGTTGCTCAGTTTCAGATTTTAAATCTGAGTTGGTAATTTTTAAGCATGCAAGACTTTTCTTAGTGGTTTTTAATATTTTACAAACATCTTTATACTTACTGTATAGTTCGTTGAATGCATCTTCTAGACTATCTGAATCAAAATCATTGCATGAATTAAAAGAAGAGTCAGAAGTTACCTTTTCATCTATGTTTGCCATGAAGGCCAGGTTGGCCTTTTCTTCTTCCTCTTCACTGGAGCTTGACTAGCTATCTGAGTCGCTGTCGTTGCTCTATGCAGCTGCCATGACTTTCTTCTTATATTTCCTAAATTTCTTCGAGTGGTCCTTCTTCTTGAACTCTGTCTTTTTCAGATTCAGACATTCAGCCTTAATGTGTCCAGGCTTCTTACATTCATAACATACGGGTTCAGATTTCTTTGTGTCCTTGACTTCGGATTTCTTGAAGTCCTTTTCTTTCTTGAAATATCTTCTCCTTGACTGATACTTTTTCTTGGCAAGTATTCTTTGCAATCTTTTGAAGAGAAATGCTTCCTCATCTTCACTACTCCCATTGCTTTTATCATCATCTGATTCATCACCAGATGTGTCTTCTGCGGCCTTGAGAGCGTTGTTGTGCTTCTTCCTATTGGAGGACTCTCCAAGCCTTTCCATGTTTATTTCGTGGGCTATTAGTGACCCAACAAGCTTTTCAAGTGACATCCTTCTTAGGTCGTTGGCTTCTTCAATGGCTGTTACTTTAGGAGTCCACGAGGCTGGTAGGGATCTCAATATTTTTCTTACCATATCTCCCATGTCATAGCTCTTTCCAAGCCCAGCCAACCCATTTGTAATATCTGTGAATCTATTGTACATTTGTGTGATTGATTCTCCTAGTTGCATTTGAAATCTCTCATACTGAGCTACCAAGATATCTGTTCTTGTTTCTCTGACTTTGTCTATTCCCTCATATGTGATACTAAGTTTCTCCCACATTTCCATTGCTGATTTGCATGCTGAGATCCTATTGAATTATTTCTTGCTCAGTGCACAGCACAATATACTCTTTGCTTTGCAATTTAGAGATATCTTCTTTTTGTCTTCATCTGTCCAATTTTCTCTACTGTTGAGAACTACTAGATCTCCTTCTTCTATGATGGACCAAAGTTGAAAATCGAGACCTTGAAGGAAGAACTCCATTCTTGTCTTCCAATAGTTGTAGTCTTCACCATCGAATAGAGGAGGTCTGTTGATGGACTGACCCTCAGCATATCCTTGAGTTGCCATTTATCTTTGCTCTTCAGATTGTGAAATCTTCTTTCTTGAAGAGACTTGGCTCTGATACCACTTGTTGCCCAGCTAGCAAGCCCAGAGGGGGGGTGAATGGGATTCTAAAACTTCTTTTAGATTAAAACATGTCAAAAAAAATGCTAAACATAAAAACACTACGATCGATTGTTAGTGTTAATGATAATGAAGACAAACAAGAAAGCACACAAACACATGAGGATTTTATCCTGGTTCGGACCTCCTATCCCAAGGAGTCCTACGTCCATTCCCCAAGCAACAACTTGGGATTTCACTAACCAAGGGCACTGTCCCCCTTAAGGACCCTTACACATCCAGCCACAACTGGCCTTCTCTTCAAACCCAGAAGAGGTACAACTCACCACCTGATACAACAGGTCTTCCTTCCTCAATGAAGGGAAAAACAACCACCTTTTTCCAACAGGTCTTCTCTTCACAGTCTGAAGAGGAACACACAGAAACAATGTGTTTAAAGGCGACAGGCCCCTAGACCAAGCATACAACAGAATGCTTGATCTGAGGTAAAGTCTGAGAGAGAAAGATTTGAACTAGAAAAAAATCTCTCAGAACAACAAGCTCTCAAAATGTCTAAACAATGAAAGGCAGAGAGCTACGAGCAAAAGAAAAGATGGAGTGAAGCAAGAGCTCTTCTTTCTAATGCTCGCAAGTTGTAGATGATTCTCCGTGAAAGCACTATCGCACCAAAGTTGTTTTTCATGGAGTCTTCAGTCTTCTATATATTCTCTGCAGCATATTTTGACCGTTGAAGTAGCCGTTCAGATGCCTGTTATCTCACAGCTTTATGTTCGTTAGAGAGACCGGTCGTAGGCATGCAGAGATTAGCTTGCAGCTACAAATGCTTGGATTGGTCTTTGCATCTTCAGAAAAGATCTTCTAAATCTTTTATTCAACAGGTTGATGGATCCTTACTTTACGTGCTTTACTACAAGAAGCCTGCATGCATTAAAACACAAATACCTAGACAACCTTTTTGTTTGGTCATCAGTCAACTCTAGCATACGTGCAGTAATGATATGCTCAAACTGGAAAGGATATCCTTGTTGCCCAGCTAGCAAGCCCAGAGGGGGGGGGGTCAATGGGATTCTTTAAAATTTGATTATCTAAAACCTGTCCACAAAAATGTTCACACAACAAGCACTTCGATGATTGTTAGTGTTAGTGAAAAGAAAACAACAAACACACAGCAAGCAATCACACTACACAAGATTTTATCCTGGTTCGGACCTCCTTTCCACAGGAGTCCTATGTCCAGTCGCCGAGCAATAGCTCAGGATTCACTACCCAAGGGTACAGCCCCCCTCAAGGACACTTACACACCTAGCCGCAGCTGGTCTTCTCTTCACAACCCGAAGAGGAATACAACACCCTGGAACCCTCCAGGTCTTCCTTCAACATGAAGGGAAAAACACCCTGGAACCCCCAGGTCTTCTTTCAACACGAAGGGAACAACATGAAGATGGGTTCAAGGGATGATACACCCCTAGATCAAGCTAATAGAACAGTGCTTGATCTGAAGCGAAGACTGAGAGAGAAAAGATCTACAATGAAGAGTTCTCTCAGTACACTGCAGCTCTCTCAAAGCTAAGCACTAAAACGCAGAGAGCTAAAACTAAAGGAATGGAGTGAGGCTTTGCTCTTCTGGATGCTCGCAGATCATGAAGATTAAGCTTGTCAAAGTTATTTTCTTGGGAGTCATCAGTCTTCAATATATAGCTTCTTTTGAAAAGTAGACGTTGAAGTATCCGTTGTCTCTATGATCTGAGGACGTTAGACTGCATGGTTGCAATCAACGGTTCTTTACGTTCCATGCTTGTAAGAAGAAAATCCTTCTTGATATCCTCCAGCTTCTACTTTCTCCAACGTTGTATAAAGTCGTGCTGTCAGAGACCTGTACGCATTAAATGCTAAAACATAGACAGCTAAGCTGTCTCTTGCTGTCAGTCAATGTTAGAGTGAGAATACATCAAAATAGAAATTCCATTCTGTCTTTCCAAAAAGATATTACATGTAGATGCATAAGAATAGAAGATATCTGGACATGCATCGTGCAGAGAAATGTACGGTTATATTTAATGCATGGATAAACGAGAAATGCGCAGGACGACTTTGACTTGTCAAGATATTTGAATATCAAGTCGTTATAGCTCATGAAATTGATATGAACATGACTTAAATAATCGTTGTGCGAATGAGTCATTATTCATGTGAATCGTTGCTCATTCGTAAACAAATTGTTGTACGCACAAATCGTTATGCATCCATAACCAAATTGTTCTGCATAACAAATCGTTATGACACTATAAGCAAATCATTATGAGCAAATCGTTATAACCAAATCGTTATAAGCAAGTCGTTGTGATCAAATCGTTATAATCAAATCGATGTGAGCAAATCGTTGTTTCACTTATCGGGTTGATGTTGTGAGGAAATTGTTGTGGGACGAAATCGTTGTGAGAGCAAATTGTTGTTCTCACTTAGCAAATCGTTGTGAAACAAAATCGAGGTGAGACAAATCGTTGTGAGATTGAAATTGTTATACTCACTTGTCGAATCGTTATGAGAGCAAATCGTTATGCTCACTTACGAAGTCGTTGTGAGATTGAAATCGTTATACTTACTTGTCGAATCGTTATGAGATCGAAACTGATGTGATCTCTTAGCGAATCGTTCTAAGACCGAAATCGATGTGATCTCTTAGCGAAACGTTCTGAGACCGAAATCGATGCGATCACTTAGCGAATCCTTATAAATATGAAAGCGATAAAGATAAGGAAATCATTATGACTATTGGAATCGATATACTTCTCAAGAAATCGATGAGTACTTAGAAAAATTATATGCTCTGAACTTTAAATGCTTCAAGGTAAAAATACTCACAAATTTTGCTTGACTTTCTTTGATTTATTTCCTGTACTTAAACTTCATAGAAGACTTGTTAGATTAAACCAAATTTGAGTTTTGTTAATTTACCAAAATAGATATGTAATTTATCTAAATTACATGGGGATAAACTGATCATCAATCTCCCCCTTTTTGGTGATGACAAAACATAACATAAGTATAGACGATCTGAAATAAATCTAGGTAATTTGTGTGGAATCAAAATGAGAAATGTATTTCAGAAGCACTATTTTTCTCCCCCTTTTTGTCATTAAGCAAAAAGATATCAGACTGAGACAAAGAATATTGGAGAAAAGAGAAGTAAGATCAAAGAACTTTTCTATTTATCTTGAGGGGTTACATGGAGGTAGAAAGTAGGAGATAGAAGAGAGGCATGCTGTTGAATAACGCGCAAAGCCTTACATTCCTGCTCCTCAGAATAGGCCTGAAAATCCCCAGAAGATATAGAGCAAGAGGGTCCCATGTCAGGTAACATCTTTTGAATATGAAGCTGCCACTGAGTATGCAAAAAAGTGCCATATTCATCGGTGCCAAGGGAAAGTTTGTAGGTACTGAATGAACAGAAGCTGGCAAACCGAAGAAAGTGATCAATCTTTAAAGTATAGTGGATCTGATGCTACAGAAGATCTTTCTTCATGGCCACAAAAACCTTGTATCTTTCAGTCCATAACTCATAAGAGTTTTGAATAAGGTGAAGAGAATTGGAGTCAAGGAACTGTCCAACAGTTAGCAAAGGCTGATGGGATTGGGCCTGAGAAGCATTTAGAGCCTTAAGCTACTCAGCAGAAAGAGGATGAGCCTTTTCCCATTCAAATGAAGAGAGGCGCTCACATTCAGCCAAAATGGGGGCAAGAATATCTGACTTGATGTACCCCCGATGGTACTCTCTGAAAATAAATCTATGAAATGAAAGGGAGAGTCCCTTTACAACTGAAATTCTGGCCATTACCTGAGCAGCCCTTCCAAAGATCAAGGAGCCGACTGCAGATTCCATGATGAGAGAATGGAGAGGCAGCAAGAAGACAACATCTGGAATCTCCAATTGTGCAAAATCAACCGTAATGGATTCGGTGTGAGCATCATGGGAACCAAGAGCAGCAATAGCTTGCCGAAATTGGCCAAGCTGGACTTCAGGAAGATTATTCAGGTAGCAGTAGTTGTTGTACATCTAGTATTGCCTGATAAATTTGATTTCTTTTTGAATAAAAGGCCCACAAGAATCCTTGTGAAGGATTTTGAACCACTCAGAGAGAGACAATGGATGATCCCTGGGTGGAAACCTGGCTGATTTAGCTCGAAGGAACTGGCTGTAAAGAGATCTCTATCCCCGAGCCCACTGCTCTTCAGTCTTGGCTTCAGCCATGGAAAAGATTTTGGTTTGTTCAGATTTAGAGAGAGAGGTATATGGAAGAATGGTGTTCAAGTGATCAGTGAGATGGAGAGTGGGAAGATCCAGAATGGTAGCAAAGGTGGTTTTTACAAGATATTCCCTGTACAGAGGTTTATTTTTAGTGATAACTGTAAGGTAGAACCAAAGAGGTGGATAGCGAGGTTCAGAGGAAACAGGAGGGTTGGAAGAGAGTTTCCTCTTCTTAGGAGCATGGCTGGAAGAGCCATTCCTATGAATATGGGTGCTAACCTCCAAAACAGATCGAAGAATGGCTTCTTCGAATTCATCCTTGATGCCCCAAATTTCAGGGTGTTCAAGTTGAGCACCTTCTGGAATGATGGTTATACATGAAGGAGGAGTAGGAGGGTGAAGGAGGGAACGAGAGGTGGCTAGTGGTGGAATGGATGGTCCAGAAGAGGAGGGACCAGAAGAAGAGGCTCCTGTTGATGAGGAGGCTTGATGAACCTCAACAGAAGGAGGAGGAAGAGGAGGAGGAGATGTGGAGGTGACAGGAGATGAGGAGGATTGCAAAGGAAATGGTGTTGGAGATGAAATGGTGCGAGGCATGGGTTGTTTGAAGGTGGTAGGTGTTGGAGGAGCTGTGGAGGAAGATGGTGGTGAAGGAGGGGCTGGAGTTTGAAGAGGAGAGGGAGAAGGGGCTTCTGGAGCTACAACTGGTTCTACTACTCTTGAAATCTCAGCCTCGGAAACCACTGGCCCGATTGGCCCAGAAACATCTTTTGTTGGCCCTGGTGGCCCAGTCTTCATAGCTTCAACACTATCTTGCACTGGAGCAGCTACCTCATCAACAACTGTTGGCCCAGACTGCTCTACAACAACTGACCCTAAAACTGCCTCTTCTGCCACATTATTTGGCCCTGATGGCCCTGCTGGATCTTCAGAAACAACTTCTTCATGATGCCCAGACTGCTGAGGTACTGATGGAGTGGGAGCAGGAGGAACCTGAGCTCGCACAAGGTTTGACAATTCTGAAATAGATGACTTCAAACTGCTAAATTCATCCCTCATCCATCTTAGAACATCTTTGTTAATTTTCAGATCCTCCTTTACACTGAGGAGCTCAGCACCCAAAGCTCCAACTGAATTAGCTGACTGGCACTGGCTTATAAATATTGATGTGATATCAGATTGCACAGAGCAGAGAGTTGACCCTTGTTCATCCAATCTTTTAATAATAGGCTTCATATTTACCTTCAACTTCTTCTGCCTTAGCTTCCTTTGTGGCTTCCTAGTAAGAAGGGGAACATCTTGGGCCACTTCTTTTCCTTTATCATTTGCCCTTGCAACGGGCTCCACATTATCATCATTTGCATCATCTGAGGCACTCTCCACAATGCCTTCTCTAAACTGCTAATCATTGGGGACACTAGCATGTAATCACGGGGAATGTGCAACCTCAAAAACACACAATAGGATATCAAAACTAATAGCATGGAAATATGGATGTGATCGCCACCTAGATAGTTGCCTAATAAGAAAATGAAAAGGGGCTAACTAAACTAGGAAAAGAAAAGAGGATAGAAAGACTTACTGAGATCGCGATGGGGGACCCCGTCGCGATGGGCTTGATGTCACGACGCCCGTGTAAGGCGCGTCTCTATGTCGCGTCGCCCTCGTCCGTCGCGTCCTCTGCAGTGCGGGAGAAATGTGAGAGGACCTTCTTCCTGCTCTCCGGCTGGCCAGAGAACAAGAGCTGCATGTAGAGTGTTGTCTGAATACCTTCCAAAACAAGAGAAACGAACAAACAAACCTTGTTAGAACAAATTAAGTGTAGAAACTATTCACAAATGAAGTGGGAGAAAAGAGCATGGTGGGAACTGACTTGGGGGGTGGTTTTTAACCCCTTGGGTGATGGAAAACGTAGGAAGGAAAAGAAATGCAGCCTATCTGGAAAATAAAATAACATGCATGGGAAAGGAAATGAGGGAAGAGGAAGAAATAGCCCCATATGGGGCGACTCCCTGGCATTTTATGCGTCCTTGGCCCTTGCTGAAACCTCAGAAGAAGTGGGGGGCCGCCCTCCTCAAGCTCCAAGCTCCGTGGATGAAGAAATGGGCATGGTTTAGTGAAGGAATAGGAGGAAAATGAGAGGAATGGAAGAGCTGTGAGCTAAGTGTGGTCACAAGAAATTTCGGCAGCCCTTCGGGGTGAAAAATGGGGCTCTCCCCGTTCTGAAAGAAGGGCCTTGCTTTTTAAAAGAAATGAGAGAGAATAATCCCATTTTTTATGATAATTACCCAAATGAGAGATAATTGCCATTAAATCCGTGGGTGAGAGTCCAAGGAGCCTCCAAAGAGTCCCACAAACCCAAGATGCGCTCAGGAAGTTGGGGGGTTGCTTGGGGATAAATGCAAAGGCCATAAGAGGATAAATAGGAGGTGGTTGCGGAGGCCAGCGCATGCGGCTATTGTCGCGACGAGTCGTAGGGGCGCGACAGGGATGAACGCGACCACCAGAAGGGGCGCGACAGCAAGGCCACGTGCATGGATTTTCATGGGCTGTCGCGACGGCCATAGGGGGCGCGACAAGGATTGACGCGGCGCCACGACCCGTCGCATCAATGAAAATCGAGTATTTTTTTAATTATTGGCCAATCAAATGGGAAAATAATGGGCATTTGATGCTCAATGACTCTTTTAAGAGATAATGGATAGAATATCATGAAAATTGGGCTGTTAATGGGCTCAAAGCAAGGCTAATGATGGGCTAAAGGTGAGTGACCAACTTGGGGCTCACTAAGATAAAAAAATGTGGTTCAACTTGTAGGCCAGAATCGGGTGTCTATAGATTGCCCCTCCTTGGCTTCCACTTTGCAAGGGAGCGAAGCAGAAATGTAGCGGAAGGTGTTATGAAGTGACGACGGAGCGGAGATGATGCGAAGTGGACTGAAAAGTGGGAGCCAAGGTTAACCGACACCCGATCTAATCAACAAGCAAGCGGAATCTTCGTGAAAGCCCCGAGTTAGTTGATCGAGTAGAATGCAAGGAAGACACAAGTCTGGACGAGAAGAGGAAAGAAAAGGACGATCAACCCCTCGATTGAGAGGTACCCTAGCCGATTGGCCTGCAGGTTTCATTTTGGAGGGACATGTGCGTGCGAGGCAGGTAACTCATGACTCTGTCCTAGGAGCGGTTCGCAACCAAAATGGATCAAAAGGAATAAGGATGAAATTGTATAGAGAATCTAGACAGAGAAATTCTTAACAAACTGACAGGAACAACTCACTCAGAGGCAGACCTTTCCATTCGGAGTGAGATAGGATTTTTTTTTTTTAATATGAGGAATGGTTGGGCACTCAACAAGGGCTCACCTTTAGCCAGGGATGAGACGTGAAAGCTTAAAGTCCTACATGATGCATGCTGTGCTAAAGGAAAAGAATCATTAAAATAAATGCAAAGAAATGAGAAAATAGAAAATATATCAAGGATAATATTGCTAAATCAAAACAAGAATGGGTCGAGAGTCTTCCGGCAACTGCTGTGCAAGATAGAGTCTGTTGTTCCCAAACTCACCTGACTTAACGGCTATCCAATGATTAACAATGTGCACCTAGATCATCACTATTTTTGGTAAAGGGGAACTCAAATCCCAGAACACATCGAGAAACAGCCAGTCCTTGAGAATGATATATAAGTAGAATACATATAGTAATGCAAGGGAATAGGATAGAAATACTTACCTGACTTACCTGTGACGTTCCATTTTTGTGATTTTTTTCTTTTCTCTTTTTTTTTGATTTTCAAACGAATAATTAAAGCAAAGAAACATGAGAACAATAAAATATATACATTCACACAACAAACAATGCATAGACTACAAAGACACAATAAAAATAAAACGTGACGCACCTGGGGGTCACAACAAGGTCGCGGCGCCCTCGGTGGTCGCAACTTAACGCGATGCATCATAGCGTCGCGACACCAGTCGCAGGATAAGATGGAAAAATCCGATCTTACCCTTATCTAATCCTACCTAGACTTCTCCTAGGACTCTTAAACATACCCTACTATGACTCTAACACCTAGGTATGGGATTGGGATGGACTAGGTACCCTAAGGCTCTATAAATAGGGTTGTAGGGGGCCCAAATTCGCAGCTCTCTCTCTCTCTCTCTCTCTTCCTCTCTTTCAATTTTCTCTCTCCTCAGCCATGAAGAGGTCTTTCTCTGCCTTCCAGGATGATATCAAGTCCTATGGCGGCCCCAAGGCGGCTCAAGTGTCCCACGCCGAGCTACAGTGCCTCTCCTCCGTGCCCGGGCACATTTGCGCAAGGCCGGAACTCCAAGTAAGTGCACTTTCTCTCTCTTCTAGTTCTTCTCTCTCTTCATGCTCTTCCTCTTCTTCCTCTCTTCTTGCTGCTACCAACCTTCTTTTCTTTTCCTTCTTCTACTATTCTAGATCCTCTCGGGCCATAGGGGATTTTCCAAAGTCCCGTGGTTGGCGCCCATGATAGAGATGCCCCCTCTAGCTTCTACCCAGCATCTATGCGAATGGGGACTCTCAACGGTGCTAGTTCTGGAAAAACTGTACCACAAGATCGTGCATGTGTGGGACAGCCTTACTGCACTGGTGGAGTTGTGGCACCCGCAGACACACACGTTCATCTTTCCCGAGTTCGAGGCCACTATACTGCTAGAAGAATTGGAGTTGATGTTGGGTCTCCCAAAGTACAAAAGAGGCAAGGAGCATGCCCTCTCCTACACTGTGGCGCCTATCGACACATGGAGTATCCTTGGCGAGATCACCACCAAGAAAATGAATTTGCACAGCATGACTAGCCAGAACTATGTCCATCTCCTTCCCATCTCCCAGTGGGTTATCTCTCAGTGCAAGCGCAAGACCGGAATTACCTTGCCATAGCCAAGACCGCCGCCATCTGTATCTGTGGCGTCATCCTTTTCCTGGTAGAAGATGGTGCCATCTCATTCTCCAACTTGAGCATAATCGACTCCGTATCCAAAGGTATGAGCATTGCACAGGTTGTCCTTGGTTATCTCTATGCGGTCTCTCTTCTGTATCCACCGGAGGTCCTTTCTATGGTTAGGTCATCGCCCTCGAGCTCTGGATGGGGATGCACATTCAATTTCGGGCAATGGACAACCTCTCTACTGAGTGCAAGAGCATGCTGCATCACCCATTAGCTTTCGTGGTGCACACTCTACATGACACCACAAGCTTGGTGCAAGACGGCACAAGTGAAAGGACTGAAGGGATGGCACGATTACTTCAAGGCAATGACGGTGGCAGAGTTTGACATGCGCCCGTGCTACCTCCACCACATGATGATACGCCTACCTCAGCGCCCCAGGTTAGCATCGACTCTGGGCAATGAGCATGGTTCTAAAATCCGGACCGCTGCCGTCCCAATGCGGCGTTGCATGCACGGTGGTGCCTTTGCTCTCTCACTACCCGCCCATTCAGGAACGGAAGTGGGGTGATGACCAAGATGAGCGGGATGTGCGGAGCGCCATCGTCCACTGGGATGGATGCGCCACAGGTCTCTCCAGACGGAGGTAGTGGAGGATGAGGACGTGACCGAAGAGTATCTTGATGCATTGAAGAGGGTTCGTCCAACTACACTGGGAGCTTGTAAGTGGATTAGATTGATGTAGGCACTGTATCAGATGGTAATTAGGGCAGGAAAGTGCATTTGATTGAATGTAGGGAGATTAGACAATGTAATGAATGAATTAAATCAATAAAAGACTGGTTTTCTACCGTTTGCAATGCTCTATTGATGACGCGACTCCTAAGGCTGTCGCGTTCATGTCGTGACGTGGCGGGAGGGCACGATACTGTCGCGGCCTACCTATCTGTCGCGACAGTAACGCGATGCCTATAGCCGTCATGACATCAACCAGCGATTCAAAACACAGAAGCCCCCTTCCTTTCCCCCTTTGCACTCACATCTCACTTTGTCCTTCTCTCTTGCACTCTCCCTTTTTTTCACTCCTCCAGTGATCATCTCTCTCTTGCACTCTCCCTCTTTCACTCTTTGTTCTTCTCACTCACTCTCCCCAAACTGGTGGTAATGGAGGGTGGTAATGGAGGAAATGGTGATGTCAGAGGAAGAAGGATGAGGAGGATGGCGAGGCGCAACGGCGCGAGGAAGAAGCTCCTCGGGTGAAGGAAGAAATCCCCGAGGTGGAAATGGCGGACGAGGATGCCCCAGCACCGAACATCGCAGCGGCAGCAATGGCACGGGAGGAGGCAATGAACAAGGTAAGCCCTTGACCCTCAAAACCTTGAACGAACGATGCATATGAGATGGAGAGGCCCCTAGAGAGCAGATGTAGGGCGAGAACACCCCAGAGAAAACGACCCAGACAAGAAGGTTCCGGTCGGTCATCGCCTAAGAACGCGACGGCTCTAGCCATCGGACACTAGTAGTGGCGACAGGGGCCTGAGTGGCAACAAGGTAGAGGTGCCCAAGGGCACCGCAACAAAAGGGGCGGCGCGTCGGGGCGTGACATTGTCGCGACTAACTGGGTGGGCACGACCTTAGTCGGGCCACCATCAGGGCAAATTTTAACTGATTAAAATGATTAAATTGTGCTTGCAGGGAGGAATGAGGGCCCGAGTCTCCTGGTCCTAGTTTTGGCAATTTACTTAGCCTTCCTAGCTTTCAGAGAGAGTGATTAGATGACATGGGGTTGGTAAGGTCTTGAGAATGGACAGGATGAGGGCGGACCCTGCACTCACCCAGGCCCTACACAGTATGTGGGACGTGGAGGCGACTGCCTTCGTGTTCCCATGGGGACATATGATCCCAGCTTGGAGGATTTGAGCAGATCACAGGATTGAGGGTGTATGGGCGGCAGTGAGGGGTTCACCTACCCTTGCTATAGGAGCTAGCCCACAGACTATTAGCTTTGACTGTAGAGGCGAGGTCTTCCCTCATCCCTAGAGTGAGGCTGCAGGAGAGTCTCGGACTTTATGAGACCGGCAAGTAGGGGGAGAGTCAGTGGATGAGCAGCTGCGAAGGCTGACGAGAAGCTGCACGGAGGTCTTGGTAGCAAGTCAAGAGCTGAGGCAGACCTGGACCTGCGCCGCTTCCTCACATTCTTTCTTGGTAGACTACTGTTTGCCACGAGGGTGATGCCGTCACTGTCGGTTCCTATCGCTCTTAGAGGATTTGGACTAGGTAGGGGACTTCGCGTGGGGAGCAGCATTCCTGGCGCACCAGTTTGACAGCTTGGGCGCCTCCAAGCGACAGACATCCGCGAGCGGGTTCTTCCCCTTTCTTCAAGTACTCTTCTTCCCTTTGCTCCTTTACTTACACTATACTTGTTATGAATTGGGATCTGACTGCCTTCATGTTCTTGTAGTTCTGGGCCTACCTTCACCTCCCTAGCCTGAGGAGAGGGACTCTGAAGCGACCGGGCCGTGTGCCCATAGCTCGGTGCTGGGAGTCATGCCGCGACACGCACACTTGAGCGATCAGCTGGCGTCCATTCATGACGTGATCGACACTTACCCTCAGATAGATGTAAGTGATCTAACTCTTCTCTCCAAGTCAATGATTTGAATAATTGCTTGGCAACTAATTAGATGTGCTTTGAACTTGCAGGTGGCGTGGCAACCATATCTAGAGGAGGGGATGAGGGACATCCTTGGTGGTGCAGACCCGCCCCTACTTTGGTAGGTCAGTGTGGGTGCATGCACTCAACCTCGTGCTACCTCCACCTATATCTGTCTCAGAGGTCGCTTGGCCTACGACAGAGTGCCGTGGAGTTCCCAGCTGAGACTGGACCCCTAGGCCTGGTCGGAGCTTTCGAGGACTTCACGACACCACAGACTGGTGTGACCATGCCCACGAGCAGATAGAGAACTGGGAGCACCAAGGTAAGCAAGTTCGATCCGAGGCAGTGTCCGATGATGCGTACTTGCAGGCATTTTCCTTAAAATACGGGGCGAGAGTCTACAGGGGAGAGAGAAGACAGGTAACTTCTAAACTCAAACTCCCATGGATTATTCTTTTATTGAATTGAGTTGATAGCT